>LPNX011038916.1:769320-1157111 GCA_001517045.1 Pseudotsuga menziesii
GAATATATAAGTGAAAGTACCATATGGAAAACTAGTCATCCTTGCCATGTTGTAAGGATATCTCGTTCTCTAAAAAATTCTTGAGATCACCTTTGAATTTGTAGGAGTTTACAGCTATGGGTCCCATTTCTAGGATAAGTATATCCTAGATATTGATTGAATTTAGATTGTCGGATCCAAGGCCAACTTACGGTTATTATTTAATGACATCATAAAAAATAGGCTTAAACATATTTTTCTTTTGAACCATGTGTCTAATGGGGCATTAACTAGATCTCTTTTACCCGATATTGCCCCACTTCTAGCATGCCTGTTTAGTACCTCGGCGGGTTTATCTTGGTACCATGCAAGCATGGCCCTGCTGCCAGGAATCCTATTCAGTACGCCGACAGGTTCACTTGCATTTATCGAAATTCCTTGTTTTTAAGTTGTTACTTAGCATTGACCCGCTACCAGCAAGCCTGTTCAGTACCTTGGTGGGTTTTCCTTGTATAAAGATTCTGAGTATATATGGAATTCGATTGGTACTAGAGCGTGCTAAGCCCTAGTAAATACATGAGTTATAAAAAAAAATTCTTCATAAAATGGCATTAACTATAGATCACGTCAAAAGAGAATAACTTAAAGATGTTCCTGGGCCTCTCAGTCTATCTTCTTTATAAAAGATAATGTTCCCCACAAGAAAAAATTTCACTTATCCTGGAGTGTTCTAAAAAATATTTAAGAGTCAAGTTTTGATAACAAGTGTAGATGAGCTAGTAATCTCTAGGTGCGAAAATTCTGAAGAACATGATAATTAAAGTGAGTCTTTCGAGCACTTGTTCAAATAGTCAGGAATGTACATGTCTGAAGCATAACGAAATCATAAAATAAGTCGTTTGAAAATGATATACAAGAATTCTAAAACTTCAAAGTTAAGATATGTTTTGAGTGTTTTTTTTATAGTACTTTCTTTTTCAGGTAATATCCCATGATCTATTCAAAGAAATAGAAAGACCCATATGTAACCAAATTTCAAAATCATTTGTTAGATGATTTTTTTTATTCTTAAAAACATAGAAAAAGAGTCCCCTATAAAGAAATGATTAAAATGACTCTTATTTATTCAAAAGAATAGACACATATTTACATATATATGAGTAATGATAACCCACAATATTTTTAAGGATTAGAAGGAGGAAGAGTGTTTGGAGCAGGAAGTCCAATGATTACCTCTACTTTGGTAGGATCCATCTGGATCCCTTGGGGTAAAACATGATGCCCCATATAGAAATAACATGGAGAGGTTTTGTTTAATGGACATTCCTATCGAGGATGTTTAGTTTTATATTTTGGACAAAGATTGCTCTTTGCTGCTCGTTCTTGTTCCTAGTTCTTCATGTAAGTTTGGTTTCTAAAGTGAGTGTACCTAGAAGGTTTCTTTCAAGGTGAGAATGGGGCGTCCCAACATTCTTTTCCGGGAGAAATATTCCTCTGATCACCCATTATTTTATTGGTTTTTATAGGAATAGGAGATGCTACTATGGATGTTTCAATTTGTGGGGTTACTATGTTTATTGAAATGCCAAAGAGAGCTTCCACCTAGGTGAGATTGACAAAATTAGTGAAGTTCAGCTCCTCCACTTAATAAAGGTTGTATTATCTAATTTTGTGACTTAGTGGAATATTTAAGGGTTCCCAATGGTTAATCCTTTTGAACTTTGTCAGGAATCAGGTCCTTAGGACCTCCTACCAGGATCTCTTCACTTTCTATGATTCCCCCCCCGCAAGAATCTCTTTATGTTTCCAACAGAACTACTTCCTATAAATGTTTTTTCTTTTTTTTCAATGCCTTTTCATTGAGTTGATGGTTGGGGTTTTATGTTTCCTGTAAAGAAAAACTTAATAAAAATTTTAACAAAATTTACTATCTTAATGAATCTATCCTAAGAATCTCTATATTTTCCTATGCTACCGCTACTACTGGATTTGGGGGTGCATGTTATAATAGATGCGTAGGTTCTTACCTTCCATCTTACTGCTCCCCCACCACCATCCTATATCTATTCTACCTTACATAACAACTCCCCAGAAACAACGCCAAAATGTTGGGTAAACTATCGACTAGAATAGTTCACCTAATATTTAATTATCGACTGGGGTTGGTAGGCTTAGAGTTTTTACAAGAAATATGAGAAGGTACAGGGATTCCTAGGGTATCATGGTAATACTTTAGTAAACAAAATATTGAAAGGTCTTTCAAAATGAAAAACTGAGTTGAACTCGTAAGAATCCAATTTCTTAATATAACGGAAACAGAGTACTAGGGAAGAGTGGTATCAAATTATACTACTCTACTCTATAAACAACTACTGAAAGACAAAGATATGAACTGTGTGATGACAAGGAACTATTCTTTATAAGAAGGTCTATTTTACTGATAAACAACTTTTTGAGAATTGGTTACACAAAGAAAAATTTACAACAACTAATTATGTTTCCTAAAAACTATAGATGCAACTAATAGTTTGACACTAATTCCATTCTCCTTGATTATTTTGAGGGTAGGGGTTTATTGTAATTGGGACATGAGAAGGAGAAGTTTCAAAATGGCTTTCAAATGAGGTGAAGAAACTAAAGGAATCAGATCTAACTTAATCTCTACGAAAATATGTAGAGTAAGAAATGTCCAATTACAAGCTATGGTAAACATGATTATATATAAACAAATAAATCTTATTTGCAAAAGATAAAATAATACTAAAAGAAAGTAGACATGATTTATGAACAAGAAGAAAACTTATAAAGATGATCTATAGATTCCTTTAATAACTATATGATTGAGAGAACAAATCGTATTATTATGAGCAATGTATAAGAGACTTAATATATTAATGCACTTAAGCTTAAACCTCACAGATAAAGGAACGAATCAAATTTAATTACAAATTAGTACATGACATAATTCTTAGGCATAAGATGAAAAGAAAGGAGAAATAAGAATAAGGTTTAACAAGTAGTCTAAAAAATATCATCTAAGGTTCTTAAGAGAAAATACAATCACTATCTAACTACTACTATCAAAACAGAATCAGAAAACTAAAGAGACAAGGTCAAAACAGATTAAAAATGCACAAGGTTAAATGAACGATTGGATGGAAGACTACAACGAAGGTATGTAGGAGAGGACAAATAGGTTGTTTGAATGACAGTCTGTCTGAGGAAAATATAAAAACTTCAAGAAAACAGTGAATCTAAATGATTTGTTTGAGAGCAGTTGACTCATGCATATGCCAATGAAATGTAAAAGAGAAAAAAGTAAATCTACTTAATGATTGAATTTCATAGCAACATAATCTAAACTAGTTCATAATTCAAAAAGGAAATTACATCATTGAACAAACTGAAATACACTTGAGCAAATTCATGATAAAAACTAAAGCTAAATTACTGTGACTTAATCAAAGGAATCTAGTCTACAACCCAAACAATGAACTATAAAGACTTTGAAAAGGAATTTGGAAACTATCCTATGTGAAACCAGTTGCTAACTTGTAAAGGAAAACTACATAATCAGCATGATATTAAAATGAAATCTATGCTACAAAAAGTAATTAACATAAACGATTATAGGAATGGAATTGCGTAAACAACTTATAAATAAGACTATACTAGTTATAGAGAAGGGAAATAATGAAGAATACATTTTTAATGTAACGCTCTAGTTGTCAGGGGATCCTCCCAGCAAACAGAGTGATGCCTTGCTAATGAAACATGATCATGCACAGCGTAATAGAACTTTCATTAAATCAAAAGGCAACATTATAGAGTTTTGTGGTCAACTGATAAGATGGATAACTATCTCACTATCCTTACTAACTCCATTGATCCTATTAACCATTAACCATGAGCTATCAACTATTAAATTTCAACGATTAACAATTTATCGCATGAGATTATCTATATATATAGTGTTTTTACAGAAGGCGAGCAAGTCGGCCCTTTCAGTGGTCGACTACTCTTAAGATAAAGCAGTCATTATGACAGGTAACTACATTGATAACCAACATATGATGTTTCCTCCTTCGAAAATATGGTTCCTCCATAGCGCGTGATGTGGCACATAGCTTTATTTTGGTGTGACCAATGTCAATGTGTCCTATAGAGGCACCATACAAGTGGTCTTCCAGAAGAGGCATCGTGCTAACATTTTGGCACATGGTCAATAGGCAGTTCACAGGTCGTTTCTAGCTTGAATGCTCAGGAATCTATCAGTAACGATGCCTAGTCTAGTTAGCAATCTGGATGGCGAGCTGGATATGCTCACCACATATCTATTTGAAAGCGTGTATGTCTGTTAGCTTGTACAAAATACCATGTAACCTGCAAACAATTATACAAATGAATTAATATTTCGAATACGCTTCATACCATGTCAATTTTAATCATTAAAATCATAAAATGATAATAATAAATAGAATTTACATAAACCTTAAATTCATTCATACCTAAGGCTTGAATGGTGAGTTGCGTATTAGAAAATATGCAAAAAGAACCAAAACATATGTCAAAATGTGCAAATTATTAGCCAAAAATGGTGACAAAATGAGGTTCAACACCTTTCTTTGTTTCTTGTCTTGAAACTTAGTTGTAGTACCTTTCTCTGTAGGAGTCATCAATTTACATTCTATAACTACATTTCCATGGTTATTGCATTTGTAACATTCTATTTCATATCTTTGTAGAGGTAAAAAGGAGTTAAGGTTCATCTCTTTTGGATTGTTACTAGGTGCATTCTTCTTATACGAAAGAATCTTTCCATTTGCTTTTCAATTCACGGCTTTATGTCCAAAATTATTACAATAGTAGAAATGACCAAGAAAGATTTACTGATACCTGCTTGACATTGGTATTCTAGGAATCATATATCTTTCATGTAAAGGAGGATCATATTTCTGACTGTCTTTCTTTTTAATTGGACTCATAATTGCAACAACATAACTCTTTTTCTCATACCCTAATCCAGTTTTGTCACTTGATGGTATTTTTCTATTTAGGATGTCAAATAGATTCTTTGAGTTGTTCTCAAACTTTGATTTAATATGTTCTTCATCAAGCTTCTTTCTAGGTAGAGTGATTTATGCTTAAAGTCTTATAGAGTCTTGTATTCTCTTCTTGAGCTACAATTCTAGGTCCTCTTCAATCTTCTTGGCCTCTTGAAGTTGGGTCTTCAAATTAACAATGGTTTGGTTTGACTCTTTGTTCTTCATTATGCTCTTTCTCAATTCTTCAAGATCACTCATGAGTTCAACTTTTAGGTCCACATATTTGTCCACCTATGATTCATCATCTTGAGTCTATATACCCATGAATAGAATTCTAGTTTCCTCATATTCAATTGATTCTTCATCTTCACTATCTTCCATGATGTAAAGGACCTTCTTCTTTTCATTAACCTTCTTCTTGTTTCTTGCTTTTCTCTTCTTTAAATTCTTAGAGGTTTCTCTATCATCACTATCATCCATTTGAGGATAGGGACATTTTGAGGAAAAATTTCCAAGTCTTCCATAGTTAAATCACTTCAGGGGTAGATTTATTTTTTACTTTCCAATACCTCTTTCAAGTTTCTTGATGAAAAGAGCTTCTTTATCATTTGATTGGTTCTTGGGTAAGATTTCAGATTTATTTGATTATTTTATGGCTTTAAATGATGCCTCTTTTCTTGTTGGTTCATTTTGTTGTGTTTTGATCTCATAGGTAGTGAATATCCCATATAGCTCATCCACTGTAAGAAGTTCAAAATCATCTTAATATTCTACAATAGACAATTTGGGGTTATACCTTCTTGGTAGGGTTCTTAGTAATTTTTCAACTACTTCTTTCTCCTTTATTTCTTCTCCCATACCTTTAATAACATTGACAATTTCATCTACTCTTAGAATATATACTGCAATATTCTCTTCTTCTTTCATTTTTAGACTTTCGAACTGTTATTTGTATGTTTGAAGTTTCGACTTTTTGACTTTGGAAGCCCCTTCATAAGCAATTTTTATTTTTTCCCAAGCATGTTTGGTTGTCTTACATTGCATGACTTTAACAAACACAAAATATGCTAATCCTTTCAAAATTGCATTCAAAGCTTTTGCATTGGATTCATATTTATCTAGGTCATCTCTATCTGTGTGTAGGTTGTCTGGTATTTTATACCAATTTTCAACAGAACTCCAAATTTTGCATCCAAGAGACATTAGATGGCATCTCATTCTTACACTCCAAAATGCATAATTATTTCCTATAAATAATGGGGGTCTATTAGCAGTTAAACCCTTCTTGATGATCCATTGTAGTTTTAATTATGTTTTTCCTTCTAGTGGTTTAGACTGTAGTGAAGTATCCTGCTCTGATACCAATTTTTGTTTTATCCATCAATACTGAGAGGGGGGGAGTGAATTAGTATTTCCTTCTTTTCACTTTAGTAAAACAATTAGTATAAGATAAACAATGAATCAAACAAGTTAGGGCATAGTTTTATCGTGGAGACCTCAAAGAGAAAACAACAAAATCAAACTCATTAATAATATTATTTTTACAAAATTGTTTTTATTCTACTACGAAAAGGATGCACCAACACCCTATTTTTTTCTTGCTACAATAGACAAGGATGCACCAACACCCTGGATTTTTCTACCTGCACCAACAGATAACAATGCTACAACAACCCTGTACTCCAGCCACTACCGGAAGGAGTCTAAAGCCTCCTTGCAGGCTTACAACCTACCCTAGCACCACCTACCTCCCTAATTTGATGTTTTTCTTCAATTATGTTACTAATTATTCTTCACTTCATTGGTCTATGTCTTATCTTGTTTTTACATTGATCTAGATTGCTGAGACATATTTCTTCCACTTCAAACTTTTGTTTAAATACTTATTTCATCATGTCTTTGAACCATTGTGTATTTTCATCATCGTGTCCCTTCATTAAAACCTTTTCACCTATGCATCTCTTCATTATGGAAACATCCATTTTCATGAACTGGTGCAAAACAACCCGAAACCCTATTTTTATAGACCTATAACTTTCTATTCAAGCACCTTTTAGGAGAAATAAGACCATGGTCATATGCACATATTAACAAGATACATCATTATGGTCTCAAATTATTTTTATCAGCTCCTACAAAATATGGAGGGAATTTTAGTAGAGAAACTTAGACCGATTTTCAATACTTAATCAATTTTTCAGCAAATTTCCTAAAACAGTCTAAAGCCTCATTTTGGAAGACCTATAACTTTTTATTCAAACATGTTTTAAGGGAACTGAGACCATGATCAGATTCACACATCAACAAGTTAAAACATGATGGTATCATATAATTTTTATCAACATCCTACAAAATATGGGAAGCATTTTATTGAGGCCACTTAGGAAGATTTACTAGAACTGAAACGGTGCAAATCATGCTAGAAAGCACTTTTGGTAGACTAATAAATTCAGCGTACAAGAATTTCTTGACAAAAAAATCATATGGTTAGATGAAGAAGACAATAATATAGATGTATATATACTCAGAATCATTTAATTCATCAAATACAGAAGATGGCATGTATTTTACAAAGGCCCCTTAGGTATATTAAGAAGATTTTCTAGTTGGTCAAATTTTCAGAGTTTCATCATGTTAGGATTTATAATCCTTCCTTGTCAATACTTAGTCTATTAGATTATATTTTCCTAACTTAGGAGTCATTAATTAATATTGGATCCACTAGAACGATTGGGTCCACTTGGGATATTGGTGCCACCAGTACCAGTTACTAGAGTGTGGGGAACACACATAGAGGTCAATTGCAACTGACTGCATTTTCATGCATCAGTTTATGTGCCTCTGAGACCAATACCTACAATTTAGGAGCCATTGGGAGTGCCACCACCAACCTCCTTTAGTTGTTGGTAGTTGGTAACTAGTTAAGCTAAGTTGTGCTCCAGTTACATTCAGTTAGATGTCCTTCAGTTTAGTTAGCGCCAGTATTGCATGAATGCATGTGGGTAGGCACCTATTCTAACCTACCTTATTATTTTAACTAGTTTAACTGATTGGGAGACTGGATTTCACATATGGAGTTATACTAGTGAGATCTGATAGTGATTTAGACACTTCTAGTTATCCATGCAATCAAATTGAGTTGGTAGATTCGAATCATATCCACATGATTTGAATTATCCATTATGTAACACTAATGTATAACACTGGGATTAATTAAGTTTATAGTGTAATTATACCGAGCAATACTTATGGTTTTTTTGTGAAATTTGTCTTGATACGTGTGTATTTTTCACTCCATTCCACTGCACAATAATACAATTAAATTGAACTCATTTCCTGTAGATCAATAGCACAATAATTTAACATGGTATCATATTCTATTCAGGATTTAAAATTTTGTCCAATCTCCATTGTACACCAAAAGCAGTTGGGTTTCCACATAAGTCCCGCAAACTGTGCATTGCTAACTCTAGATTTTTTCAGAGAAGTCTCTATGGGCATGGAGGAACCTGAGAAAGTGTACAAGTTGATATGGAAGGATTGATTCTGACATGATTATGAATTCTTTTTGAATTTGTAGTGTTTCTTACATGTGATACGTAGCTCAATTGAATAATTGACTGTTCATAAGGAAGACTTGATGGATTCTACTGCTTTTGTACCCCATATCCTTACACCCTTCAACTTTGTTGATTGGAGGGAATATATGTAGTTATTCTTGTGCAATATTGGCATGTTTAGGATGACTATGGGAAGAGAGACAAAACCTCATCATGTTACTGAGAAAAACAAGTTCTTTAACTGGTTGAATGAAGCATTTGGATTCCTTTGTGTTGGCTCAACCCTCAACCAACAAAACCCAGTCGATAGGGGTCCCACTCTGTCGACACTCAACTCACCGCGATCTCCCTAAGCATTGGCCTAGAAAGGTTTTACCCTATCCAGCAACACCGACAGAGCGGATGATGTCTCACCCAAGATGTTCGAGGGAGGGCTGGTGGAACAAAGTTTCCATGGTATAGAAGATGGTTAGGGCATCGACGGTTCATCAGCTCGACAACCAGATCAGATCAACTTCTCTAACAAAACCATTCATTATTACACATCATTCATTCATAACTGTAACATATCTACCAATGAAAAACATATCGGAAAATATGATAGCATCATATAAACAGTAAAATATCGCTTCATAGATCCATGTTTCAGATTCACTTAGCATTCATCATCATATTTGCAAGAATAGAAAGATGGAAAAAGACAAAAGAAGATAACAACAATTCAAATCAACATCCTTCTTATCATATTACTTATGTGCAATCAACCACAGATCAAAAACAGATAACAATTTATCTCCAGACAAACAACAACTTGTTCTCTCTGATTCTCTCTCTCAATACACCCATGCATATATTGATCGATATCTATCTCATTCACAATTCATCTATATATAGGATTGCGCCTTTACATTCATGGTCCACTTCTAACTAAATTCTAACTAATTTAACTGAATAATGACCAATATCCACAAAAATGGTCAACAAGTACAAAAAGTGACACAAAATAATCGAAAGTAGTCTATCTTCCGCCTATCGTGCTGCCTTTGCCTTGCACAGTGTTTTTTGGGCTTGCACAGCATCCACGATGCTACAAAACCTACCCCAACCTCTTTCCAACAGGCCCCCAACACACTCTTGTGGCTCGTCCTCGAGCCACATCAAGCGTACTTAGTGTACTCATTGATTTTAATCTTGAAGTCTTCGTATTGCTAAGAAATTTTTCTGACTTGCGCTCTGAATTTCTCAGCAACATCCTGACATGTAAGGAGACCCTGTTTCAACGAGTGCTCCACCATATTTTGTTCAACCTCTTTCTTGTCGTCTTGCATAACCTGCAGTGTAGTGACTGATTTTCCCGACAGTTGTGTGCCAATCTCTTGGAACTCATCGAGCTGGTCACTGCATTTCCATTGTCGCTCCCGTTCCTTTGCAACTTGTTGCTAGAGATCCTTCAATTTGGCAGATTGTGTGATCGAAACAATTGGTGGCATCATCCTTAATGTCATCTTCAATGTTTCCAACTGGTTCTCTGCTTCTTGCAGTAGCTTGGTGAGTTGATCTAGTTTCTCATCTTAAACGACACTACCCCAAAATTGTGTCGTATCCTCCATGACCTTCTTTGCATCTTGCTCCATTTCATTAAATTGTGTTGTAATCTATTTAATGGAAATATTTTGTTCTACAACCTGCTCTGGTTGCGTCTTCAGGTAAGCCATAGCATTCAAGAGGCTATTGTCCAACGGGAGCTGCACGATGACTTCTCTTAGTCGCTTGGCCTTGGAGACTACATCCAGCTCTGTTGTGCTCTCATGGATGTACGGTCATGCATCTATAATGGCCTCTTCTACCTACCCCTGACTCAAAAAAAGTTGTACCTTCTCAATAACAAGGTGGTCAGTTTCCTTTTTCAGCTTAGTAATTTTCGTAGAAGCCTTCCTCTCCAGTTCCTCATGCGTGGTATTCAATGCGACGATCTCCTACACTTTTTCTATTGCCAACTGCTCCCTTACCTGTCGCAATTCCTCAAGTTCCTTCTTCATTGCTTCTTCTTTAGTCTGCGACCATAATTATTGTTCATTGAGATCCTTATTTCTATCTTCCAACTCCTGGTTGGCGACCTGCTGCATTTGTACTAGCATCGGAGTCTATAGCTTGTTGATGTCCACCGTGATGCTCTGTAGCTACTGTAGTGCGTAGTTCACCTCTTCTTTTCCAATGTCAATTACAGTTGGGGAAACCTGAATGTTCTTGGCTTGTGGCTCAGTGATAATCGACGTGAACTCCTGCACAACTTCATTTTCTGGTCCTCTTCTTTCTACAACATTATATATAGAATCTAACTTACCATGTACCTTGGAAAAACCTTCCTAGGTGGATTGTCGCATCGCTTTTTCTACTGTATCAGATGAATCCATGAAAAATTTAATGAGTCACTGTAGTTGTGACTCCATCACTACTCTAGAGCTATTGTTCACATCCTTCTCCATTCGCTACTTGTTCCTACTCTCTTCTAGGATGCGTTGTTCTTTCGGATCAATGTCGGTTGATGAATCTCCGTCAAAATCATGATGACTCTACTCCTTGCGCACAGGATCTTCAGGGGAATCAGCTGGTGGACTCGTCGATAATTCTTATGCGCTTAATTATTTGCACCACTCGATAGGCCAATATTGAACTGTTGTATCCATTTCTTCATCGGTCAGTTTATAGGCCATGGGGAGCCATTTCTTGTTAGGATCGCGTCGAGCCTAGATCTGAATAGTATGCAACCCAACAGTGAACCGCATAATGCGGTGATATTTTACTGCCATTGCATCTAAAAACTATGGAACTTTGACCAGTACTTCTTGTAATGCATCCTAGTAGACCCAAAAATGGATCGCGCAATCCACTTTTTGACTGGGCTCCTCTACCCACCACAAATGTTTGTACCGTGCACCTTTGCACACCTTAATGGCTTCAACAATCATTCTTTGGTAGTCCTCTAGCTCCATCCATGCCACTAATAAAATTAAAATCAACATCCAGCTATAAGTGAAAGGATGCTCCCCAGCCTGGACAATGAGCACGTCCTTAGTCAACTAATTCAACAAAAAGAGGGAGCAATTCATTTGGACTCCCTCAGTGCATTGTTGTGCACAGGAAATCACTCCCGAAGTGCACTCAATCAGACGATTCTTTCTGACAATTTTACTTTCAAAAATATATGCGCCAATATGCACTATCCTATAGTTAATGATGTCAATGTGATATGCTCGGCCATCACGCTGCAAATCATACCGCTCCTTCAATCTTGCAACAAGTCGCTTATAATTATCCCTTCCTTTGAAATATTGTGATGGGTCTGGTCCATCCTTAGGCAACCCTGTGATCTCTGAAATCAATCCCACTGTAATTACGATTGGTGTGTCCAACCAGAGCACTCCTCCATGAAAACATGCCAAAAGTTTTTTGATGCATGCATTTGCCTCATTCAACCTCCCAAAATGTGGCATGTTAATGAGCCCTAGCAACCCATATTTATCCAGCCCATGGGTGCAGAATAAGCACGATGGTCCCTCCAGAAACCAAAGGAAATGACTCGTAGGGCTCGTCTACTACGTTCTTCCACAATAATAGATCATGATCCTCATACTTCATCTTCATTAATGTAGGGACAATGTTAATGGTGCACACCATTCCTTTTGGCAGTGATGACACTTTCGACTAGTACTTCTGATTTTTGGTCAAGTGACGAGGCTTGGCACCAGGTCATGTGGGATCAACATACCCCAAGATATATTTAATGGAAACTTCCTTTGGCATAGATTCAATGTCCCCCGAGTTGGATGGCCCTGTCTATGCAGTTCCCTCTCCTTGTGCTCTGATGGAGGTTTGTGTCTTCCTCTTCTGTGGCAGCGTGGAGCTCGGCTTCTGGGCCTTCCGCTTCCCCCGTGAAATTGATGATGATCTGAACGGCATGATCATGATTTCTTCAACAATGGAAGTGGGTCGAATAGGTGATTCCCGCTCACTTGAAATCTCCACAGTGTTAGGGTTACTCAGCATGCCACACCGATATACCTCACTGGTGTAGCTATCACACACCCTCTGCTCAACTCTGCAACTCACACACTGCCCTCAAGAGTAGCTATGCTTCAATCATGTTGTGCAATTCGCTCAACCCAACTCAAATGGTTATTTCCACCTGTTTCGAACACCTTCTTATAGCATGTGGGTGATCCATCCTTCATCATTACTAAATCAGTCACGGTCAACATGACTATATCTTGCATTAATTACCCAAATCCACCGTTGATCCTGCCAACTCAACGGTCAGATCATCCATAAGTGTGTGTCGCTTCAACAAGTGCCGCCAGCTAACTGCTTTTGACTACTCATATTTATTGCCGATTTAGCTAAATTGCAGCCCTGCGGCTATCATGGTCTAGCCACCTAGCTGTGCTAATGACCCCTATTCATGTGCAACCCCTTCCTTTTGGCGTGCCTTCCTCTTTCTACCTAACTTACCTCGATTTTTTTTCATTGCACAGTGCCTCGGGCATTGCATGGTTCTTCCCCTGTCCAATAAGGGTAGTACCGCCCTATCTAATTGCTATAATTGATTTGCACCTGCAGAGGTAATAGAATTAACAAGATAAGGACCTAACCAGTGCATCTGTAACTTACCTGGATGCTTTAAGAACTTGTTTTCATATAACAACACCAAATCTCCTTGCTGAAACTGTTTGTTTTTTATATGGTGATCATTCCACACCTTCTATTGATCCTTCTTAACGTGCTGATGGAACCTTGCTATGAAATGATCTTGCTCAAACTGCAGCAACTACGCTACGTGCTCTTCTAGCGTGGCTTCATCATCCATGCCTTTTTCTACTGCAATACGCAAACTGGGAACGATGTAATCCATAGGCATGACTGCCTCTTTCCCATATACCAATTTAAACAGTGTTTTCCTCATCAATGTTTTACAAGTGGTGCAATATGCCCACAACACCGCCAGAATATTCAAATCCCAGTCATCTCAGTTAGCATTACATACCTTTGTAAGTGCATGCTCCAAGATCTTGTTGAATGCTTCTACAGTCCCATTTTCCTATGAATGATAGGGTGTACTTTTCTTATGTTGTGTATGCATCTCCTCTATCAGTGCTCTTACTATGTGATTGATAAAATGACTGCCTTGGTCACTCATCAATATCCTTTGGCATCCAAACCGCATCACAATGTTATCAAATTGAAATCTTGCTACTGTCGGAGCCGTACAATCTTCAATTGGTGTAGCCTCGACCCATCTTGTCAAGTAGTCTGTTGTTGTGATTATGTATTGCACACCAGTTCTTTTCCCTGGTGGGTTGATTGGACCCACAAAATCCACATCCCATTTATCAAAAGGTTTCAAAGTTACTTGTAGAACTAGTGGCATCTCATCTCACCACGATGGCTTCCCAGTGCGTTGACAGACATCGCAGGTCTGTGCATAGTCTGCTGCATCATTATGTAATGTAGGACACTAGAGATTGGCATGAAGCACCTTCCTTGTTGTTGTGTTACCTCCATAGTGTCCCCTAGCAACTCTTGCATGGGATTCTACTAAGATATTCCCTTGCTCATGTGGTAAGACACATCGCCACAATATTTCATCCGGTCTAAGATTGTATAACTGCCCAGCAATCAACTAGACTTCTGAGGCCTTGACTACTAGTTGCTTCTTTTGACTTGTTGAAAACTCTGTGGGCGCTACTCCTGTCACCAAAAACTGAATGATTTGGTCATAATAATCATCTGCAACATCAACTATGAACATTTGTGCATCCGATAGTCCATCCTTAATGTTTGTTGGCTCTTCACCTGTCTCGATCCTGGATAAATGATTGGGTCCAACATTCAAGCGACCCAGATTCACAATTATTTCAAAATCAAACTTCTAAAAGAGAAGTAGCCAGTAGCATATCTTCCCCCCCAACACAGGCTTATTAACCAGATACTTCAATGCAGAATGGTCAGTAAACATCTTAAAGTGACTGCCTAGAAGGTAATGTATGAACTTTTGCAGCACATAGGAAATCACCAAACATTCTCTTTCTGTGGTCATATAGTTCTTCTCAACAAATGACAACTTTTGACTAGAGAAAGTGATCAGGTGATCGAGATCTCCTTCTCCCGACTGCACGAGCACTACTCCTAGCGCAACGGATGATGCATCAACATGCACGTGGAATTCATTGTTCCAATCTGGGAATACAAGTATTGGCTCCAAATCCATCTTGGCTTTCAGCATGTCAAAGCTACCTTGACATTCTGGACTCCATATGAAGACAACATCTTTCTTCAGTAATTTCTCCATAGGAGCAGTAATTGCAACATATCCCCTAATGAATTTGTGATAGTACTCGGTGTGCCCCAGTGTTTCCCGAAGAATATTCACATTGGTTGGGAGTGGTAAGCTCAAAATGAGCGCTATCTTTACAGGATCAACCAATAATCCTTGCTTGCACACAATATGCCCCAACAACATCTTGAATGGTGCACAAAAAATGCACTTCTTGGATTTCAGCGTGATCTGATGCTGTCGACACCTTTCCAGCATCAGTCACAGATTTTACAATGATCCTTGATTAGACCATACACGGTCCAATAATCCATATATACTCATAGGAACTTCTAAATGAAATACTTAAATTCTACAACCACAACTCTAGAAAACAATGCAGGAACATTCTTCATCCCAAACGACGTCACAATGTATTGGAAGTAGCCCCACTCAATGACAAATGTGGTTTTATGTCGATCCTCCTTGGTGATTCTGATATGATGATAACCAGAGAATCCATCTGTGAAAGAGTATATTTCTTGACCACATACTCCTTCAATTACTTCATCAGTAAACGAGGTCAAAAAGGGGTCATGCATATAGGCATCATTCAATTTTCTTAAGTTGACACAGATCCGAATTTCACTCATTTTCTTGTCTTGGACCACAATGGGACTAGCCCATTCTGATTCTTCTACCAGCTCAATGATTCCAGCATCCATTCAATTTCATCCTTGAATATTTCTTTATATCATGGATTCAGGCAATATGGCCTCTGTCATACTGGTTTCGCATCCAGTTTTAATGGAATCTTCATCTCTCCTAGATCACCCATTATGCCCTTCGTTTCTAACAACTTTGTTGGAAAGAGATCTTGAAATTCATGTAGCAGGTCTGTGGTTTTTTCCATGGTCTCCTCATTCCAATAGTCCCCAACACTTGCAAATTTCAGGTTCTCTTTTGTCCCAATGTTAACCTTTCTAATCCTTAGTGGCTGGCCCATCGGATCAATTGGAAGATCTGGTGCCGCAAAATACCTACTCTCTTTTGTCTCTAGAATGTTGATATTTCGTAGCTCGTCATCGTCCTCGGGCTCACCATACATGTCATAGCATTCCATTATCGACTGCATGTGGCACTATGCATGTCAATCCACAGGGTATGTGACTGGTACAATTTTTAGAATGACATCCCAAATAATATGAAGTGCATTGTCAACATCGAGGTTAGTGTCTGCAAAACAAAAGGTCTACACAAAGAAAATCATCTGCTCCTCCCAAGTCGTGATATCCCTTCACAACTCCGCTGATACATACCATGATCCTGGCATTTCATCCAGGGTGTGAATAAAGGCATGGACCCATTCATCCTTTGGTTGCGATGCCCACAATGTTTGGCATTCTATCAAATGGCCACTAGGGTCATTCCATCCGTCATACTACCCAACGTGGTATGCCTCTGCATTTCCAAAGTGAAATGTCATCAAGTGTCAACATTGGGCCCATCCAGTAATTGTCTTTTTGTGAGTTGCCTACCTGCATGTTGGAGTAGCCTTCAGTGCTTCTTCCAATGCCAAAAATCACTGCATTTCCGAGACCTTTTCTTCAAATTCCATTAATAACGCAGAAATTTCAGGAAAACATTCATAAACTGATAGTTCTAAAATATCAGTCACCACATGGCGCAATGACTGCATGATTAATCCAGAGTTCCTAAAGGACACCTCATACATGCGTTTTTGCCAATTTTCTAGCACATCCTCAGAATTAGAAGACGCAAAACCAACACTACGCCAACCAAGTTCTCCTTCAGCCGTGGGGTGAATATAATCTTCAGAGATATTGTAGGCATGATCCCACCCCCTGGAAAATTCATCTTTAACTGGTTCAATGTATCGCCTACCTTCATTAGGATCCATAGGCACGATGACCCTAATATATTGGTTCTCAAAAGTCATCATCCACTTTTTTATGTTAATGACTGCCATGTTGTCGTTGGCCCATCCAACCCCTAGAAATGAGGGGTAGGAGCCTTTTGCATTAACAAATTCAATTACATCAAAATCAACATGAGTCCTCATACCTTCAACATCTACGACCAGGTTAGATACTCATCCAATTGGTTGCACCTTCGCGTGATTGGATAATCGTAGTTGCATAGGGGACCATCCCAACGTCGACTTCCCCATATTTTCCAATGTCTTCTTTGTTAGTATATTTACGTATGACCCTAGATATAGAATGACTGAGTCAACTTCATAGTCTCTGATCTGAATGTTCATGTGCATTTCCTTAACCATATTTTTCTTATGTAGAGAGTTTACTACGGACTCCTTATCCGGGCGGCGCAACAAATTTTCAATCTCAACCAAAGCATCCGGGTCTCTTTCCAATGACAAGCAACTCTTAAAGAAGTGATGCACGGTACCATGCTACCGTGATGTTCCTTCCTTTAGTGTGGAATCAAAAGCGGGATGAATTTCATAGACAAGTGACTTACCAAGATTTATTCTGATCACATCCCATGCTCTAAAAACATTTCCTTTTCAGTTGCGATATCGAACGGTGCCTTCTTCTGTCCAGCCAATCGAATCTTTGGGTAGGTCCCATCTTCTTCTATTTTGGTTCCTTCACGGGTGACCACGATAATGTCAACATCCATTGTTCTGGGCTCTACTAATATCGTTGCTACCGTCGGCCCTTGAGTCTGGTTCATTGGGGGATTCTAAGTCAACGACTGATTCTAGTTCAATGGGGGGTTCATAGGTTGGTTCACAGCCTAATTCTGTATTAGAACTTGATTCTACGCCTCGTTCTACAACTGGTTCTAGTTTTGCAAATGATTCAGATTCTGTACCTGAGCCTAGATTTACAATTGAGGAACGTTCCCAACCTGCCATCGTGCGATTAGCTGTGGGAATTTTTCAACAATATGGTCAATCATCGTATAGTATGTACATGAGCACTGCAAGTGTGGAAAATCCCTCTAGTAGTGCCCAAATACCCCACAATTATAAACTGGACTGATCCGCAACCTCGTCCTCCTCCTCTTCCAAAGCCTCCTCCTCTTCCTCAGAATCCTCCGCAAAATCCACCTTACTGCTGATACTGTGGCCGAGCCATCTGTTGCAATGGGGGATTCGACTGTTGTTGAACATACTAAGAAGCTTGAACATATTATGGCTATGGCTACGGCATCACCATTTGGTTATAATGTGATTATGGTGCAAACTGTGGCTGTGGCACAAATTGTGGCTGTCGTCCAAACTGTGGCTACGGTTTTGATGGTATGAATTGGATCGGTGGTGGTGGTGTATACTGATTTTGTGTTCAAGAGTTCACCACTAGAGGTTGTATCACCTGTGGTTGTTTCACTTCATGATGATCTTCATCCTTCACAAGATATGAATCATATGTCCTGTCCTGAAGTAGATCATATGCACGAGAATCCCTATCTTCATGCCCCACTGATTTACAAAAAGAACAATATATGTTGGATGGATTTGATACTATATTTTGCATGTAGCTACACTCGTTGTGTCGGTGTCCATAGACTTGACATATGCGACACCATGGTACACTGCCACAACTTAGTGGGTTCGGTGCCCCAGATAGCAGATAATTCTGAAAGGTAGGGAAAGTATCTTTAGTATGTCTGTCTGCATGACAATGAGTGCACCAAAGATCTTCCTGATTCTCTTTCACTTTCTTAGGGTCTTTCAATTGCAGTGTCAAGTTGGCTAGTTGCGCCTGAATTTGGTTCATACTAGCTGCATTTTCTCTAATCGATGAAGCTTCTAACTTCATTGCAATCTTCGGAGCCTCACTCCATGTCGTGATATTCTGTTGCATTAGTGGGTTCCGAATATGAGGTATCAAGACTGCGTGAACCACTCTTTATGTTGAACATCGCTCATATCAAAGCTGACCCATGCCATCAACATCTTAAATCTCTCGTCAAAATCCCACATAGTCTCATTCGGGAATTGCTTGATCTCTTTCAACTCAATGATGTACTGCACCTCTGACTTGGACTTTCGGAACTCTTCGATCAACCCTTGTCGAACGTCATCCAATTTTTTTGTAGGGGTCCCCGTAGGAACCTGTATCAATTTCATGTACCAATCTAGTGCGGGAAATCTGATATTCGTCACCAGTTGGCCCTTCTTGATATCATCATCCATGGTATGTGTCAGAGTAGGGTCCTGCAGCTACAGGAGAAGCTGCCATTTTGGCGGATAGATAGTTTTGGCGAGGATATAAGAGATAAGGTAAAGATAAAACGCCATAGCATGTATCTAGCTACAGATCAGAGCCAGAAACTGTGACTATCAAGATAGAGAAGTCAAAGAAGATGACAGTACCTGAGCGGTTAGAGGAGAAAGCTCACCCACTGCACTAAAGGCAGCGGCCGAGAAGAGAGAGCTCACCCACTGCATTCAAGGCAGCGGCGGAAGATAGGAGGGCTCAGCTACCCTCATAAAGGAAAAGGGGAAACGAGGCCAAGGTATTGAAGACGAAGGACATAAAGGGAAGCGGTGCCCAGTACCCATGGTCAGCGTCGGGAAGCATGGAAGACTGCAGAGAGCAGTGGTGTGACAGAAAGCGGCTACTCCAAGTACACATACGCCGACTGTCACTAGTTAGGGTTTTTGGGTTACTGTTGGGACAGGCCCACAGTGTTGTAATGGCGAGACCTTCGGGCCGCCTATAAAGGGGTGTATTTTTTATTGTAAAAGGTTAGCCAGTCAGCCATTGGGAATTTTAGCTAGTCAGACAATTAGAGAGTCAGTTGATCTGTTAGCTCTTAGACACTCATGCGCTGGTTCTGTATTCAGTCTGTAGTATCTTACTGTAACCAGCAGCTGGCTCATAGAAGCATGTATGTAACAATTTGTAGGGATTGACAGAGAGAGAGAGAGAGAGAATATTGTAAGAAGGCAATATAGAGAAAGAGAAGAGATCTAGGAGAGAAGGGCTCCCAACAGTGAGTGCAGAGTTACCCAGAAGATCTCTAGCTGCACAACAGGTTGCAGCAGAACTGTGTACTCTCTCAAGATATAATAAAAACAGTTCTATGGACGTAGCTTCTAACCTAGAAGTGAACCACGTAAAACCAATGTGTTATGTGATTATTTCATGTGATTGCACTTTACTTAGTTGATATCTGTTATCTGTTACATGAATGTTGTATATCAGTTAGTAAATGTCTGTATGTCCTCATTCAGTTACAACATTATTGAAGGTTAAAGGTGGATTTACATGTATCAAGCGTCTGCATATGAGTTTATCAGTGCTTGTTTCACACAGTAATAAGTCATCCTGTTAAAGTGTTTCCAGTATACTTATTCGAACAGTAAGTATAGTTGAGGTAGAGTGTGTTGAACTATGGAAGTTCACGTCAGAGTGTTTAATATCTTGTTGAAAGTTAGCCAAGTCATTCCACCCAGTGCGATAGCCTTTGGACCGAGGGGGTCGCAGTGGGCCGTACTATAGTAGATATCGCATTGACAGTAGGCGTTATCACACTGTTAGAGGAGCTGCGGTGTGAGATAGTGCAGATCGTGGGTTAAGCGGAAGAGAGATTTGCGCATCGCCAGAGTCGCTGCGAAGCAATAGGAGTCCTTCCCATGTCAGAAACCGTGAGGAAGAGAGACTACGCATCGCAGAGCGAGACCTCGCTGGCTAAGAAGAGCTGTGAGACCCCAGGATGCTACAAGCCTGGTCAAAGACACTTGAGTCTTTTTCCAACCCATTAGAATCAATTCGGGTGAGAATTCAAGCCGCTCCGCGGTCTATCGCCGAAAGGGCTAGTGAGCTAGGGGTGTTGTTAGTACATTACAATAAACCCGGGTCTGCCCACATGACCAACAAATGGTTTCATTGCCGGTTTTGAACAAACTGAGCACTGATGTTCTATTGGCATCCTACTAAAGACGAACTCAACCAGTGGGTTGGGTCTAAGGAGAAAGAATTTGTCGAACAAGAGAACAAGAGTCCTAGACTGAGTACGGAGGATTGGTTACAAAAACATATCTTTACAGACCTGCATACGATATTTTTTGCGACCTATGGAAATGAGCTGTACAACTGGTTATCAAAGTTAACTGATCAGAGCATATTCAGAAAGAAAAGAAACATTGTCTGGACACCAGAGCTGATTCAGACCGTGAAGAGCCTTGATAATCCCATTACGATGATAGTAGACTTCTGGCTTGCGAGTGTGCTAGAAGGCTTCGTCACAGAGTTTGCAGTTGAACAGAGAAAAAGCTTTAGCGAGGCTGAGCGGTACTTCTTCAAAGGATATCGCGGTAAGTACCTAAACTCTTTAAACTTGTCCATTAAGATGTTATTATATGAAAAAGGAGTAATGGATATAGTTTCAGACCAATAAGTTAAGAAAGTGTGATGTCACAAGAGTTTGAGAGTGATTTTGATGACATTGGACGTACACGTAGTGGAAAGAAATATAAAGTAGATTTCAGATCTCCCATATTTGAAGACAGTTCAGATAATACTAGACAACAGAGTCATAGTAATACAGAAATAACAGAAGGGGGTATCCCTTACCACCCTTATACCCCATAGAAAACAACCGGGACTCAGAACAATCCCGTAGGAACTCCATCTAGTAGCTCGCAAACAGTACATACTACTGCTACATCACCTCCACCTACACCACAGAGTGGTAGTAACATAGAAAACCAACATCCACCATGCAGAAATAGAATGGGGGATGATATGAAGTTACCAAACTTTAAGGGTACAGGGGCAGAAGAACCAGAGCAGCACTGGTTTCTATGTGAAGCCGTGTGGACCATTAAAGGAATCCACGATGATAATATTAAACTTGTATAGTTGGTCACCACACTTAGGGAACGATCCTTAACATGGTATATGAAGTATACCTTAGCGACGCCCAGAACACTTATACAGATCAGGACCGCCATGATCAAAGAGTTTAAGAAACCTAAGTCTGAGTCACAGTGTATCACAGAGCTCAAAGACATTAAACAGTTACCTACATATTCAGTATGGGACTTGGATCAGAAATTCAAAGCCCTCATAGACCAAGTCAGCTTTGAGTTTGTGCCGGAGTAGCATAAGGAATGGTTTATTGCAGTGCTGCTCCCTCACATCAGACTGCCATTAATGCAGCAAAAACTCCAGACACAGGATTAAGCGTTGGAGATGGCGATGAAACTAGAGGCTTCACCTCTAGTTGAAACCAACATAGGTATGACAAAACTGCAAAACCAGTTAGCAAATCTCACGTTACAGATGCATGAGATTAGAAAAGGAAAAGAGATTGCGCAAGGCATATGGTGTATCAAGTGTAAAGAACAAGGCCATACTAAAGACAAATGTCTAGTATTTGTTGAATACTTAGCAAGTGGGGCACCTAACCCCTTAGCACAGACTCAAGGGCCATGGTGTGAGCTATGCAGAACAAGAGGACATCTACCTCAGCAATTCCCTTTACTTCAGAAGTATATACAGACACCTAAGAACTTATACTGTACCTTCTGTAAGTCAGTAGGACACGATGACCATACCTGTAGAGCCTATGATCTCATGTTAGACAGAAAACACGACTTGTACAGAGTCCAATCGGAGACACAGGGTCCAGCAACAGGACCACAGCATGATCCGGCTCATGTTGGCCATGGAGGAGGATTCAGAGGACAAGGCCGTGGAGGAGGCTTTGGCTGTGGTGAAGACTTTGGCCGTGGTCGTGGACCAGTCACTTGTGACAACTGTGGAGTTGTAGGACATTATTCTAGGGACTGTCAGAGCCCCACTACGACATGTAATTATTGCAAATCTTACGATCACGCTATAGAAGAATGTCCTACCTTGATAGCTAAGATCAGAGAACCTAAGCCAATAGTACATCAAAACATCTAGCTTATTGCTACTAAGCAGGAAGAGCCAGAACCAAGAGTCAACATTGTGACTCACAGCAGTGCTTCCACTAGTGGCACACTGCAGGATAGTGAAAAGAACATAGGACTAGAGTGGGTGCGCAAAGCTACTAATAAATCAACACCACTCGACCTGCAAAAGAATAAAGAAACATTTTAGGAAGCTAAAAATTTCTTTAATGAACCTATACAATCAGGACCCCAGGTACTGCCATCTAGGGGAGTACCGTAGCAAACACCTTGTGGCCTTAGTCCTGTGGAGACATTGCAGGCTACCACATCAAGAAGATGCGATGAGGATGAGTCGACAGGAAGCGTACAATCCTTCCTACGGAGTTGTCTAAAACTCGTGATAAATGAGAAATCTATCAGAGAGCTTCAGTGCATCATAGATCAGTATCCACCATCTTCTTCCGTGAGCAGTGCGCAGCGTGCTGTTCATAACATTATGGGCCATATAAGAACAGGAACAGATATGCGACTCACAGCACAAGTTGGAGAATTTGAAATGGACGAGGTGATCCTAGATCTAGGATCAAAGGTAAATGTTCTGACTAAATAGACATGGGAACAGATGGGTAGCCCTAAGTTAGTTAGATTGCCTATCCATTTGAGATTAGCTAATCAACAGAGGGTATCGCCACTGGGTCGACTACCGCAAGTGCCAGTTGACATTGACGTAGTTCACAGCTCCGCGAACTTTGAAGTTATAGAAATCATTGGTGATAGTAGACCATATATAGCATTACTAGGCATTGATTGGGTGATCGGTAACATGGCCGTTATCGACCTAAAGAGAAGACAAATGACCTTTGAGGATGCGTAGATCCGGGTCATCGCACCGTTGGATCCTCTTCAGGGTCCTAGATACATTGAACCTATCCGAGCAGAGGAAGAGGCACGTAACATGGAGAGTCTCTATCAGATGACTACGAACCAGAGTGACTACATCAATCCAACCGCAGAAGGAAACATTAGTTGGCGATACGACAACTCATGCGCATCGGATTCGGATGTTGGTCTAGAAAACTGGCAGAATAGACTTTACGAAGTCTCAGCACGCAGATGTGCATTTATGACTAAGTCACTACGATGGATTGGCATAGAGACTAACGAGACTCCCTCATTTCATGGTCTAACAGATATCCAGGACTTTCTCCTGTAGTTTGAACAACAAGTTCCTCACGAGCAAAGGATCGCAGCTATGGACCTTGTAGTATGAGCCACACCTGCAAGATGGTGGTATGCACATAAAGAGAATATCACATCATGGGATGATCTTAAGAGATTGATGGCGATCAGATTCTCTACTGACAGGGATTATGTCCAGCAGCAGGACAAAGTGACCCCAGGTCACATATTCAGACTTGTGAACAGAATTGGTCAGACATTTCCAAGGATGAATAGGTTCACTGATTCATTCACACTTTGGACACAGTTCCAAGGAACTGGTACACAGAGACTAGATTGCGCAAGGGAACGACAACATGGCCACTTATGATAGACATCTTTATACTCACGTTCACTTTTGAATCTGAGTATCCAAGTGTTGATCAGGCCCTAGATGCAATAAAGATTAAGATATTTGAGGACTGCACCCTATCAGTACATACTCAACCTGAGTGGGCCATCTAGTTAGAAGAGGCGCTCGAGTGCTATAACTTTGCACCAGAACCAGAGGAGGAGGATGAGGATCCTTGCAACATCAACATTCTAGAGTCAGAAGGAACTCACGATGTTGATGGACCGAAGCTAGAGACTCTAGCTATCACGGAGCCTATCAAGATTAAGAAGATCAACATTGGCACAGACACAAAACCAAAATTTGCATCCATTGGAGACTATTGGGACGATGAAACAGTAGGACAGATTGCAGACTTGCTACATGACTATCAGGACCTATTCCCCACCAAGTTCACAGACATGAAGGAAATAGTTGGAGACCTGGGAGTAATGAGGATACCATTGAAAGAGGATGCTAGACCAGTTAAGCAGCGCCCATATAGATTAAATCCACGGTATAAATAAAAATTTAAGGACGAGATCGATAAGATTCTAGCAGCAGGCATCATTGAGCCCGTAGAAGAGAGCGAATGGGTTAGTTCCATGGTCATGCAAGAAAAGAAAACCAAAGGAGACATCAGGATCTATGTCCACTTGCGTAAACTCAACGATGCATCACTTCATGATCCATTTCCGACACCTTTCACTGATGAAGTGTTAGACAATGTGGGAGGACAGGAGGTCTACTCCTTCACTGATGGCTTTTCAGGCTATCACCAGATCAGAATCCATCCAGAAGATTGATCTAAGACCACTTTTGCGACAGAATGGGGCTCATTCCAGTATACGGTAATGCCCTTTGGTCTTAAGAATGCACCAGCTATCTTTTCTAGAGTAGTAGTTGTTGTATTTAAAGAATACATCCATAAATTCTTAGAGGTTTATTTTGATGATTGGATTGTATTTGGATTAATCTACAAGCACATAGGATATTTAAGACTGATGTTAGAGAAATGTAGGTAGTACCAGATTTCTCTGAAATTGAAAAAATGTATATTCTGTGCGCCTTTTGGTATTTTGTTGGGTCATATTGTCTATAGACAAGGATTGATGGTAGATCCTGCAAAGATTGCCATCATTGTAAACCTTCCAGCACCCAACTCAGTCAAGCAGTTGAGGACAGTGCTCGGTCATACCGGGTACTATAGAAAATTTATCAAAGGTTATGCAAAGATCACAACACCTATGGAAAAGCTGTTAAAGAAATATGTAAAATTCCTATGGAATGAGGAATGCCAGAAAAGTCTAGACACACTTAAAGAGAAGATGGTTACAGCACCCATCTTAATATTCCCAGACTGGACCAAGCCATTTCATGTACATGTGGATACATCTGGCATCGCACTAGGGATCGTCTTAACCCAGCCAGGAGAAGGAGGTATCGATCACCCTATCGCATACTCAAGCAGGAAACTATCCACCGCAGAAAAGAACTACACCACTACGGAAAGAGAAGGATTAGCCATGGTGTATGCTCTACAAAAATTTAGGCACTACCTGCTAGGTGCCTCATTCAAGATGTTCACTGACCACTCCGCTTTGAAGTACTTGGTCAATAAGCCAGTGTTAGGGGGACGAATCTGCAGATGGTTACTCCTATTTCAGGAGTATGATTTTGAAATTATTGTCAAAACAGGGAAATTAAATGCCGGACCAGATCATCTATCAAGGATAGACTCAGGAGAAGAGCCAAGTAACCTAGAGGACAACTTGCCCGATGCACAATTGTTTTCTATTCAGATCGCAGATGAGTACTATGATGATATCATTCACTTTCTCACTACAGGATGGGCACCTGTTGAGTTTACTAAGCATCAAAAGAAGCAGTTGGTTGTCAAAGTATCATACTTCACCTTGATCGCAGGACAGCTATACAAGTTAGGTCCAGATGAAGTCCTGTGCAGATGCGTCATGCCACACGAGAAAGAGGCCATTATCAGAGAAGCACATTCCGGTACCACAGGAGGTCATTTCGCAAGAAAGCCGACTACGCAGAAAATACTGACCGCAGGATTATGGCAGCCTAATGTGCATAAGGATACTAAGGAATTTTGCAGATGTTGCGATATCTGCTAGAGGGTAGGAAAACCTTTGCGAAGAGATGAAATGCCGCTGCGACAACAGATTACGCTGTGGGAATTTTACAAGTGGGCTATATACTTTGTGGGTCCTATCAACCCACCAGGAAAACAAACTGGTGTGAGATACATCATCATAGGAATAGAATACCTCACCAGATGGGTGGAGGCTAAAGCAGTAAGGAATTGTGATGCTGCTACAGCTACACAGTTCCTCTTTGAGAACATCATCAGTAGATTTGGATGCCTAGTAATTTTGATGAGTGATAAAGGCACCCATTTCTTGAACCACACTATTGAGGCCTTGACAGAGGAATTCTAGATACAGCACCATAAGATCACTCCCTACCACCCGCAAGCTAATGGTACAGTGGAGGCCTTTAACAAGATTCTAGAAAACGCTCTTACTAAGATCTGCAACATCCAAAGAAACGATTGGGACCTCAGGGTTAATGCTGTGTTATGGGCTTATAGAACGACATGCAAGAAACTCACAGGACATACACCTTTCAGATTGATGTATGGACAAGAGGCTGTTATTCCTATGGAGTATATTATTCCCAGTCTAAGAATTGCTCAGATCACCAGGATGACAGACACAGATACGACAAATGAAAGGCTAGAGCAGCTACTTTCCTTAGAGGAAGACAGGTTCATCGCATGATTCCATCAGAAAGTGCAGAAGGAACAAGAGAAATCTTGGCATGACAGGCATGTAAAGACTAATATTTTTCAGATAGGAGGCCTAGTCCTCCTCTGAGACAGTAATTTTGTGAAGTTTCTAGGAAAATTCAAGACGCATTGGTTGGGGCCATACCAGATTCAACAAGTTACAGGTGGAGGAGTCGTTCATCTCAGCAAACTGAATGGGGAGCTTTTTCCCACTTTCATCAATGGAAGTAGGCTTAATATTTACAGTGATAGCCACTCCACATCCCAGCCTTAACTCAGACAGTTATGAGAGTGCAGATGTCCAGTGTAGTTGAAAGGAGGCATCACACCAGTAGTTAGTCTACACCGGCAGGTAAAAAGCAATCGCATGAGGAGAGTTTAAAAATAAAATAAAAACTGTTTAAAGTTTATTTTGCACAGGTGATGCGGTGTGACATCGCGGTAAGGCGATGATTCCCCGTGCCACGTATCTAGTTTTGAAAAAGGAAAGAGGGCCAGTCAATTCGCCTTCTGACAGGTAGTTAATGAAGAAATGACTGGTATACCTTACCATAGATTTGGCAACAGCATAATAAATTTTCCAGATTTAGAAAATCTTCGATGAGATCGGCGCCTGCACACAGGTTTCGAGGGAAATTTGATCGGATTTCATCATTTAATGAGGATTGAAACGACGGGTGTGGTCTCATCCATGCAATTAATACCACCGATGGGTTCAGCCTAGATGACCGTTGCGTCCAGGATTATAGCCTTCAGCATAAAACCAGAGATCATTCATTCAGGACGGTTAATTTTGCAAGATTAGGGAGCTATAGAGTAAGTTGTTAAGTTTTCCCTATGAAGAGATAATTTCGTTACAAAGTGTTGTGATTTCCCTATTTTGCAGCCATTGCCAATCCAGAGTATTGCACCGAGTGGGTTCTGTCTGAGGAGGAACCTTTAGAAGACATTTTGAGACGATTCGAGCATGGAGGCCTTGTGTCCACTATGGCGACACCACCCAAGAGTATGAAACTAAGTTCATCATAGGCCAGACAGCTACCAAGGATGAGGATTCAAGATTAGACAGTAGACGAGTCCAACCTAGAACAGTGAAAAAGGAAAAGCAGGAAAGTAAAAGTGAGAAACAGAAAGAGAAGGCCAACTCGGATGGCTGTGCGCGTGGAGTTTCCCAGAAGATCTCACGGAAAGAAGAAAGGACTGAGAAACAGGAATCTGAGACGCAGAAAAACAAAAGGAAAAGGGAAAGGAACGAAGGTTCTCGGAATGGAATTCAAGGCCTGTATAGTTTGTACGAAAGGATCCAGACTGAATGAAATGTTTGAGAAGGCTGGAGGATACAGATTTTCCTTGTGATAAAAGTTCTAACCCAGATAAAGAGGAAAGGATATCTATCGAAGACTTCTCAAAACTTGATGATCCTTAAAGGTCTCGCAAGCGACGAGAGCGAGAGCATGACAATAAGGGAAGGAAAGATAAGAGAGACCAACGAACTAACTTACAGAAGCTATGCAGAACGGAGTTGCAAGACTTCGGCAGAAATTTACAAAGACTTCGCAGGAAGCCAAGGAGAAGCTACAATAGGAGAAGCCCGCTGTTAGTGGCTCAAGGACGAGCCACAAGTAAGTGTTAGGGGACTATTGGAGTAGGTTCCCACAGCTACAGGAGAAGATGCCATTTTGGCAGATAGACAGTTTTGGCGAGGATATAAGAGATAAGGTAAAGATAAGACGCTGTAGCATGTTTCTAGCTACAGATCAGAGCCAAAAACTGTGACTATCGAGACAGAGAATTCAAATAAGACGACAGTAACTGAGCGGACAAGAGGAGAGATCTCACCCACTGCACTAAAGGCAACAGTCGGGAAGAGAGAGCTCACCCACTGCATTCAAGGCAGCGACGGAAGACAGGAGGGCTCAGATACCCTCATAAAGGAAAAGGGGCAACGAGGCCAAGGTATTGAAGACAAAGGACAGAAAGGGAAGCGACACCCAGTACCCATGGTCATCGCCGGGAAGCATGGAAGACTCCAGAGAGCAGTGATGTGATGAAAAGAGGCTACTCCAAGTACACATACACCGACTGTCACTAGTTAGGGTTTTTGGGTTACTGTTGGGACAGGCCCACAGTGTTGTAATGGCGAGACCTTTGAGCCGCCTATAAAGGGGTGTATTTTGTATTGTAAAAGGTTAGCTAGTCAACCATTGGGACTTTTAGCTAGTCAGAAAATTAGAGAGTCAGTTGATCTGTTAGCTCTTAGACACTCATGCACTGGTTCTATATTCAGTCTGTAGTATCTTACTGTAACCAACAACTGGCTCATAGAAGCATGTATGTAACAATCTGCAGGAATTGACAGAGAGAGAGAGAGAGAATATTATAAGAAGACAATATAGAGAAAGAGAAGAGATCTAGGAGAGAAGGGCTCCTGGAAGTGAGTGCGGAGTTACCCAGAAGATCTCTAGCTGCACAACAGGTTGTAGCAGAACTATGTACTCTCTCAAGATATAATAAACACATTTCTGTGGACGTAGCTTCTACCCTAGAAGTGAACCACGTAAAAATAGTGTGTTATGTGATTATTTCATGTGATTGTGCTTTACTTAGTTGATATTTGTTATCTGTTACATGAATGTTGTATATCAGTTAGTAAATGTCTGTATGTCCTCATTCAGTTACAAAATTATTGAAGGTTAAAGGTGGATTTACATGCATCAAGCATCTGCATATGAGTTTATCAATGCTTGTTTCACACAGTAATAAGTCATCATGTTAAAGTGTTTCCAGTATACTTATTCGAACAATAAGTATATTTGAGGTAGAGTGTGTTGAATTGTGGAAGTTCACATCAAAGTGTTTAATATCTTGTTGAAAGTTAGCCAAGTCATTCCACCCAGTGCGATAGCCTTTGGACCGAGGGGGTCGCAGTGGGTTGTACTATAGTAGATATCGCGTTGACAGTAGGCATTATCGCACCGTCAGAGGAGCTGCGGTGTGAGATAGAGCAGATCGCGGGTTAAGTGGAAGAGAGAGTTGCGAATCGCCAGAGTCACTACGAAGCGATAGGAGTCCTTCCCCTATAATAACCCGCGAGGAAGAGAGACTGCGCGTCGTGGAGTGAGACCTCGCTGGGTAAGAAGAGCTGTGAGACCCTAGGATGCTACAGAACCTGGTCGAAGACACTTGAGTCTTTGGCCAACCCATTAGAATCACTTCGGGTGAGACTTCAGGCCGCTCCGTGGTCTGTCGCCGAAAGGGCCAGTGAGCTAGGGGTGTTGTTAGTACATTACAGTAAACTCGGGTCTACCCACATGACCAACAGTATGCCTAATAGTCCATATTTGCTCGTAGAGAAACCAATTTTTCTCAGGATCATCAGTCCCATTTCCATGGAACAAGGGTAGCTTCATGTCATCGCCTGCCATCATGAGATTCCTTCCTGCAGATGCTGACCTACTACTAGACTATTGTTGACATGTCGAGCAAGTTCATGTGGAATTTGTGGCTTTCCCTAAGTTGGAAGTGGTGTGTGGAGGCGTGGGCACATTGCTGCTAGGGCTTGATCTTACCTCTATCCTGGGTGTATCCTAGGTTGGGTCGTCCTCTTCGTCACTGTAGGGTCGCTTCGTCCTATGTGGTTGTCCTTCGTAGTTTTGCGTTTTAATCGTAGTAGGACCTTCCCCTATCCTCTGCCTCTTCTCTTATCACAACCTTGCTCCTCCCCTTGTGCAACCACTTTCTTCCTTGGCTTCCCTCATAGTCTCATCAAAACTTGCACCCATCTACCCCTTATATTCCCATTCGTCTCCCCCCTTTAGTCGTAGTATCCACTGCCTCCACACACTAGAGTTCTACTACTCTAGGTGCATCTTCAATATCCCCTTCTTGCAAATGAGTATTTTAATTGACAACTACAGAGATAATAGGAACCTACCTATAGGCCTGTTGAAAATTTCCCTTTCTACCTTGCTATATGACTTAGTAGTGTCGACAAAAAATTCATTAATATATCCTTCTAGGATACTATCCAACTAGACCTTGACCATGCACGATGCTCTGTTGTTAGTTTCTTGCAGTTCCTAGATCAATTCAGGGGCCCAGGTTGTTAGTTCTCCTCCTTGGAAATTTGTCTTCTTGTATGTAAACTGCGCCAACCACTCATACAGTATAATGGGAAACTCGCAGAATAAATACTCATGAGGACCGTCCTATATGTAATTTTCCAACTACTTATCTGTTGTCAATCCAAGGTTCTAATTTTTTGCTTCAGTAAATTCTCCCAGCTTCTGGTCAAACCAATATTGGATTTGTGGTTGCGTCAGATGCCACATCCACTCTTGATCTTCTGATCGCTCCGTATGTTGCATACCCTCCTCTTAGTCACATCAAGGTCCCAACAACAGAACCATTTGTTGGCTCAATCCTCGACCAACAAAACCCAATCGATAGGGGTCCCACTCTATCGACACTCAAATCACCACGATCTCCCTGAGCATCAACCTAGACAGGTTTTACCCTGTCCAGCAACACCCGCAGAGTGGATGAGGTCTCACCCAAGATATTTGAGGGAGGGCTGATGGAACCAAGTTTCCACAGTATAGAATAGGGTTAGGGAATCGTCGGTTCATTAGCTCGACAACCAGATCATATCAACTTTTTCTAACAAAACCATTCATTATTATGCAAAATTCATTCATAACTGTAACAGATCTACTAGTGCAAAACATATCGAAAAATATGGCATCATTCAAAAACAGTAAAAAATCGCTTCATAGATCCACTCTTCATATTCACTTGGCATTCATCATCAGATTTGCAACAGAAAGATGGAAAAAGACAAAAGAAGATAACAATGATTCAGATTAACATCCTTCTTATCATATTACTTCTACGCAATCAACAATAAATCAAAAACAGATAACAATTTATCTCCAAACAAACAACAACTTGTTCTCTCTCATTCTCTCTCCCGATATGCCCATGCATACATTGATTGATATCTATCTCATTCACAATTAGTCTATATATAGGCTTGTGCCTTTACATTCATGGTCCACTTCTAACTAAATTCTAACTAATTTAACTGACTAATGACCAATATCCACAAAAAATGGTCAACAAGTACAAAAAGTGACACAAAATAATCAAAAGTAGTCTATCTTCCACCTATCGTGTTGTCTTTGTCTTGCACAGTGTTTTCTGGGCTTGCGTAGCATCCACGATGTTGTGCAACCTACCCCAACCCCTTGCCAACACTTTGCACTCACATATCCCGGGATATCCTCTTTCATCTTGAGGGATTGAAGACACCTAAAGAAGCTTCGGAGAATCTCAAATTCTTGTTTGGTAAACAAGATGAGCTTCAGGGGAAGATATTGGAGAACAAGATAATAGCATTACATCCCAACATTTTTTAGACTATCTAGCAATTTTTCACAAAATTCAAGTCTTTAGCACTAAAATGTAAGCAATGCAGAATAGAGAGGAAGGATAAGAAGCTTGTGCTCACTATTAATGGGCTCAACAACTCATTAAAGAAACTAGGGATGGTGTTGGGAATACAGATGATAAGATAAGAATGAAGTCTTGGTATCAAAAAGAGAATGTTGCATTGTCCCACACATATACACTTCACCCTGAGAGGTGCTTCATGATTTTGGGTTCAAATCCTCAAACATTCAAGGAAGCCTTCCATGATATTAGATGTCAGGCATCTATGGATGAGGAATTTGATTCGCTGCATGACAATAAAACTTGGGAGCTTGTATCCTTACCTCCTGGAAGGAAACTTGTTTAGTGCAAATGGATCTACAAGACCAAGATAGACTCTGATGGAACCACAACCAAGTACAAGGCTCGGTTGGTGGACAAAGGATACTCACAGGTTCAAGGATTGGACTACAATGAGACAAACGCTCTAGTAGCAAGAATGGATTCCGTCAGACTTGTCTTGGAAGTTGCAGCTTCCAAGAGATGGGAGGTACATCACATGGATGTGAAAAGTGCCTTCCTCCATGGTGACTTAAAGGAACATATTTGCATGAACCAACCTGAGGGGTACATTGAGGATCCTTAGTTTGCAAAATGAGGAAATCACTCTATGGACTCAAATAAGCCCCAAGGGAATGGTATTCCAAAACGGATTCCTTCCTCATATATTCACAAAAATTTGAAAGATGCAAATTAGATTGCAATGTTTACATGCAAAATTAAGAGGGATCCCTGCTATTAATTGTGTTGTATGTGGATGACTTTCTCATTAATAGCACCTCTGCTGCTGGATTGAGAAGCAACAAGTCAACTCTGAACAAAAAATTCTCTATGACTAATCTAGGAATATTAAGATAGTTAATTGGTCTCAAAGTAATTCAAAATATTTCAGCAATCATGATCTCATAGTATAAATACTCCTTAGACATGCTCAGAAGATTCCACATGGAAGACTGCAAGGAAACCCCTTTTCCCTTTCTATTTGGCATCAGGCTAGAATAAGGTGGCTCTACACCATTGGTAGACAACACTCTTTGCAGACATCTCATTAGGATCCTTTTATATCTCACACAGTCGAGACCAGACATATCCTATGTAGTGAGTAATACTGCCAGGTATATGCAAGAGCCACATGAGCTACATTGGAAGGCAACAAAGCGTATCTTGCACTATGTGCAGGGTACTAGAGATTATGGGATTCATTATGCAGATAGTGCACAGCTTGATCTCATAGGCTTCACAGATTCAGACTGGGCAGGAGATGGGAATGATAGAAAATCCACTTCAATATTTATGTTTATGATTGGATCTATGCCAATTTTTTGGTCCAACAAGAAGCAAGAAACACTTGCACTCTCTTCAACAGAAGCATAGTATAGGGGAGCTTTGAATACAACTATTTAGGAAGTTTGGTTGCATGGAATCTTGACATAATTTGAGATTCGCACTTCACCTTCAGTGGACATTTATTGTGAAAACCAGAGCACCATAAAAATTTCAATGATCCAGTTCATAAGCAAAGGACAAAGCACATTGAGGTTCACATGCATTATATTCGGGAGCTAGTGCATGAAAAAACCATCACCTTGCATTATTGTCCTACAGAGGATCATATTGCAGACATATTCACCAATTCCTTCACAGAAAATAGATTTTTCCTTCTCATATCTCTTTTAGGTGTAAAGGCTTGATTCATAGTTCATGTTCCTTCTTATCTTGAGGGGGATTTTTTCCCATGAGGTTTTCCCCTATTTCCTCGGTTTATTAAGTAAAATTTTTTTAATTCTTTTAGATTGTAATGGGTGACTTTTGGCCTTGTTTCCAGGGCCCACAGTTGTCCAAGTTAGGATTAAGGAGGGTGGTAGGATTTATAATCCTCCCTTGTCCATACTTAGTCTATTATATTATATTTTCCTAACTTAGGAGTCATTAATTAATATCGGGTCCACTAGTACCATTGGGTCCACTTGGGTTATTGGTTCCACCATTACCAGTCACTAGAGTGTGGAAAACAGATATAGAGGTTAACTACAACTGACTGCATGTTCATGCATTAGTTTATGTGCCTTTGAGACCAATCCCTACAATTTAGGATCCATTGGGAGTGCCACCACCAACCTCCATCAATTGTTGGTATTTGGTAACTAGTTAAGCTAAGTTATGCTCTAGTTACATTCAGTTAGATGTCCTTCGGTTCAGTTAGCTCCAGTCTTGCATGGCTGCATGTGGGTAGGAACCTATTCTCACCTACCTCATCAATTAAACTGGTTTAATTGATTGAGAGATTGAATTAGACATCTTGAGTTAGACTAGTGAGCTTTGATAGTGATTTAGACACTTCTAGTTAGCCATGCAGTTAGATTGAGCTGGTAGATTCGAATCATATCCACATGATTAAAATTCCCCATTATGTAACACTATTGTATACTGTTGGGATTGATGAAGTTTATACTGTAATTATATTGAGCAATACTTATCAATTTTCTGTGAATTTTGTCTTGATCAATGTGTATTTTTCATTCCATTCCACTACACGATAATACAATTCAATTGCATTCATTTCCTGTAGATCAATGACACAATAATTTAACACAACAAGTTGCCATACTTTTACAAAATGGTGTCAAATTGTAACAATAACTTCATGAGAGGACTATAAAACCATAATGTGACTTTGCAACCTCATCACACATGCTACGTGCCATGTCATCACTTCCTTTGTTATTCCTTTTGTCATTAATGAACTCGTATTTTCCTATACTTAGTCAATTTTCAAAATTTCAGCAAGTTTCCATATTTTTACAGAATGGTGTCAAATTGTAAAAATGAATTCATGAGAGCACTAGAATATCATCATATGACTTTGCAACGTCATCACACATGTCACATCATCATACATGTCATGTCATTTCCTTTGTCATTAATGAACTGCTTTGACATCAATGACAACCATACTCAACAATCAATTATGCTCATGAAGACCATATAAGTTATGACGGGGGGCTTTTTTTATCTTATCCTTAAATAGGAAAACATAAGGGTATAGATGGTCTAGAATGTATGCAAGTACCATAGGAAACCCGCCATTCCTACTTAACTTCTCAAAGGCTTACTTTCATTCAAGTAATATTGACAAAGTTCATATTTGAGTTTATTAGACTCCTACACTTATGGGTCCCAGTTCTAGGACAATGAAATCCTAGATATAGTATGAATTGGATTACAAGGTCTTAAAATCATCTTAAGGGTATTCTCAAATGGAAATTTAGATGAGGTTAATTTAGTTGTTTGTTTAATGATGCATGCCTTTTCTTAATAATTTACATAAGTATATCGTTCATATGGACAAATATAAATTAGGAATAATGAAAGAAATCATAGTTAGAACCCATTACCAGTAATCATGTTCAGTAATCAGATGGGGTAACATTGACATCTAAGAAGTATCCTCCCTAGGAAGAATGTCTCATTACCATCGAGCTTATTAAGCACCCTAATGGGTTTTCCTAGTCATACCACAGGCTGGTACCCGCCGCCAATAGAGTTGTTTAGTATCCCGACAGGTTAGCCTCTTACACTCATTTTCCATCAGAGGCTCTTTGATCCCCAAACTTCACCCTTAAGATAAAATTTATAGATTTATTTCTCATGGGTGAATGGGGGAGAAACGCTGAAAACCTTTTTACGGGATGAGATGGTATTGGATTATACCATGTTTTGTAGATTTTCCATAAACGATTGTTCTCATGAACAATAGAATTGTGTATCTATATTAGTCTAATGAAATATCACGGTCAAACTTAATGTGTGGTGGATGAGGCCATGAGATAATGATGCCTCTATTCCCTAAGTTCATCTTCTCCATATAAGTTATGGTAGTGTTCCCTCACACGTAAAAGTTTCATTCACTTTCCTGCTACTATTTGAAAATGATGCTTGAATAAAAAGCTCTCATGTGGAAGTAGGATGTACAAGATACCTATGGGTATCCCTATGTAGACCATATTAAAGTTTTAATAAATCCCCATAATGCTTTAAAGATTGGTCTTCTAGAAACTGTTATTATTAATGGTTAGAAATATGCATGTAATAAGGAAACAAATATCCTAATTTGTTTTCGTGAAACCATCGATACTATCTTCATCTTAGTTCTTTTATTAAAAATAAAATGGAAAATGAAGCCGCATTAAACTTCTAAACTAAACTAACAACATACATTGTTTATTTATATATGTATTATCCTACACTACCTAAAAAGAAAGGAAAATATTTATTTAAGTGTAAGAAATTTTCCAATGTAAACATGTGTAAAACAAAATAAGAAACTTACCCATATCCAAATATGAAAAAATTACCTCAATTATTTCCTATATATGAGGAACCAACGAGCCTATTTGATTTGGCACCAAGAAGTGTTGAAGGAGAGAATGGTGTTGTGGCCTCACAACCTCTTAGATCCAAGTCTCAATGTAATCTTTATACCATGGGGTCTCTTCTACATTTGTGATGCAACTGTCAGGATTCTCTTCATACATTGGAATGCACAAAGAGTCTAGATATGGTGATAAAGATGCCAAAAACTCTTCAATTTCTAGTTCTAGCATTTCTTCTTGGATCTCTTCTTCGTGATGACAAGGAACTAAATCTTCCTCTTGTAAAAATTCTTCATGGATCCTTCCTACTTCTAGAGATATAGACTCATTCTTTCTCCAACAAGTTCACAAACTATTTGGTTGGTTATAGAATTTCTTCTCACACAAGGATTTGTGCATAGGGTTCTTATAGCATCCACAATATTTTTGTGTTTTTTTTTCAGTGTTTTTAATGAAACATGAAATCAAAACTATCTACCAAAAATGAAATACACACTCAAACCAAAAATACAAACCAAACACACCACTCTTGCATGAACTAAAGCACACTCGTGGGAAAAAAATCAAACTTGCAGAAAAGAAAAGAACACTTGCATGGAAGGAGCAACAAGGCTTCAGAGCAATTCCACTAAAGTGGATGCGTTGGGCTAGAACCCCTTCAGAATTTCTAAATTCGGGGTGTATTTTCATCTTACCATTAATATCCTCCCCCAAGTTGTGTAATTTAAAGGAAAATTACCTTCCTACCTAAACTCCAATCCCTTTAGCACCTCCGTGACAATGACGCCAAAAATGTCAAGTATAATATATGCCTAGTTAAGTCGACATTAAATTATCAATCGGGGCTCATAATTTTAGAGGTGCATGCAGCACTATATGTGCAAGATCGGTTTATAGTCTAACCTAAGCTAATATAATGTTGAAAAACACACTTCAATATAAATCATAATCTAGAACAAAGTGGTACAAAACCAAAAGAAAACTAGTGCAGAAATTAAAGTTTTAAACTATGAGAAAAATACACACAAATTATGGAAAATCAAACATGAAAATGAAAAAGCAAATTAGATCAAATCTAAACCAATCCAAAACAAATTCTCAACTAAATACTCTTACATCCTTGGAATCCATCCCTCATATATATATAATTCAAAATTACAAAATGTGACAAAATGACAAAATACAAAATTTATTAACAAACTACAAAATATATAATCTATCCAATGTTACAAAAATTAACAAATTCCAAAACATAAAATTTATTAAAAATATTTTCACAAGGTTACAAAATCTAAACAAATTACAAAATACCAAAATATAAACATATTACAAAACATAAAGTTTATTATACCTGCCGCAGCAGGTATATAGTAATCGTTCGCAAGTCAATAGCCTTTGACCTTGTATTAGTTGCCAAACACCAAAAAATTAAAATCTGTTTTCTAAAGTTAAAGTTTAGAGTTTGCAAAAAAATATTTTAAATTTTAATAAAAATATTTGGATTTGCTATTTTGTAAAGTTCTGATTGGCCAATCAGGAATGATGTCATTCTTGGAGTTTGGTATCTGGTTTTCACTTGACACATGGCAATGATGACATCAGCTAACTATTTGCATCGGGTTTGGAGTGGTTTGGAGGGCGGAGAATAACCCTCTCGGCTCCTGATCCCAAATCCTTGAGCATAGGAAGCTTGAAGCGGTTCACTATATTCATTCGTCCCCCATCTCTTACGTAGATATCAGCATCATCGGGATTGTCGGCATTGTGCTTTACACGCAGTGCGCACACAACCTCTTCAACGCCATTCTCATTCTCATTTGCAGATGAATTATGAGTTTCATGCAACTTCTGCATCATCTCATCATCTCTCTGCCGAGGAGAGAGATCTCGAGATCGAGCTGGGCCAGGCAAGCTGATTCACCGGCCATGTTCAACCCTTGCAAAGAGTCGTGATCACTGATTCTGTTGAAGCTTCCTTGCAGTTTCTAACTCCACGCCCAATGTTTCAGCCAAACTGCGCGTGCTAAACCCTGCCAAAATGTTGCCTCCAATATCTCTTCTTTCGCTCTCTCCCTCCTCACGAGGACTACGACGAGGTGATGAACCTGAGGCTGGCCCATCCAGAGAGAAGGGATGCACATTAATTATACATCTCTACACCGTCAGTCAGCTATTAAAGAAACTAAAAAATCTATAACATATAAGCAGTACTGAAAATGATTATTGGTCGGGATCATGCTTACGCGGTAACTCCTTCGGCCGAGCTGATTATGAGGGCTGGCTATGTGAGCAATTGCTATGAGTTGTAGAGGCTCTTTGCCATCGTTGTACCACCAATGGGCTGCTCCTGCAAATATCGCTATTACATCTCCTCTTCTCACTCGCCTCACCCTCTAACTTAAATCCTCTTCTTCCTCTTCCTCTTCCTCCCATCGTCCCTCTGATCTGCGGTCTGAATGACCTTCCTCTTCCTCACGTCATCCCTCTGATCTGCGGTCTGAACGGCCTTCCTCTTCCTCACGCCGTCCCTCTGATCTACGGCCTGAGCGCCCTCGAAAGGAAGAATCCCCTCTGAAAGTCTCCAGACATCCCAGGAAAACAATGCCCACTTTGCCCTCACCTGCACAGGGATATATATGTTATATGTTATATACAATCAATTATAATAATCATGAAACATATTGCAGTATTAAGCTACCTCGGGCAACGTAAACCAGCTCCGGGGCGCTTGGATATTGGGGAATCGTGATGGCGTTGCTTTCGATCGTCTTTCTGAAGAAGGAAACGCCTGCGCACTCTAATTCCTCGTTGTCTTCTCCGCTGGAAAACTCGAAGGTGCCACCTTCAGATCTTATCATATGTGATTCAGATGGTTCGTGAGCGCGTAGCCGCTACAGCCTCCGACATGGCTGTGATGATCTCTCATCCTCCCCTCCATAACGACTGCCACTTCTTCGTTGGGCATGAGTTACAGAGGAAAGCGAAAGAACAAGAAATGAAAAATAGATTAGCACGAGAAGTGCCGACCCCAATCTCATCCTTCTCTCCATTTCGAAACTCACGGTTTTGCTTGAGGATGATCTACTAGTTCCTATTACAGAATCTACTCCTTGTGTTGTGTAATGATCATTCTGAAATGCTGTAATTATAGGATGCAAAGGGCGATATGATTAAGGCGATGGCTCCATGAGAGAGACACATGGGCTGAAGAATGTAAAAGAATTTAGGTCACGTGTGATGCAGATATCCTCCGGCGTGTCGTCGAAACCTGTCCGCGCGGTGATTATAGTTGGCGCTCTTTTTTTATGGTTTACAACGGTTTGAGTGCCAAATGCTCTTAACAGTGAAAAGGCATTATTATACTGATTTTTCAGATGTTAATTAGACAAAATTAATCAAAGGCAAAGAACACTGCAAAGATAATTAGAATGATTAAAATGATTATGTCTTTAATCGTAGCTATAGTTTCCTTTTTCTCATACATGAGTATATATTCATTTAACTTAATATTTATTAAGTTTTCAAAAAATAAAATAAAAACAAGTGTAAACCGGTTGCTTAAAATAAAAAATGTGTTTTTTAAAAGTTTAATAATAAATTAAAATAAAATGTTAATCGCTTAGTTTATTTTTATTTTTATTTTATCAGCACTACCAACAGATGTAACAGACTAACATGGAAACCTCTCAGAACACCTCGCTTGTTGCAGAAATGCATATTTTATCATAAACTTAAAAACCACCCAGCCGTTTGGTTGCCTTTCCTCCTATCCTTCTATCAGTGTGTGTATGTGTGTCAACAGCAAAGATCCTGCCAACGCTGTGTAATAAAATGATTAGCACTTTCTCCAATAAGCTGTGCTCTTTGCATAATCTGAAGCATGTAGAAGCAAGTGAGAAAGCAGAAAACAGAGTTTTATAATTGCCAGGTACCTATGCAAATGCTGCTCCCGGTTTCTTGATAAAATCAACTTCCAATTTATATCCTTGCACGATTCTTATCTCGGAGGTTTCAAGCTTCCAGTTTCACTCCTTGCAAGATTCTTATTTCCGAGGTTTCAAGCTTCCAATTTCTCTCCTTGTAGGATTCTTATTTCTGAGGTTATCTTCTATGATTTTCCACTAGATTTTAGTTTATGAATTTACAAAATCTGATAATTATCAATAGGATCAACATTTTGTTGATAAAGTGGGATGTTGTTATTTCTGTCAAGGTTCGAATCTCCCCGAAACAAGTTCACCCCTCTTGGCCATCTTGCCTGCCCAACAGGGGGTTTCATGAGCTTGAGGCAAATGGGGAGTTTCACAAAATAAATAACCCATTGAGAGAGGATACTTTGACAAAATAAATACCCCACTCTTAGCTTCTTCGCTGAAGAATTGCTTTCATGAATTATGAGATGGATGTAATAAATTCTTATGGGAAAATTGTTTGTCCGGAACCATCTTAAGAACAGAACAAAACAAAAATAGAAACGACCTTACCGGACTCCTCTTAATCTTCACCAATACTTCAACTGAGGGTCATTTTAGCATGAAAACAAAAATAACGGTATGCACATCTTCACTAATAACTCAGACGAAGGCCTTTTTCTTAAATGACTTCTAGCAAGTTTTCGGGTCATTTTTTTTCAATAACTCATAGCAAGTTTTCAGGTCATTTTTTTCAATAACTTATAGCAAGTTTTCAGGTCATTTTTCTTAAATGGCTTCTTATAGCAAGTTTTCAGAAACGGAATGCTCCTCAAGCCCATAGGAATTGAAAATTAACAGAAATGAAGGGAAGATACCAAATGAAGTACCAGAAGAACGTGCTTCTTGAAGGGTTTGATCTTTCCCATTACGATCCTTGTGATGTCCAACAGAGATTGGTTGGTGCAAGCTGGAAATTGACATAACATCAAATCCAAACAGAGCGGGGGTGGCTTTGAAGGACGTTCCCATAGCGAGCGAGAAAAGATAAGTAACGACAACACCACATAAAAACCCCACCAAAAGTGCTTTGTAGGGAGACAAAGCACCACTAATCTGCATAGCCTTATGAGATATCATTCTCTCCATTGATTTCTGTGAACTAGTTTGCCGATTCATCTCCCTCACACCTGAATTTGCTCGCTCCATTCCCAGAGACTTCTGTGCCAGTAACTGCTCCATTTCCGCTTCAAATTTACCCAAGAAACACACAATTCATGTCAAAACACTAACGTTCACAACTCTTCACTGCTTATAAGATATACTGCCGAGGGGCAGGGGCAACTCGTCACAAAATATTTATGTTCCGACGATGGTGTAGTGGCCTAGAGGTGCTCACTGCGAGACGTGTCGAGCAGCATCGAGACAGTTGTTAATCATACTCTACGGATAATCAAAAGAATCTACTACCAAGAATGTTGTATTAATATTAAATTTTGCCAGGAAATGTAACATAATACTCTTCATTTTTAGTTTTTGTATCACTGTAAAGAGCCGAGGCGTATATACAATGGACTGCAAGTGTGTGTTTATAATACACCTTTAATTTTGATCGATGTGATGGAGGTGTTAACTTCATAACTTTTAATTTTATTTCAAATATTATGTTCTATATTAATGGATAGTTTTATATTTTGGTTTTTTCACCCGTGACGGTTTTATATTTCTTTTGTTGGTAAATTTAAACGCAGATCATTTAATAAATTTATTTTATTTTTAAATATGAATAAAATTGATTATATTAATGGTTAATATTATAAAATTATGTTGTAAGTTAGGAAATTAAATTCATTTTTTATAATAAAAATAATAATTTCCACCATTTAAAATTACAATAAAAAAACTATATTCAAATGGAAAAAATCAAAATCTTAAAATCTTTAACATTTTTTAATAATAATGTTTCCTATTGACTACTGGACCTACTCCATCTTAACCACTACACCATAAATAATAGTTATAATAATCATTTTTAACTACTACACCATAAATAAAAATTATAATAATCATTTTTAATTACTACATTATTATAATTATTAATAATAATTATAACTATATTATTATAATAACTACTACACCATAATAATTTTAACTATATTATTATTATAATAATATTGTTCCATCTTCATTTCTATATAATAACTTTATTTCTATATTATAATAATAATAATAATAATGTTTTATCTTAATTACTAGATTAGTTGTGGAGAGAGATGACTTTTATGGTTGATATGGAATGTATCTTAAATATTACATTAATTTTTGGGTTTTCTCTAATATTAATATTTTTGCTAAATAAAAGTTATGATAAAAAAAAGTTAATTGTTAATGATAAGGTAAAAGGTAGTTTAAAGACATAAGATTTGGATTTTTTTCTATTGCATTTTAATGCAATAAATGTATTTGAGAATTTTATGGAATAAAAAATTGAAATATGTATATTATGATATATTTTAAATCAATATTTTTTGTCAATTGAGTATCTATTAAGGAATATTGGTGTACTTATTACCTAGGGTTCAAATCTCACTATATGACATGTTATGTAATTGATATGTAATTGTTTTCCATGTGAAAACAAAAAACAAAAAAAAACACTCTCCTTTTTTGCCTTTTTGATAGTAATACTTGGGTTTGTTGAGTCTTTAAGGCTTATAAGAAGTAAACATGTTTTAATAATTTTGTATATAAGGTCAAGGTTGTAGTTTTGGTTCATGTTAGTATTTACCTAGCTTATTATTACTTTTTCCAAACTTTTCTTAAGCAGCAGGTACTAAGCGACTTCCTTGCTTATTCAACTTGTTTAAATATACTATTTATCATACATACATTATGGAATAAATTTACAAGTAATAATAAATTAACATAATAACAATCTACATTATATCATCACAAAATAAGATTACGGTAGTACAAAAGTTATTGCTTTACAAATATGATATTTATTTAGAGAACATTCCATCCATTCTAAAGATGGGCTTAATAAATCAATGATTTTATCCATAAAAGAGTTTACAACTGTGTAGCTCCAAACTGATAGTGCAATGTTATCAAGGAGGGTGTTATGACCATTCTTTACTGTCCATTACGTCGCCATACAAATTTGAAATGGAATGAACAGATCATTTTTGGAAGGAAAATGCAATGAATTATCACAGAGGTATATAAGGAATTAATTGTGTTTGAGGGAATTTCACATATTTAGAAAACCAAAATAAATCCGGAAGGGCGATCAAATAGTGTTGATAATTGACAACTACAATTTGAACTCAAACCAATATTGCATATATGTGATGGTTGTATTCTGAATATGTTGATTAAACTAATTGCATGAAATAAAATCTGAATACCTCAATTCTAAGGTGAAAACAAGTGCACAAAATAGATACAGAAATGCAAAACATAAATTACAATACACAATCTATACTATAAAGAAGATCTCACATGAAATGAAATAGAATTATATTATTCTATCTGTTTGAAAAATGAAGATCAAATCCTTGTTACTACCATGTGTATGAGTTTATCTCTCTTTCAATTTGATTCCTTCAATTGTTGCCACTTATGTAGCTTCACTTCTTAATCATTCAACGTGCTAACCGGTTGGTGGAACGATCCTGCAACAAACATATTAACATCAAGAGAAATATAAATGTTTAATATGAGAAATTAAAATAGAAAAATGTTCCTCAAGTGCCAAGCTTGCTTAAAGAATTATAAAGAAGTAATACAAAACCCATGCATATATAAATGAATAATTTTCCAAAGGTTGAGTACAAAATCGATTGCGGAAATTTGTGGTGCAACAAAGGTTAATCTAGAATTATGTTTCATGACCACACACCTAAATTCAAGAATTCCACATTCCACACGTTTGATAGTCACCATATAATAAATTACAAATTAATAGGTTAAACATCTTCTACCTTTATTAATTTTAATTAATATATTAAAGTGAAAGGAAATCTTTTTAATAGTAAATGTATTAGATTATGGTGAAATGTGATGTTAAAATAGTGAAATGTCATTGAGCAAATAGACAATTTTAAGATCCCAACATACATCTTGATCAAGCCATGGATGGGTAGGTTATTTCCATTTATCATAGCCATTCGTTTGTATTAGATTATGGTGAAATGTGATGTTAAAATAGTGAAATATCATTGAGGAAATAGACAATTTTAAGATCCCAACAGACATCTTGATCAAGCCATGGATGGGTAGGTTATTTCCATTTATCATAGCCATTCGCGATGATCATTGGGAACTCTCAGATGAGGAGTGTGTATGATATTCGGAGGAAGAATCCTTAGAGTTTTCCTCTTTGGAATAACTTTATAGAGAGTCGAGAGGTAATGGAGGTTGAACGAACCCTCCCTATTCGAATACAAGATGAGACCTAGGATGTAATAAAGATAGGCTCGATCGAGATCCTAGTTCAATCAGAAGATTATGTCATTGAGTAGTAGTACCAGAATCAGTTGGTTCTAACAACACGTGGTGAGGAAGAGGGTTCATGATTCTTATCCACGAGAAACTATCATGTGGCAGAATGTCTTCATCGGGTTCTATTACTGACTAAGTCACACTTATTTGGACTTCAAGTGAGCCAACAAAGTTTAAACAAGGTTACTTGTTCATGATCAGAGCTCATTTATCAGGCCTTCTAGGCCCCTTTTTTTATTTTTGTACCGCATGTTCATACCTCCTTGGGGGAGTTGTAATAAAGTGTGTTAGCATGATGAATTTGTAAAGAGTTGGGATTTCTAAGACTTAAACATCAAGCCGATCATTCCAAGGTGTTTTTTCCTTTGCCAACTATGCAATGTTGAATAAGCGATGTATAATTTTTGAGTTTTTCACCACTCCTCTAAAGCTGGAATGGTTGTCTTGGTGGTTAGGACTTAGAAGTTTATTACAACTCACGTGTCAATTTATATGAGCATGCTAGGAATTAATTTTGAGTCGTATGGACATGTGTTAGGTACCCCTAGGTTTTTGTGCATTTTCGAGAAAAAAATATTTTCCCACAAAATTAGGCCATTTTTTAATGGTTTAATTGGAAAACTTCAAACTGTAATAAAAGATGAGTCTTGAGTCCGTGTTTGCCATGGGGATTCTCATTTTCACACTCATAGCATCCTCTTTACCTTTGAGGCCACTTTTCACATGTTTCTGGCAGCTAAAACATCTCATAGAGCATTATTTAGTTAACACAACATCAAATTAGCATTTTAATGCTAAAAGTGCAACAACATCGCACAAATGACAAGTTGAAAAAGATCAAAACAATCAATTCAAGTTTTAGTGGACTGACATGGCAAGTGGACCCATATTAATTCAGCGACCTCATCCATGAGAAGACTTTAGAACTTTGGTTATGAATTAAGAGGGCCAACAATATTCAATATGCAGCAGAGTAATAAATGCTGCGACGACTGCATTGTGGGCTGTTTGATCTCAAACAGATTAAGATCCAACATCCCATAGTGCAGCCGCCGCAGCATTTATTACTTTGCTGCATGTAAAATATTTTTTGCCAATTAAGAGTGGTGAATGGTATAATTTGGGAGATGACGTCAACTTCATGAGTCATGCCAACCGAAGTCAAAGTGATGTGAAAGTGTGGTAGGCCCCTCATCAACTAGAGATCCTTTCCAAACATCAAAGGCGATAAAGCTTTGGATTTTTTCAAGAGTTGTGAACCATGAGGTAGGTGGGTGACGCCAACCTCACATGTTTGACGAATTGGTGGTTGTATCAGAGTGGAGTGCCTTGGAGAGTGGGTATATTGAGGTACCTCATCTCATGTGAGGTGACACCTCCTCTATGGAGATCACTCCACTTAAAATTGCATTCACTCCCAAAAACTATAGTGCTCTCTCAGTGTGAAGGTAGCGTCCCCCTAGGCTCTCTTGGTTATTTAAGCGAGGTACATTCACTCTCTTTTGACATGAAGTGTTGAACATTTTCTTGAATAAATATTGGCTTTGGAGTTCATACTCTGGGTTTTTGTTTCAGCTGGAGCATTAAAGAAATAATTTAATTCCGCATCCAACGAGTACACACTCGGCATACTTTTGACGGACCCCACTACCCCAAAAACAAGAAATACCTGAAAAAATGTGATGATGATGTCATCATCACGTTTTTTCAGGTATTTATTGTTTTTGGGGTAGCGGGGTCCGTCAAAAGTATGTCGAGTGGGTACTCTTTGGATGCGGAATTAAATTTTGCATCCAAAGAGCTCTCCCGATCGAAATTTGAGTAAAAACACGGGGAGATATGTCGAAAATACAAACAAAAAAGTAGTTTTTTTCTTTTCTTCCTACAAAATTAATAAATATTATTTTATTATTTTAACTATTATTTTATTAATTTTTTTTAGGAGGCCCATTTTCTTGCATCGAGAGCTATTGTGGAGCCTTTAAAGCATAAATTCTAGCAAATGTGTCGAGCTTAAAGGAAACATACACTATTTGGTTGGAATCTCTGAAAGTATTGGTCATGATATCATCATAGTCGATCATCCATTTGACCAATTCCGCGTAAGGAAAAGTAGATAGGAACATGGCTATGGCATGGAGTTGGGACTTGCTAATGTTCTGACAGATAGGGGTTTCATATTTAAATTCAAAAAAATCATCATTGTCGAATATACTATAAATTATTTCCCAATCCAGACAGAGGGTGTCTAAGACAAGGGTATCAGTATCAAAATAGATACCAATGTTGGGGTCCTTTAGTTTACACTCTTCTATTGTGCCTTTAGACCTAGTTCTTGTGGCCATGATGTCTAGATATAATTTTTGCAAATTGTGGCAAATAAAACAAAAAGAAAAAGCAAAATACACTACCAAATATAGTCCGAAACAAAATTACATAAACTAATACAGACTTCGTGGTAGAACAAAACTTTCTACTACCCTGAGCTTCAAAATATCTGTTCTTTAATAGTGAAGCAAGTTTTGAATTTAATGGTTAAATACAACGTTAGCTAAGATCAAATTTGATTAACATTAATTGCTGAGATTAAAACCCTCACAAGGTTTGTGGTTAAACCATCATTAAACATTAATTCCATTTAATTCAACCAATTTTTTTATGTGTTTTGGCACGTGTGAATGAAAATATTAGCTTTCAACATGTAAGTAGTGGTGTCGATTCAAGAAAAGTGAGAATTCAAAAATATCAGGATTCAAGTGTTGGGTGAAAAATTAGTGAAGCAAGAAAAAGAGTTCCGACTTACCATATCTAACAACAAGATAAATGGGTAAAATCAGGATCAATATTTTCAGCAATATTGATAAATATTATGTTATCAAATTCCAATATATGATATTTAAAGGAATTGGAACATCGAGATAAGAACCTTGAGGGAAATTTTCACATATAGCGTATATCATGTCAAATTTCTATTTCCAAGAATAATCACAAATGTTAGTGTTATAGTAGGATTTTCCACACCTTAAGCATCATGCCTTGGTGGATATACCCTTGTCCCTATATAGACTCATTATATCCCCCTTTTTTGGTATATTCCTGATGCTTCAATGGAACCCTTAAAAAGTCATTTTTAAATATACACGCGGGTGAACAATTATGTAGCTTGTGTATACACATCTTGCACCATTACATCCTGCATACATAAGGTTGTGTGCTCAAAATTAAAAATATTTTGGATTCCATGCCAAGTCACGGGGGTTATGATCCTTGAACTCCATATGCTTGAAAACCCTCTAATTTGACCCTTGATTTCCCATTTGAGGGCTATATATTGATCCATTGAGAAACATTAGAAGAGGAGAAATTTTGAGAGTAGGGAAACTATAGAAAAATTATTCCCCATTGACATATGGTTGAGTCTGCATCCCTTTATCCTTGTTGATTGAAGCATTTATGCTCATGTCCCAAGATCTCCAGTGTAATTGTGTATTTTTCTTTGCATGGAGGATTGAAGTGGTGGAGGAACTCAGTTCCTTAGTTTCAACGAGTTGGCAACAGAGGTTGTCACTTTGTACTTTTGTTTTGAATTAATATAAATACACTTTTCACATCCAAATTTCATGTGCAAATGTTTATATTTGATTCATAGATGTTAAATATATTATGCTAGAGTAGGTGATAAAAATTCATATAAATATCATATGATTGGATACATTTGTTGTTTAGGACAATTTGTAGGTTGCAAGCATTGGATCAAAATCTTAACAATGGTCTTCTGCAGACATCCAATTGAGGTATGGACCTTTTGTTTCATTGTTATCATTTTACATTAATATGGTATATTTGATATTAGAGTTAATTTATGGTTTCATCTCATCCATTGTGACCCACCCCAAGCCATAGAAATATTTTCTTTGGAACAAAATTGGTGACTCCACTAGGGAAGTCTCCTTTTTGTTGGGGTTTTTTGGGTGCATTTCTGCTTGAATTGATCTATATTTCTTTGAGTGTCCGTGTCACTTTTATTTATACATTAATTAATTAGTAGTTTCCTTGTGTGATTTGGATTTAAACTTACTTTCCCTTCCTTATATTGGCATATGCAGGTGATAATGTTGAAAATCACGTGTACACGTAGGCTATCAGTTTGCAGGTTGCATACACACACTGCAGTTCTAGGAATAGTCCAATACCTTTCAATTTTTTACTTATATCTTGGTTGGAATTATTACTAGGCAACTTGTGTGTGTGTTGTTTAGTCTTCTAGGGTCCCTATATTGTCTTTTGACTACTTTTACAGTGATTGGAAACTCTCTTTTTTATAAGATTCTTGGGAAAGATGTTCTTGTCATTTTTTTCACTTTTTGTTTTGCTTTTAGTGCATGTGTCATGGATTCTTAGTGTCTTGCTTGGATTGTTTATTTATACTTGTTGCAGGGTCTGAGAGTTTCATGATTCCAATTTGTATTTTCATGCATTTATCTTGAAAATAGAAAAATATTGGCATCTTAACATGTTCATTCTCAGTTTGGCATTTTGCATTAAAAAGCACTTGCATTAGTTTTTTATTGGAATGGAATTAGTCTAGAATTCATATAGGAAATATTGCATTGGAATTTGAAGAGGAAGAGATCATTTTTATGCATTTCATTTAGTGGTATATCATTGCTTCATTTGGAAAACAAGTCTAACACTTAGCAATGTTTTCATATGTGCATATTTACTTTTCTTTCCGAGTCATAACATCACTAGTTGCACGACCATATCCCCTGAGTAAGCACATCTCATTAAAATTCACACTTAACTTAAAATTGATTAGAAAGATTTTATTTTATAGGGTGCACCAAAAACATTAGGTTTTAGATTCTTGTAATAGGTTTGTCTGAGTAAACTTCTCGAAGGCTATAAAATGGAAACAATTAGGTGTTTTACCATGGACAAGAGAAATCCTTGATAGAATTGGTGTTTTCAGGAAGTTTCTCTTACATGGGAGCCAATCGCCAGCCAACATACATGTTGGCTACAAGGATATCCCTCCAATATCTTCATTGAGCGGAGGATATAATTCCAAGATCCTATTCGTATTTGGAGGATTTTGAGGTGCCTTTGGTGCTTTCGAGCTTCAAGCTTAGTTAATATACCCATACGGTGGATCCTGCTTATGATTGTCCACTATACCATTGATTATATTGAGGTGGCCATAGTTTCTTTTCATAGTTACTGTAGGGGGTACTTGCAGATGTTATTTTGTGGGTGTGCCAATAAGGAAGGGCCAGACAACATAGTCTCTTTATGCGTTAAAGTTTAGGGCCACTAGTCACACGCCTCATGTTGTAGTGTACGGAATTCTCAAACCTCTCCTAGGAGAGACATACCTTTTATATATCGAGAGCTCATTTATCCTTATTATTTCCTTATGTGCATTTATCGTAGATTCTTTAGGTATGTGCTCTATGCTTGTTAGTTGGATTTAGGGATCATTGTTATTTGAGTGTTATTCTTTGGATTCATCATGGATCAAGTTCCGTATCGCCACCATTCTGGTCGATTAGTAGAATTACCACCTTTTGAAGCTTTACAACCTCTTTATAAGAGACATAAACATAATATTGGTGGTTTTTCCCATAGAGAAATCCTATCATTTTTTACCATGATAACTACTTCTGAGATGTTAGAGTATGCTTTGACCCCTTCATCCGCATTAGGAGAGGGATTCCATGGTACTCACTATTTGACTACCTTATGGGTCGTAGGGGCTCCAGTGTTCATCGACCCTCATACTGCTAGTCCTTCTTGTAACGACCCTCTCCGAGGTATGAAAAATACAACTAAGGCATTCATATTTTCCAGTAAATGGATCACATCTACAAAAAATTTAAATATCTATTGACGATTCTTTTAATTCGAACTTCTAATATCCCATAAAACACTAAATTAAATTTCATCATTGCACATGCATAAAAACCTTAAGATCTGCCTTGAAGGTACAACTAGTTTTAATAATTCTAATTTATCAAATAAAATAAAATTAACAATAGTAGAATGTTGAAATATTGTAACTTCAAAGAATATTCTAAATGTATTTTACTGATGTAACATATGGGAAATATTTTATTCCTCCGTCAGGATGTTACTATTGTATTTGGTCATCATAGAGTCACGAGGTAAAACCTTTGTTGTAAGTCGGGTCAATAGAACCCTCCTAAATATAATATAATATTGTTTTATGAATTCCTAGATGAATTCGGCTATGTAAGTTTGTTGGGGCCAACTTGTTAGGGAAAAAGTCAAGTGTAAGAAAGGGTATAAATAGAGGTGTGTTCCTCATTTGAACACACACACTCACTTGTGTATAGTGCATAGGATATATATATATCCGCAATGAAAAAGAGAACATGTTTGGGGTTTTATATTTGTACTTTTCATACATCTATATAGAGGAAGTTTTGTTGGGTTTTCTTCCCCTTGAGGGTTTCCTAGGATAAATCTGTGTCTATCTTGTGATTTTGTTTCTTTCCATAATTCTACATATGCTATTGTTGTGAAATTGAATTGAATACTAATGATATCTAGCTAACCATATGGAATCTTAACATGGTATCAAAGCTATCATGAATATAACCACTTTCACAAGGTGAAAATCTCTCTCCTCTCCCTTACACATGAAATTAGGGTTTCTGTCAAAGTTTGAATTTTGAAGATCTGATTGCATATAAATTTGTGCCTCCCTAAAGCGCATCGATTGAGCCTTGGATCAAATTTTTTGAGTGGGTATATCTCTGGGAAAGTAAAACCCTAGTTTGTCTTTGGACCATAAAACTACAGAAAACCAAAGAACTAGAAAATTGTAGATCAGAATCTCGCAAGTCAATTTTGAAAGGTGAATACTTGGAATATCTAGAAATAAAGTGTACCAATCAACTCGCCTCAGTCAAGTGCATCTCTTGGTAAGGTCATTTTTTCATTTTGAGAAATTTCATTTTTTAGTGACCTCCTGGATAAGATGACCCCAAGCACTAAGCTTGAGGACAGGCTAGAAGGAATATAAAAATTATAAGCATGGAAATATAGGATTGGCCTCATTCTTATAGAGAATTATCTTGATTAATACATCAAAGAAGAAGTTGTGGAACCAGAAGAAGATGAATCCATGGAGAAGAACAAGAAGTACCTAATTAGTGCTATGAGGATAATTGTTGATTCTGTCAAATATCACTTGATTCCTCAACTGTCATCCAAAGAGACTCCTAAGGAAATGTATGATGTCCTATCAATATTGTATGAAGGAAAGAACATCAATAGAAAGATGAACTTTATAGATCAAGTGAAAAGTAGCAAGAGGAGCAAAGGAGAATCCATTCAAGACTACTTCACAAGGGTCTCCTAGTTCAAGGAGAAATTAGAAGCCATTGGAGACTCCCTTGATTAATATGAACTAGTTATGACTTCTCTCAATGGTCTCACCAGACCTTGGGATTCTTTCATCCAGACTATGTGTTCCTGAAAGGAAAGCATGAAGTTTGACATTGTATGGGAAGATTGCATCCAAGAGGAGGCTATAGTAGCAAATAGAGAAGATTTACTTAAATAAGATGATCAATCCCTAGCCACCCATAATAAAAGAGGAATAATTCAATATAAACTCAAGAAGGAAAGAAACAAGGAGTCTAGACCTCCCAAGAGGTTCCAAAGGACAAGAGGAAACAATCAAAGGAAAAATTACTCCATCTGCCAATGTTTCAATTGTCAAAAGATAGGTCACCTTGCAAGAAATTGTCCATTGTAGAGACAAGAATACAAGAGGAACAAAAAAAGACATCATGCACACCTAGCTGGAGATGAAGAAGAATATGAACAAGGACCTCAATGAAAACAAGAAAAATAAGAAGATGCAGAAGTGTATGTATTATTCTGTGCACTCTCTAGTTCTGTCACACCTGAAGAAGACACATGGCTTATTGATAGTGGTGCTTCAAATCACATGACACGATAGAAGAAAACTCTGTCAAAACTTGAAGAGAATAACTATCCTCAGAAAGTATCTTTAGGAGATGACTATCAATATCCTATCAAAGGTTTTGGTGAAGAATATCTATAAGCTTGATTCTGGAATTCCCATATAGATGAATGAAGGCTTATATGTACCAGGTTTGAAGAAGAAATTACTTTCTATCTCAACATTAGATAAGAAAGGATATAGGGTTGCATTTATAGATGGACAAGTACTTATGTGGCCCAAAGGAAAATCAATTAAAGATGCAGTTGTCATTGGTGAAGAAGAAGGAGGATTATATAAAATCAAGGGACATTTGGAAACAACCCTAGTTCATGAGATAACTATCCCAAGTGAAATATGGCATAGGAGGCTTGCTCACATCAACTAAAAATCACTACCCCATGTGAGCAAAGTAGTAACATGTTTACCATATTTGAAGATCGATCATGAAGGCACCCGCAAAGGATATGCAAGAGGAAAGAATATCAAGAATCCATTTTCGAAGAGTGAAACAAAGACTAAAGGTACGTTTGAATTAATTAAATCATATGTATGTGGTTTTTATCAAGAATTCTCAATCAGTGCAGACATTGCTTGTTCCTCTGCAATGTAAATCACAACTACAGAGCAAAAGGACACAACAACACATCCTTTCCTTGAATAATCAAATCAACTAACATGAAAGACAATATACCTCAAACTTGGATCTGTTTGTCTTCTTTCCAAAAGTCCTTGCAAAACAGATCAAAAGACAAACAAATGGGATGAGAGCATCATGAAAAATTGACTATTCATATTGGTGATCAAGGAATCCAATAATATCTAATTACAATCAATACAGTCAAATATAGGAAAAGGAAATGTCCTTGTATTAATATATGGATGAGAAAGAAGTACAACAAAAAAGACTTGATATCGATGGCATTGATCTCAATAAGAATGTCTACAATCCTCTGATAACTATGAAGATCTCTCCAACCATATAATAACTCTACTTTGCCTCTGATTCAGACTTCAAACTAACAACATAAGGGTGCTTTTTCTGGTCTACTCCACTCTCCTCATGAAGGATTCATTTATAGGCCTAGAAATCAAGAGATGACTTGGAAAAAGGATAGAATGAGATCCCTATAGGTGAGGAAAGTGAATTCCACCTCTCCCAAAAATATAGGAACTAACCCCATGGAGGCTTCCTCCTAGAATTTTCCAGAAGCTTCTTTTTTCTCATTTTCTCACCACCGATGCTCTTAGCAAAACAGACAAAGGCGTCAATCTAGGGTTTTTTCCAAAGAAAGGATACAATGAAGCTTATGGGTCAACTATGATAGGCACCACCGATGCTCTATGTAAAAGACATGAAGGCGCCGTCCCTTCTAGGTATGGGAAAAAAGTGACCAAGGTGTCTCAAGTCAAGCTTACTGGGAGATTGAAAGACAATGTGAAATTGTCATGAAGGCTGATAATCAATGTGAGATTTATAGGTGAAACATAATGCCCCCCAAAGTATGAATCTAGAAGGAAGTGATAGGTGAAATAGTTTGCAACTTTTCCATTTGATACAGATGCAAAGAGAGACAAACTCATACAGGACCAGTAACTAACTTTATCCAAGACAATCATAGCTGCAGACCAATACACCACAGATCTATGATGATGATAGTGTCATGGCTACCAATAATACACTGTAGATCCATGAATAATTGATATGAGAGGTAATACATAGCTACGGAACATACAAAATAGTTCCATGTCTCTTAACCTCAAATACGGAACACAACCACCAAACATACAATGTGGATTCGTGTCATGAATCTAAATGATCTCTAAACACAACTTGAGCATGGAAACTGATGATGGTAGCCTAACCACTCACGGTCTTCATTTTGATCCCCAAACGATACGAATCTAACCATGTGATTACAGTGTCTTGACGTTGAACATGGTAGAAACCACTTGATTACCATTCAATGATGTAAACTATTAACAAGTGCGAGGGAAATCACCATTAATGTCAATGATCCATAAGGTATCTAAGTACATTATCTCAAGTGTGAATAAATGTTTTAAGGTCGAACACTTGACAGAATTTCCCAATCATATTTCATTGATGAAAACCTACTGTTGAAAACAAGAAAACCTGCCATTGAGGCTTGCAAGATTCAAGGTACTCTTTTAGGTTTCTATGTCTAATTCCTGGATGATGATTTGAAATTGAAAGGAATAGACTTTGTCATAGGAGGGCCATGATGATTCCCACATTAGTGACATGAAATTAGGAACAAAAGCTGATCTAAAGTGATATACCTGACTCAGACATGACTGACTCTTAAGTATAAGTAAAATTATTGATGAGTTATTTTTCTGGGAGAGACATCCTTTGAACAATTTGGTGGCACGACACATGACTTGGAAGCATTGAATAGAATGAGGATAGAACCAGGTGTATTTAAAGGAATATGACAAAGCATTCTTTGAATTGACTCAAAGGAGTTAGGTGACTCACAAAAGTGGATCGACTTAGAGACAAGCTGAAAACCCAACTGTTCAGATATGCAAATGTAGACAGGTGCCATGTTCAAAGGTGGACTGTATATTACTGCCATAAAAACAAATGAAAACCATTCCCCTTTCCTTTAATTTCCCCACCTTGAAAGGTGAGTGCCTCTTTTCATTTTTACGAGTCCAAAGAGGGTATCAAACACTTGCTAAAGCTCATCAAATGATGAGTCCATTCTCATATTTTTCACGAACCTGAGAAAGGAGGGGTTCATTCCCAAATAGGGTCTTTCATCGTTTTGTTTTATGAGTTCGATGGGAGAAAAATCATTTGTCGTTTCATGTTTAGAGAGTCTAAAATGACTAAGAAGACTCCAAAAGGTCCTTTTTCATAAATAAGGCCAGTCGGTCCGAAAAAGAGATAACCTACCCCCAACTAGCCGACCGTTCTGATTTTTTTACAAGTGTGAACGTAACAAGTTCGCTTGGAAATATTTTTGTGTTTTGAGGAGACTGAAAAGAGATTAAATATAACTCTCGAACTAGGTTCCTTTTTCATAATCTACTTTTAACGAGTTTGAAAAAGAAAATAAGTATACTCGACACTTTTCTACTAGAATTTTAATAAGCATGTAAAAAGTGTAAAATGACGCTCAGTACTTTTTCAGTATTTCTCTAAGCTCGAAAAGGACCAAAATAGCTTATATCGTAACCATAACCCATTATTTACCTGAAAAAAAAAACACTATTAAAAGCCATTTTTCCAAAACTATAGAAAGTAAAAAGTAAAAACCCACTTTTTAATAAAATAATTTGGATTTCAAAATAAATAAACTATAATGCATTTTTGAAAACTCCAAATATTCTATAAATAGAAAGGGTAGGTAATATATTTTTACCATTTGTTTTTTACCATTGTTGAGTTTTGGTAGTTGGCTTTGATAGCAAGAGTTCCCACTGGGTATTTTTCAAGGGTGCTTCACTTCATTGTTTCTTCATTCTCAGTAGAAGAGGTAAGCATTTGATTCTTTTCCCCTTCTGTGATCAACAAATGTCATTTTGTTTCATTTCCATTTTTTAAATTCATGTTCCTAAAATGAAATTTTATTGTTTACAGCTAAGAATCAAGGTAGATTATCAATTTGGAATGCTAAAATAGGGGATTAGTCATCCCAATAGGGATTTGGATGGTTGGGAAAACTAATTTTTTCCTCCCTATAGGGTTTCTTGTCCGTAGAGTAGAGCACACGACAACGCTCTATCAAGCTAGGAAATAGGTGCCGTAGGCGCTCTGTCCATAGCTGACAGGAAGTCGATGCTCTACGGGCCATAGATAGAAGCTTCGTGGTGCTCTATGGGTGAATGATAGCAGCGCCGCTGTAAGAAAAATAAAAAACCAAAAACCCTAATCCACCAAAAAACAAATTTTTAATGTTTTCTTCTTGCTATACAATTTTTCCATTTTACATGGTTCTCTTCCTTTTAAACATGATACGTTTTCTCATTACCAAAACTTGCATGCTATAGGTGCATCATGGTGATTTGGAAGGAAAGGGAACATGAAGTTCCAGACCACCAAGCTGCTAATGACCCAGCCACTATTGAGGCCCTACGGAATTGCGGGCTTCTTAAATACTTCCAAGTACCTGACATGAAAGAACATATCCAATTATTGGAGTACATCATAGGGATGTGGGATCCCGACCAAGAGAATTTTTTGGTGGGAGTCCATATCCTACCCATAGAGGTTAAGGATATCTATTTTCTGACTGGTTTGTCTATGAGGGGAAGACTAGTAGTTCTATCTAGAGCATGAGGAGGAAAGACCTCCTTGGATGATATTATTGATCAGCGTTTCTCGCTAGGCATAAAATCTCAATCAGGGAAGCTACAGATTAAGTCTTTAGTAGATATTCCCTTGAGGACAGTGGTGTATACTATCGACAAGGTGGCGGGAACTAGGTCTATCCACCTTACCACTAGGTCACATATGCTATATGCTTTGCAGTGCATGGAGCCCATTGTCTTCAACTGGTGTGAAGGAAGGTTGGTGTGTCTGAAGGATCACTTAAACAAGTGAAAAAGAGGAACACTGAAGCAATTTGGCTACGGAGCAGTGATAGTTTCCTTTATCTTATAGCGGGTTCCTCACATGAGACCATAGGTGACCATTACAACACTTGAGCCTGAGGATCCCAGGATGATTGCATGGGTCACTTCGATGCCTCGCCTTGGGGGTAGAGGACCTAAGGTCAATTACGGGTCTAGATTCTTTCACTGGTTGAGAAACCAACTACTCATGGTGGAAGACTATGCCTATGAGGGGGTAGACTTCCATGATGACCCAAAGATTTTTCTACTTGAGGGAGAAGTATGGGATGACCGAGGTAAGAAAAGAAATTATCCACTTGTGTTTTTAATTTTTGTATTTTATTTCATTTTTATTTCACAGTACTGAGATAAAAGGTGTTCTCATGTAGACATTGGATCTGTTCATCCAGTAGGGATGTCACCTATTGCTAGGCGATCATGTACCACTGACATGATGATACACCACTCCGAAGCTGATGAAGAGCTTAGAGATCTCAAGGAGAATCTACAACACTTGACTGTTGGCATCCCTGGCATGACTACTGATGAGGTACGTAGGAGTTATCAACGCCATACTGTAGGTGTCTCTAGATGGTTCTCTAGGCTACTCCATAGGGTGGCCCAATCTATTGCATTCTACCATGAGAATCATGAGGATTATTTTGCCTTGATATTCACTTTTTGTATATGTATAATTGAAAACTTTGAAGCTTCATATTTTTCCCTATGTATCTGTGTATTCTGAACTTTTTGTGGTCCTAAACTTTGAGGGAACTGAAAGCTAGAGATGCTTCAACCCAAATTTTGTATCTTAATGATATAGTTTTTATATATGACAAACTTTTATATTTACAGTTGTGTCTGCGGAAAATGTGATGTGTGAAATGATCATCTACTTATGAATTTACATATATTGTTCATGTTTAAAATGGACTTTTAAATATGAGTAATATGCCAATCTAAGACATATTTAGCTAGGGAATCTTCCATAGCACTTAAATGTCTCGGTATGTGTTGATATGTAACTTGCTCAAAAGACCTCTCTAACAACCTAACTCTTCAGAAAGTACGAAGAAGCAGGGGATTTTAGATGGTGTAGACTCGATTAAGCTGTTGGACAACTAGTTCAGAGTCTAGGTAAACTCTAATTTCCCTAACATCATTAGCTAGGGCTTCCATCAACAATTAGATCATGGCTTGATATTCTGCCAGATTGTTGGTGGAGGGACCTAAAAGAATACCCCCTGAACTCACCATCTCACTTGTAGGAGAGTACAGTACCCAAGCTGTTGATGCAAGGTTAAGCATGTATCGATTAGCACCATCAGCAAAACCAGTGAAGGAAGTCATCTGTCCATTAGCCAAAAGACATGCACAAGTAAGGTTTTATGAAAAAACACATTTTGAATCACACAAAAGACACACTTTTCAAAGCTAAGACACACAACAAACTATAAACAATATTTACAAAGACCCTATTGTAGATGACCTATGCATAATATATTTTGAGGTAGAGCCCATTTGGAGGCTCTCCCAAAGGTATCCCGTCGTAATCAACCAATTCATATGCCCCTTTCTCCAAAGCATGGCTGACAATACAGGGACCATGCCACATAGACTCAAATTTTCCTACCCCTAGCTTGTCATGCTTCTGGTCATAGGTCAAGACCAGATCTCCTTCATTGAAGGAATGGGGTTAGACAGTCCTATCATATTGAAATTTCATTATTCGTTTATGTGCCTCATTAGCTAAGGCACTATCGCATTGAGTTTCATCAAGTTTGTTTAGGTACAGGAATATTTCTTCGTCTATAGTAGTGTTGGGGAATAGTTCCACAACAAGTTTTAAAGAAGGGATCTCACACTCTATCGAGAGAGTAGCTTCCAGCTCGTATACTAATTGGAAGGGTGTAAAACCAATGGAAGTTTTAAAAGTAGTCCTATAGGCCCAGAGTGTAGAGAAAAGCTGCAAATGCTAGTTTGACTTGGCTTTCCCTACCATCCACTAAAGAATTGTTTTTAATAATTTGTTTATAGCCTCAACCTGGACATTGGCTTGAGGATAGTATGGTGTAGAGTTATCGTGATGAAACCCTAATTTTACACTGATCTATGCCATCATTTTGTTTTGAAAATGTGATCCATGATCGGTCACAATGGCCTTAGGAATTCTGAATCTTGCAATGATATGGTTGAATAAGAATAGTGCAATGGTTTTACCATCTTTGGCATATGTGGGCATTGCCTCAGCCCATTTTGTAAAATATTTCTCCAGAAGGTCGTGGTGGTGGTGGTGGTGGTCCTCCATGACCTCCAGGACCTCTAGGTCCTTCGGGTCCTCCAGTATCTCTGGGTCCTCACGGTGGTCCACTAGGTCCTCTATGACCTCTAGGTCCTCCAAGACCTCTAGGACCTCTAGGTCCTCTAAGTCCTCTAGGTCCTATAGGTCCTCAGGGTGGTTGTACACCATAACCTCCAACAGTATTAACAAAAGAGCCTCCATATGACAAGAAATTGGACCAATTTGGTTGTCCATAAGGTACAAAATCATTCACAGGGTAGGCCATTCCAGGATAAATATCCACTAGCGGTGGTTATTGATAAACTTGATTATCCATAGGTGGTTGAGTTCCTAGATAGGTATACCCCCAAGAAGTTGTATTATTGATAGGTTGCACCCCTAAGGGTTGGAATGAGCTAGATGGGGGNAATTCCACTAATAGATGGTGTAACTCATGCCGAGGGTTGCCCCCCAGCGTTAGAATTTGCTAACATTACTTGATTTGTGGATTCCCCCCCAACCATGACTGGTATGGAAGGCCTATTAGCGGGCCAGGATGTGGAATTGTAGGATTGTCATTTCAACTTGGATTACCTTGAAATGGAACGTCTTCAATATGACCTAACACTTGAGCTAGTGAACGATATTCATCAGGCCATGGGTTGCGAGAAGTCTCACCATAGGCTAGATGACCATCAAAAGAAGGTTTAATTTCAGATAGAGGCCAAGGGTCTATTTTATGGGGTAAACAAGCCAAAATAGCTTCATGACGAGACATAGGTGGAGGAATTATTCTTTATACTCGCTCTAAAAAGTTACGAGCTTGATCAAGAGATGCATTAAATATTCTATGTTCCTCTTCTCCTAAAGGAGGGTTCCCTCATGAAGGTCTAATAACCCCAAATTTAGCAATAGCTTGGCCCATAGAAGTCCTCCAGAAAGGAGCATCCAGGCCATAATATGGTGGAGTAGGACTATCGAAACGACCTTCCAACGAGGAATGCACGGAAGCATTGGCTACAAGAGGTAGTTGAACCAAAGGACTTGTATAAACAGTGAAATCTTCTCTGGTTTCACTAGCTAAGGCAATTCCTACAAGAACATTTGTAGACGCTGGTTGTTCCATGGTTACCCCTTCTTGTCCTTCCACGGTAGGAGGAGAGTCAGGAGGTAAACCTTGCAATCTATGAGAATGAAGTCTCACAAGTTTCTCAGCCATGGTGGTGGCTAAATTTATCTAGTCTATGTCAAAAAAAGGAGAAAAGCACACAAACAAAACCTACGCAAAGCTAAAGGTCAAAAGCAGACTTAAGTGATAGGAAGGGTTCAGAACAACCGGTCTCTCACTAGGATTTTCAAGTAGGTGCATCTCGTGATATACCTTAGGGGTACGTGTGTAGTATTCTCCTTGAATGTTGTTTTCGGTGTATTGCTCCACACAAAACGGCCAAAGGGTTTTTCTCAGATGGTTAGGGTATCCTAGTGGTGTCTCCCGATATATGCAAGGTATGTGGGAGCTCAAATTGGTAGTAGTTCTATCTAATGCACAACCATTCACAAGGGGCATTCCAATATACAATCAAGTACGTGAAGTACCTTTCTATATAACTCAAGGGTACGTGAACGCCCATTCAATATACCAATGGTACATGGAAGAATCGCACGAGTCTAGGGTTGTAGTGCAGACAAATAATGACAACTCCTATGTTTTACGATGCCCGAACATGTCACTAACCTATCACTCAAATTTCTATACAATTTTAGACCTAAATCTACCGTTAATTTTATCTGGACGATTAGGTGAATTTTTGTGAGGTGTTATCTCCAATAATGCAAATTAATCTAAATGTAAATGCATTTTTTGACTTCGATGAGAACTAACTAGGGTAAGGAAGAAACCTTTTTCTTTTATTTTCTACAATATACCAAAAGAAAGCTATTTTTAACAATCAAAACAAGATCCAATAAAGAATGCAAAGAAAGTTCTTTCAAACACAAAAAACTCTTTCAAGCAAGCACTCTAAAATTTCTAAAAATGCAAGAAAGAAAATTAAGCCTCCAACGTGCATGCAAAACTAAATTTTGATATAATGTCAAAAAGACCTATTTTTCTAAATCACACATGCAAATAGAAGTGGAAATTTTCGCAAGCATAAACAAGAGGAAAATAATATGAATCTTTTTGTATTTTTCTAGAAAATATGAGGCACACAAAGCAGTTTTTCTTTAAGAGAAACTAATCTTCTAGGAATAGGCTATAGGATTTCTTTTCAAAAGAAATTTTTTTAGATACTTTACCAAAACACCAAAACTAAACTATGTTTTCACTTTCGTTTATAACAATGAAGAAAATGAGGTTTTTGGATCTGATCTCAAACATAGGATTAGACTCACAAACATAAGCAATCTCAGAAATCATACACACACGCAAACCACACTAAAAATTTCAGAGAACAGAGGAGTTTAAAAAATTGAACAAAAAATTTATTAAATAGGCAGTTTTAGGGCCTACCTCGACGCTTTTGGAAGCACTCCACCAGGGCGTCTGAAGGTTTAAATGATGCTTCTAGATTTCTGCACACAGGTGTTGTCGGTGCTTCTGTTAGTTGAGGGAGAAGGTGCTATCGGCGCTCTGAAAAAAGAGAGAAAAAGTGCCCTGGGATAGATCAGCGCTCTGTCATCCAGAGGGAAAGGCGCTGCTTGAACAATATACTGAAAAAATTAAGGTCTGCAGGAGAAACCAAAAAATACTGAATTGGTATGAACAGGGTAAAAACTACTCAGAAAAGAGGCAAAAATCAGAAACATAAGTAGATGTGTTAGATTTTCAACATTTAAGCTATATGATCTTAGGATATTATTTGAGAGAATAACAAGCACATAAATCAAACACAAGAGATAATGAACACAAATATTTTCCTCGAGGAAACCATAAAGGAGAAAACCCTGTAACTTCCTGAGAGATAGAATCAACACCAAAAGTAAAACCCAAAGACAATAAGGTGATCTCCTGACAGCAGTACTCTCTCTCTCTCTTGTCCCAGCTTCTCTCTCTCTCAGTTATGTGCTACAATTTAGTGTGAGTGAATGATTATGAATGTGTGGTAAATAGAGATGCTCCCTCTCTATTTATACTAATTCTCAACTTGACAATAACGCACCAGGGCCAACTTCTCTAGGAGATTCTAATAACCCTAGGGCCCCACAACTGCGGGGACTTTAACCCTTGATCAATAAGGAGGGTTATACTCTATGATTTTACATGACTTGTTTACATTATTGAATCTCCTGATAAAAACATCGGGGCATGACATGACTCAATTACATTACAGATACTTCCCGGAATAAACATCGGGGTACAATACCTAAGATATACAAGTGAATACATTCCGAAGTTACAAATACATAAACACTCCCTCATAACTAGGAAGGTATTCTCTCGACACAATTTATCAGCACAAGTCTTCTTCTCTGTATCATCTGGATCATCATATCTTTATCTTCAAGTCATATTCATTACTGGATCTGGATCATCATCAAGTCTGTCTCATCACTTGATCTGGAGCATCACTGGATCATCATCAAGTCTGGATCATCACTTGATATGGATCGTCACTGCTGGATCATCACTGGGTCATCATCACTGGTGCTATCTCAATTCTACTCATCACAGGAAGTTCTACAGAGCTAGTTCCTTTTCATGCTGGTTGTAGGCCTAGCCTTCATGTAGGTCTTCATCATCTTCAACGCTTATATCTGACCCTGGAATGAACCATGTCAGAAATTCCCACCCAACACTTACATATGACCATGGAATGAACCATGTCAGAAAGGCATGCCCAGCACTCACATCTGACCATGGGAGGAACACATCCAAAACCCATGTTAGAAAGTTCCAACGCTCACATCCAACCTCATCATGTCAGAAGGGCTCTTCACTTACATCCAACCTCATCATTTCAGAAAGGAACTGTACTTACATCCGACCTCATCATGTTAGAAGGGCTCTGCACTTACATCTAACCTCATCATGTCATAAGGGCTCTACACTTACATATGACCTCTTCATGTCAGAAAGGAATTGCACTTACATCCGACCTCATCATGTTAGAAGGGATCTCTGCTCTAGGCTGAGTGTCAATCCTAGACTGAAACAAATTACTGGTAACTGACCAGGTGCCTCCATTCTTCCAGAGAATGGCCTCTCAGCACTAAGCTGAGTTTCAATCCCAGACTGAATCAATTTCTTGGTAACTGACCAAGTGCCTCCATTCTCCCATAGAATGGCCTTTAGCACTTATATATTATCATGTGGGAACACATCCCTCAATCACATCAGAATGGCTCTGCACTGATCATGTGGTAACACAACCCACAATCACATCAGAATATATCTCCACTGATCATGTGGTAACACAACCCACAATCACATCAGAGCATCTCTGCACTTACATTTGACCATGTGAATCTCAGGATTCCACCATGTCAGAAGGGCCAATTGACACATCAATTCCCTTTGGAGGGAAACCTGATCTGGAGAACACCAAGATTCTCCCTAAAGTACTCAAATTGTTAGCTCTCCAGGAAACTCCTCTAGGTTGCAGCTCGAGGATTCCTGGTAACTTCAATGTTTTTAATGGTTTTCTAAATGGATCAAGTCAAATGACCTAAATTACCTCACACACTCAAGACATGCATAAAACTCAATCAAAATATAAGGCTTCTAACCACCAATGTTCATAGGGTTGATAATAAGGTGAGTAAATGAAGAACTTACTATGCTGGAAGATTCATATATAAAACAATCACATATGAATGCATAATCATAACAAGGAAAAATACTTGCAATTCAACTCATCAACACATAGATAGGATGAAAGCTATCTGGTATTAGACAAAAATAATAAACCTGAATCAGACATCCAAGCACAAGTACAGAACAGAAAAGAGATGGAACCTAAACATATAATGGCAAAAGAGCTTATATTAAATGATGAATAACATGATAATCTTGATAACAATAAGGGTGTAAAAGGCTCTGAAGTTGAACATTTTCTTCAACATTCATAGGCTTTATATCTTTTACAAAATTTATTTCAGATCCTAAAAAGTTGGATCCGATTTACTAAAAATAGATAACATAACTTTTTTTGCAAAAATTAGGTAAAAAACCCTAACTTAAGTGCTAATCTATCTAACTCTATTAATTTTTCACTCCTTGAACTCTTTAATAACTGCAGTGATCATTGAAGTAGAACTAGGCCCTGTTATCTGACAGATAAGTCATGGTTTGTCAAAAGTAGGTAGGGTTTGTGACCCATTCCACTTCGCTGGCAACTTCAAAACTAGAACAGACCCGATCTTCTAGTGCCTTTAACTAATATTCAACTTCATAACTCATACCTAAGGTGTCTGGATCAATTTAAAATTGGTTGTGTGTGGAAGCATGTCTTCCTACACTGTTATGTGCTTTCGATGGCTAAGAAGACAAAATTCTGGGTCTGTAAGCTACCGAAAGCTCTACTTTCGGTGGCTAATGAACAGCTGCTGCGTTCTCCTAAGCCACCAAAAGCTATGTTTCTACAAAATTTTAATTAGTCTTTTAATCACTCTTTTACAGGTTTACTTATGTCCTTCTGGTACTTCTTCAACCTACATAGGTTTTGGGAGAGCAGCATCATCATGGGCTGCCTCCGGATCCCGAAGGCTTATTGCTACCACTGCTAGGGTTTCCATTGTAAGCTGAGTTTGAGGGTTAGGGTTTGAATTTTTCTACTGTAACCTCAACATTTTGATCATCCTATAGAGCCTAGATTTGTCCTTCATTAATCTCAGATTTCTTTTTTGCTACAGGATATACATCCCTCTCATTTCTAGGAGAGAATTATACAATTTAGAATTTTTCTTGGTTAATCTTGCATTAGTTCTTTTGATTTCCCTCTTTAAGACCTCTAGTTCATATATTTTCCCTAATAGTTGGTTGATTCTTTGGAACCTAGGTTTACTAGAGGAAGCTTCTGCCATTGGTTCATCTTGACCCTCCCTTGGTGTAGGTGAGGGAAACTCCTCATGTCCTGCTGCAACCTACTTTGTAAGGTCAACTTCCTACTCCTCTTCTTATTCAGAGTCTGAGTAAGGTAGGTTGAGTATATTTTTACCTTGTACTGGAGCCTCCTCCTCCCCTCCATTGAAATTCAAATTTCTCTTGGCTTTGTTGTCTTAGAAGTTAGAGAGGGTTGATCCATTGCCACTGGTGAGAGGGCCCTTCTCTTCCTCTTGCCACTCCTAGGAGTGGTGGACTTCTTTGAAGGGGACTTTCCTTTGTCTTCTAGCTACAAACCTATTTCAAAATCATTCCAAAATAATAAGTATGTCCATTCTATGTTTCTTCTTTGGAGCAGTTCTTGGAAAATGAGCTTTATCAAGCCATGGTGGGATAGCCTGCCTACAATTTTGGTGGGCTGGGCTTTGACCTGATGGGCCATCTTGGTCAGGCTCTTGTGTAGGTAGAAAGGCAAGTTTATTGGGCTCCTTCCAATGAAATAATTCATCAATTTAAAGTGGTATATCATCACCCTGCTATACCTTCCTTCACAAGTTATATAAACCAGGATTGGTTTCAACAATTGCTGCCACTTATCCTCAAGATAGGTTGAAGGGGTGCTTTTCTTCCATACTACATTCTTATGTTCGGGATTCAAGTAAGACCCAAATTACACATCCTTCATGATGGTGGTTTTCGACCATTTCTCCCCAATCCTTGGGAGTTATTCTACTTCTGCTATTAGGGCCTCATCAATCGAGAACTTTTCTCTGCCTATCAATGCCTTAGAGCCATCAAAAGAGGGAGAAAAGGCTTCTGCCACTTGCTGGTGGGATCCCTGAATTTTCTCATAGAACCTATAATAGCCTACATCCTTGAAGAATTGGCATACTTCTGGATGTGACTCGAGATAGCCAATGTCACCTAATTCCTATCTGAGGGCAGGTCTTCCTCCTTTCTTCATGTCTGGACCGCTCTTCTTGTACCTACAAAAATCAAAATTTGAATACCGGGAAGGAGATTACCATGCTGGATTCAGAAAGGGATTGGATCAGTGAGGATGCATGCAGGAAAATGTGCAATGGACTGAGGAAAGGGTGTTGATTTTGAGGAGCTGATCATTCGATTTGTACTTGAGCATGATGACAGTAAACTCTGGTGAGAACCACGAGATGGCCATTACAACAATCATTTTAATTGGAAATTAGTGTTTTGTGGTGGTTCGTCTATAGTCATGAGATAGGTGGAGGGTAGATAGGGTTTTGGTCTCTATCAGTCACTTCAGTTTAATAACGACCTCTTCTTTACCAACTCATGATTTTCTGTAGTCCCAGTCTTTTCGGCGGTTAAGTGCTTGATCATGACGCTCTTCATGTTGATGGTGATTGATTTCAATGGATTCACTAACCATTTTCCTCTTTGGGCACTTTCAGCGGTTAAGGTAATCTTGGATCAAATTTGTAAGCTTCCAAAAGCTGGTATTTTCGGTGGCTAATGAACCATTGATACGTTCTCCTCAGCCACCGGAAGCTTCCCTTCCAAAATTTCATTAAAAATGGCTTCAACGAGCTTTCAACAGTTAATGTAGTCCTGAGTCCAATTTGTAAGATGTGGAAAGTTGGGATTTTCGGTGGCTAATGAACCGTTGATATGTTTTCTTAAGCAATCGGAAGATAAACTATGATTTTTATGGAAAAACAGAGCACAAGGCATTCCAACTTTTGTTAATCATATCAAAATATTTCATAATGTGCCTTGAAATCTTCTTCACTATGCAAAATTTTTTTCTTCTGAATTTGACCTATTAAAGACTAATTTATTTAGGAGATAACATCTGGCTCCTACTTGGGAACGGGAACCTTTTTGTGAGGTCCCAAGAACCCCGGACCAAATGCCTTTCCTAAAAAATGAGAATTAAACCTATCTTCTATTGTTCCATTAGGCATGGAGTTTATTTTGTAAAAAAACAAAACAACAAAAATAATATTTTACAATAATAAGGCTGTAAAGCCTCAGATGAAATAGATTTTCAAAAATTGCCCATTTACTGGGCCATCGAACACCTCCTCACCTTCCATATTTTGCAATTTGAAGGTGTTGTTCTACTGCACCTGAGCTATCACAAAAGGTCCTATCCACAGAGAATCAAATTTACCATGCTTTCCCTTGTCCTTCCTAATAGCATCCCATTTCAAAACCTACTCTCCAACCTGAAAAATTGTCCACCTTTTCCTTTTTGTCAAAAATGATTTTAACTTTCTTTTGGTGAGCTTCTGACTTCTCGACCACCTATTCCTTGACTTGTTGTAACTCAAACAAATCAAGAATCCTCTTTACCATGTCATTTGGTTCATCCTACTCCTCCTGAAAGAATTTTGCAACTGGTAGAATCACCTGAATGGGAAAAATGGACTCAGTACCATAAACCAACTTGAAAGGAGAAGTCCCTATGGATTTTTTGTTAGTAACTCTGTTATCCCATAGAGAAAACTTTAGCTTAGAATCCTAGCTCTTCTTATTATTCTCCAATACTTTTCTGATGGTTCTAACTAGGATTTTATTGGATGACTCAGCAAGGCCATTTCCTTGAGGGTAATAGGAAGTGGAATGCACCAATTGAATGCCCATTGATTCACACATGTTAACCAATGCCCCAGCTTTAAAATATGGTGCATTATCAGTCGCTAGCCTTACTGGGCAACCAAATCTGATATATTCTCATATAAAAACTTAATGATGACTTGGTGAGTGGCATTTCTTGTGGGGATTGCTTCTATCCACTTGGTGAAATAATCTATGGCTACTAGGATCCACTTGTACTGACCACTTGATGAAGGATTAATCTCACCTATGAAATCAAGACCCCACTGTTGGAAAGGACCATTCACTACAATAGGTCTAAGGGGCAAAGATCTGAGCTACTTCTTTCCTATGAATCTTTGGCATTTGTCACAGGCTCTTACAAATGTACACACATCAAAGAAAATAAACAACCAATAGTACCCAGCCCTCAGAATCTTGGATGAAACTAATGCATGACCTGAATTGACTTTTCTTCATCTAAGAATCTTAGCAACACACTAGAAGGATATTTCCAATACAGTAGCTTATCAATTATACAAAATTTAATAGAATTAAGCTTAAGGGCCCTTTCTTGAGTCAGGCTCATCCCAGAGGGAGCTTCTAAAATTGGCAAGAGATGAATAATACTTGAGTACGACTTGCATGAAGAAAATTTCTCAGTCACCTGTTGGCTTTCATTCTGCTCCTGAACTGCCTCTGCTTCTACTTCTGCTTCTTCTACTGCTACCTCTGTCTGCAGGTTTGCTGAACTTATACCAATGAAATTCATTCTCAATAGATCACAATTTTCTTCAGCGATGAGCTTAGCTAGCCCTTGGCCCTTCACTAGCTTGGTGCGATTTACTTCTATATCAAACTCAATAAGCTTGGAAATCCATTTGGCTCTCTTTCCATCAATGTCAGGCTGGGTCAAGACATCCTTCATAGTAGCTGAAGGGACATAGGCAAGGAGCTTTGCATGTAGAATGTAAATCGTGAAGGCTTTCAGTGACTTGATGAGAGAATATGCCTATTTCTCTATAGGATTGTACTTCAATTAAGCATCCCTCAATGTCTTGTTGAAAAAGGAAATGGGGTGCTCAAGGCCTTCATCATCTTTCTGTAACAGAACTGTTGCCACTATGTCAAATGAAGCAAAGGAGAAAATGTAGAAACCCTTGGTGTAGTCTGGACTAATCATAGTGGGAGCTTCCATGATAGCCTTCTTGATGGCTTCAAAAGAGTTTCTTGCTTGCTCTATCCACTTGATTTCAGCTTCCTTTCTCAACATAGAGGTTATGTGTTTTACCAACTCAGAAAAATTTGGGATAAACCTCCTGACAAAATTTATCTTACCTAGAAATGACTGAATATCCTTTTTTGACCTAGGTATGGACAACTTCTATATTGCTTCAACTTGAACATGATCAATCTTCATACCTTCTGCTGAGACTATCTGACTTAGGAGTTTTCCCTCCCTGAGAGAAAATTGAGACTGTCACATGCCCCAATTTTGCAAAAACAATTTTATATTATTTGAGGAACAATATGTTAAATTTTATGCTAAGTTGTAATTGATGATCCAGTGGGGTCAAGGATATTTAATGTAAATTATACATATTTTATTTATAAATAAATAAATGAGGAGACAACAAGTTAGGAGAGCTGTTAAATGAGTGTTTACTGGTCAAATTGGTGGAGGAGACTGGGGGGAGAGAAAACTGACATGTGGCAACAGCCTCAAACCACTTCCAACTGTTGCAGGTGGTAACCTCCCTACATTTGTGGTCATGATTCCCCAAGAAAGTGGAATCAGAGCAGGTGGCTCAATTAATGAAAACTGACCCAAAATACCTAGGCCATCTTTATAAAATTCCCATTGAAGAGAGCTGAGGCTGCTCATTCTAGAGAAGTGATCATTTCGGGTGAATGAATGTAATTCAGAGAAATTCAATGGAAGGGAAATCTGGAAAGTGTTTGAGGGGATAAATGCTGATTGACCTAGTTACAGCTTTTAAGCTAAAGATCATACTATTGAGAGCAGAGTGTTTTACTGAGGTATTGAACTAGTTAGTTGACAGACGGTTCTACTGTTTGCATCTCCACCGGTTCTCAGCCAAGAAGACCAGGAATAGGCTCGGGGGTCCTGAGGAAGCATTGTTTGAGCACTCTCTAGGAGTTTGGTAGGGAGGAATGGCCTCCTAAAGTTGTTGTCGTCTTGTCCTCAATAGGTTCTATGTTATTTATTTTACTGTCTTAGTTAAATAAATCTTAGTTTAGATGTTACATGAATGCAATTAGTTTTGAGTTTGTAAATTGTTGAGTTAGTATTATTAATAGACTGTTAATAGAAATGAAAATGATTTAGGAAAACAATGAAATAAAAAGGATTTAAATTCTAAGCTGTGTTTTTCCACACCCAGTTACAGGCCGTACTCTAGCATAGTTAGTTTGCTTAAGGTAAATGAAATAATCTTTGTAATGAAATGAAAATAGTAAATGTGAGTTTTGCATTTGTATGTAAATGAAAATAGAATTTATTTCAATGTTTACAGTTCAATGAAAAGCAGTGTTATATTTTATTCTTATTCACTGTTTAACTTAGTATAACTAAATAAAAATGCAGGAAAGAAATAGTAAACTACACTAGAGTTACAGTAATAGTATACTGATACAAATTAAATTTTATAGAAGATAACAACTAAGTATATATACAAGTTATTAACCACACAGTCTATCATTTTAACTATTAAACTTAATCATAAACTATTACATAATAAAACTAGATTAGGGTTATATTTATAAATCCTTTATTTATGAAAAATAAACAGAGTTCCAAAGTAACCTTCTATTCTTTACAGAGTTCTGAACAATTATAAGTTACAGAATAGTAATTAAAAATAAATGTAAATATAAACATTAAATGAAATAAAACTAAGTATTCCATATTTAGGAACTAAATGTTTTTAACTAGCAGGCTTATAACCCGTGAAAGAAAAACTCGAGGGTCTAAACCCTAAACAAATAATTTATCCATTTTATAAATTAGTCTATTTAAAGTTTTAATCATTTTATATTAATAACTGTGTAAGCAAAACTTAACATGAAGACTACAACTCATGCTTTGGACTGTTTATAGTCTTTATTTGAAAGTAAACATATTTTATACATAGTATAATAAATATATAATTTACAGGTTAACAAAACTATAACAACACGAGATAGAACTCCAAGTTTACAAAGTCTTTATTTATAAAACAAAATGTATTACATTGTTGTGCCGTAAGGCAAAAACTGAACAAAAATACATATCACGGCTCAAAGGCCGGTATTACCCTGCATAAACAACAAGGGTTTTAAAAGTAAATTGGAGCCACATAATACTAAAACCTCATAACTAATGCAGAAACCGAACAGGCTTCCAAGCACTGTGTTTCTCCTTCAACAACCCTCATTACAAGTAGGGAAAAACCCATTTTTGAACTCAGGGCTTACCGGTTGGGGCCATGAGTCCATTGAAGCCGACCGTCATATTCATTCCACTGAATCTTGGAGCTGTAATAGTTTCTTGTAACAAGCAAATTATCAAGCATTAGTACAAGGCTCAACTTTTAAACATTAAAACCCTAACTGTAATAAAAATGTACTAAATGGTTATTCGTATTAAGAACCAAGTTGTCTTTACCTGCAAGAAGAAAAGTTGTTGAGAAACGAAGAAGCTGTCACCAGCTTAGCAATTTTACATATAGGAGTATTCAAACCTTACGCTGACCCTGGAGTGAAGACAGTGAGAAAGAAGCTTAAGCTTCACAAAGCCGTGACAAGCCACGAGAAGAACAAAACTGAAACTATGGACAAGCCGAGAGCCAAACACATAAACAAGTAACCACTCACACAGTAAGGTTTACAACCACGAAGACTCATGACCAATACTGAGTATTGAGACTACAACAACAACAAACACAAGCTATGGAGCAAGCAAGCAGAGGAACATGCTCTCATGACTGCCATGAAAACTACACAGAGCAGCCCGCAGCCCAGCGAAACCCTCGGAGGAAAATGACAAGCGAATAGGGTTTTCCAAGTCTTTTAAGTCACCAATGCATCGACAAGAGGAGCCCACGTGCCCTCCAAATATTTTAACCATGAACGGGTCGAGTCTATAGTCGAATATGTGTTTTCCAATTATCAAATTATTGTTGCAATGATCAAAAAACAATTATGCAATCAACTATTGGAATGGATATATATATTTTCATAAATGAAAACATAAACTATATTATTGTAATCAATAGTATCGAGGTCTGTGATTTTTGATTAACAATGATTCTATGTCGTTGACCATAGAGTAAGGTCGTGAAAACCTTTCCATGGTAATATTCCAAGGTCAACCATAGCATAAACCATTACAATAACAATTCGTTTGATACGTTGCAAAACGACTTAAAATAATTACATATTAATTAAAGCATAAACCATATCATTTGCAATCGATGGTTTAAGGTTAGTTAGAATTGCTAGTAACTATTATATGTCATTTGACTATAGAGTAAAATCGTTTTAAACCATGTCAAATAAACAATGAAAGGGATCAAAATTAGTGTAACCCTTTACAAATAATGTTTTGTATGCTCGACGTGCCAATGACACTAATAATGAACCTTATCATTATTTTACAAAGTCAATTGTGCTTATTTGGTTCTAATATAGTATAAGAGTTTTTGTTTTAATGTCTCATTGATATAGACCTTAGATTAGAAGTTCTAGGTAGTAAAATCTACCGTAGTAGTTAGTATAAACTACAACTTAATTTGAGTGAGGCATCATGATTTTACTATGGTGTAAACCATGCACAAGGGTTATAAATTATAGGAATAACATTGAAAATGTTTTTTTACCTATGATTTAAACTTTATAAAAATGGTGGTAGGAAGTATTCTATCTTAAGACGATGTACCTAGTTATAAGAACCAAATTTACAATGTCATGGAAATTTCCACATAGAAGATTTCTATAGGATGCAAGTATCAATTAAATTGGAAGATTTTATAATAAGGGGTATTGTATATATTTATAATAGTACAAGCAGTAAAGCAATAGTTTAAGTAATGAAGTTTATAACTTAATGCTTATCATACTTATATACAAACAATAGGTTAATAAATTCCATGGCTAGTAAGAAAAGATAAAGTAGAAATATGTACTCTAATGGAAATCTTTACTTTCGAGATTGATAGGAGTACTTTCATGTATAAAAGACGGTTCTTTTAAACATAACTTTAGCAATATAAGCATGTTAAAATATAAGTAAATGTATGATGAAGAACTTGAGCTCTAAGCTCACAGTAAGTATCTTTTGTTTCTCTAAGTATGCAAAAGATAACGATCTTTATATCTGAACTTGAATTCTGTATTAGAAACAAAAACAATAGAAGACAAATTACTTTACCTCATCAGAGCTTGCTTAGAATAATCAATTTATTTACTAGCATATTAACATGCAACATAAATACTTATTGCTACCTTATGAATTAAACTTCTACTTGATCGATCGTTACATGTTGAACCTATAAGAACCAGCAGTCCATCTGCGTTAGCATAATGCTAAGTAAGCCCAAGTTTTCGAAGATAGATTTCACCTACTTGCCAAAAAGTAAAATTATTAGTAAGCTAAAAGAAATCTGAATACAGTTCAATCTGATACGCCTTATGAAAATGAAAGTTGTATTAGTTACTATATTAAGAAACTAATTAACAACTAATTGTTAAACTGTTTCATTTTCCACTAACCGCTAGGAGTTAGTAAACTGCGACTTTAGACATTTGATGTTACATTAAAAATTTTAATTTTTTGTTAAAATTAGGGGTTATGACATGTGGTATTAGAGCACAAGGTTCAAACACTAGGCCTTCATGAAGCTCAACTTGCTTATATGAAACAGTGAATTTAAATTATTTTGCTGATGTTGTTTTCTTTTAATGTTATTCAACAGAGAAATTTGTTTCTGAGTTTAGCAATAGGTATGGAAAGACTGGAGGAATATGCGGAAGGTGAATCTCCCTTTACTGAACAAGAAAACTTACAAAGAGACCCTATACAAGAATACATAACCACTAATTCCTCAGAACATTTACAAACAGTAAAAGAATTAAAATCTGAAATGGAATCTATTAAAAAAGAAAATGAGAGGATTCTGAGAGCTCAGGGGGGGCTGAATCAGATCCTAACAGAAAGATTTCAAACTGAGGGAAGGGGTAAAAGAGTTGATTCATAAGATATAAGTCACCAACATAAGTATAAAAAGATTAAACAGACTAAAAATGAAAGCAGCTCATCTTCTGAAGTGTTTGGTGATCAACGTAATTTTCATTCTACTAGTGCTAGTAGTGAGGATAACCACTATACTAGAAAGAGAAAATATAAACCATATGAAGAAATTTCTGGAGAGTTTAAAAAGATCAAACCGCCAACCTTTAATGGGGAAACTGAGGAAGGGGAGGAAGTGGAATCCTGGCTATCTGGGATGAAGAAGTATTTTCAGATTTATAACTATTCTAACCAATTAAAGGCTAGAATGGCTATCTATAATCTTTCAGGGAAAGCTGATATATGGTGGCAAGATTTAAAGAGAGTGAAAGGAATAAAAGAGAAGAAGATAAATTGGAGTACCTTCAAGAAGTACTTTAAAAAGAATTTTATCTAAACAGTACTATGAAGAAAGAGATAAAGAATTCTATGAGCTTAAACTAGGTACAATGACTATGAAATATTTGAACAATAAGTTTTCAAGTCTGCTTAGGTATGTGCCATACCTTGTAGATGAAAAAACATGGGTACAGCAGTTTCTCAGCTGTCTACCTTATCACATAAAGGATAGGATTGGGTATGACAATCCTAAAACTCTGGAAGAAGCTATGAGGAAAGCCAATTTTTTGTTATGAACATAATAGGAAAAAGGAGAGTATGGCCAACTGGAAGGCCAAAAAGAACAATAATTATGATCAAAAGAAGAAAGAGTTTGTGCCCAATCGGAATTCTAAAAATAATAAGGCTAGAAATTTTCCTAATAATAAGAATTTCCAGGGGAATAAGGATAATTCACCAAACAATCAGAACAATCAAAAGAGTAAAGAGTCTGCTAATAATCATGGTAATTACATGAAAAACTTTAAACGAAAAGAACCCATAAAGTGCTGGGAGTGTAATGGCCCACATTATACCTCAGTCTGTCCTAGTCAGAAAAAGACTGTCAGTAATATCCATACAATACAGGAGGATATGACTGTTGGATATTTAGCGAGGACTATGCCCAGGATCAATGCAGCCTTGGAGAATCGATAAGCAGACTATCAAACTTCCATGGTTGAAGTAGAAGGTAAGATAAACCAAACACCCATAGCTATTTTAATTGATCCAGGAGCTAGTTTAAGTTATATTTCACCTAATTTGGTAGAAAAATCTAAGCTGTCTATTGAAATATTTGTAAGTTCTTGGTTGGTTCAGTTAGCTACTGGTGCAAAGAGGAAAGTAACTAGTTTTGTAAAGAATTGTGCAGTAGTTATGGATCAATTTGAAACTTCTGTAAAGCTTAATGTACTACCTCTAGGTTCTTATGACATATAATCGGTATGGATTGGTTAGAGAAACATAGGGTGATCTTAAACTGTTATGATAAAACCTTTATTGGTATAAATAAAGATGGAAAACCAATAAGCATAAAGGGAATCCCTAGAAAAACAACTGTAAGGCAAATTTCTGCTCTACAGCTTAAGAGAGTTGTTAGGAAAGGTTGTAAGGCTTATGCAGTAACTGTAACTGATGAGGAAAATCTAAATAATACAGATAAATTAAAATTGGAGGATATACCAGTTTTAAAAGAATATGCAGATGTATTTCCAGAAGAAATTTTGGGACTGCCTCCGAAAAGGGAACTATATTTTACCATTGAGCTGGTACCTGGTGCAATACCCAGCTCAAAGGCCCCTTATCGGATGAACATACTTGAACTTAATGAAATTAAATCACAATTAAAATAACTTATTGACAAAAAGTATATTCAACCCAGTGTGTCTCCCTAGGGGGCACCTGTCATATTCGTTAAGAAAAAGGATGAAACTCTACGACTTTGCATAGATTACCATCAGTTGAACAAGATGACTATTAAAAATAGATACCCGTTGCCTCACATAGATGATCTGTTTGATCAACTACGTGGAGCTACGGTGTTTTCAAAAATTGATTTGCGGTCTAGATATCACCAAGTTAGGATTAAAGATGAAGATATTTTTAAGACAACTTTTAGGACTCGATATGGCCATTATGAGTTTGTCATCATGCCATTCGGGCTTACTAATGCCCCAGCTATTTTTATGTGTTTAATGAATAATGTAATGCATAAATATTTGGATAAGTTTGTGGTCGTGTTTATCGACGACATATTAATCTATTCGAAATATAAAGAAGAGCATAAAGAACATTTGAAAAATAGTTTTGCAGGAGTTGTGAGATCATCAACTCTTTGCAAAGTTTAGTAAATGCGACTTCTTTAAGGATAAAATCTAGTACTTAGGTCACGTGGTGACTAAGGAAGGAATTTCGGTGGATCCCAAAAATATAAAGGCAATTGAAGATTGGCCAGTTCCTAAAGACGTAACTGATGTTCGATCCTTCATGGGAATTACCGGTTATTACCGGAGGTTCATTGAAGGGTTTTCGAGAATCATAAATCCAATAACCTCTTTGCAAAATAAGGGAAAGAAATTTGATTGGAATCAGAAGTGCGAGGAGAGTTTTAAAAAGTTAAAAACTGGATTAACCAGTGCACCTATTTTAAGAATAGCTGATCCAAATAAATATTTTGTAGTGTGTACTGACGTCTACAATGATGGTTTAGGCGGAGTATTGACTCATGAAGGGAAAGTTATCGCTTATGAATCTAGGAAATTAAAAATTCACGAAAAGAATTATGCAACTTATGATTTGGAATTAGCTGCTGTCATACATGCTCTAAAGATGTGGTGTCATCATTTAATTGGAAGAAAATTTATTCTAATGACAGATAATAAAGGACTGAAATATCTGTGAGATCAACCTAACCTAAATGCTAGACAAGCCAGGTGGCTAGCTTTTCTAAGTGAGTATGATTTTGAAATTCAGCACATTAAAGGAAAAGAAAATAAAGTTGTTGATGCATTAAGTAGAAATGAAAGGATGAACTTTACAGCAGTTATCAAGACTTATACAACAGATCTGGAAGAACATCTTAAACAAGGGTTAGAACAAGATGAAATTTACCAAAAATTAGAAGCAAAAACGAAAGAAAATCCAACAGAAATTTTAAGTAAAGGGTACAACTTGAATGAAAAAGGATTTTTACTGTATAAAGACAGAATGTATGTACCTAATGTACCTAAAGTTATTTTATTAATTTTAGATGAAATCCATAAAAATCCATACTCAGGCCATCTGGGTTATCAGAAGACTATAACTATGTTAAGAAAAGAATATTTTTGGCCAAACATGAAGACTGAACTGGCAGAATATATCACTAGGTGTTTTGAATGTCAGCAAGTAAAAACTGAACATCAACACCCAGCTGGATTACTTCATCGATTGCCCATTCCTAGCTAGAAATGGGAGATAATTAGTCTTGATTTTGTTACTGGACTGCCTAAAAACCAGAATTTAAATGATTCTATAATGGTAGTAGTTGATAAATTAAGTAAAGCAGCCCATTTTATACCTGTAAAAACTACGTATAAAGCTGCAAACATAGCTTATATATTTTTAAAGCAAATTTTTTGACTGCATGGGATACCGAAAGTTAGAATCTCATATTGAGACCCTAAATTTACAGGTAACTTTTGGAAATCTCTATTTAAAGGATTAAATACTAGACTAAATTTTAGTACTTCATTCCATCCTCAAATTGATGGACATACTGAAAGAGTAAACCAAGTACTGGGAGATTTACTAAGAATGTATGTAAAAGATCAGCCAGGTAAATGGGAGGATTATTTGCACCTAGTGGAATTTACTTATAATAATAATTATCAAGCTTCAACCAGATTTAGTCCTTTTGAAATCTTGTATGGAAGGAAGTGTAACACTCATATCTCTTGGAGTAATCCGGTGGACAGATTGGTATTAGGTCCTAAATTATTGAAAGAAATGGAAGAAATTGTAAAGTAGGTACAAGGTAATCTGAAAATTGTGCAAGATCGACAGAAAATTCAAGCAGACCTTAAAAGAAATCCAAAAGAGTTTTAGGTAGGTGAACATGTGTTCATCAAGGTGAGACCCAAAAAGAGCTCTTTGAGGTTGGGTAGTTGAGCAAAACGAGCACCTCATTACTATGGTCCTTTTGAAATACTTTCCAGGATTGGACAGGTAGCTTATCAGTTAGCCTTACCACCGAATTTAAGATTTCATAATCTTTTTCAAATTTCTGTATTAAAGAAATATGTTCATGATGCTACTCATGTTGTTAACTGGAATGATGTACAGGTGAAATCAAAAGGATATTTTCTAGTGGAACCGGACTGTATCCTCAAGTGGAGGGAGATTAGACTTTGGAACCACACCATTGGTTAGGTGAAGGTGTAATGGAAGCACCTTATTCTAGAGGAAGCCACCTGGGAATCGGAAAGTCATATGTGGGATGCATATCCAATTCCGTTTCAAGGGAATTCTGAGGACGAGGAATAAATAACATCGAGGACGATGTTATAATTTAAGGGGGTGTGTATGTCACATGCCCCAATTTTGCAAAAACACTTATATTATTTGAGGAACAATATGTTAAATTTTATGCTAAGTTGTAATTGATGACCCAGTGGGGTCAAGGATATTTAATGTAAATTCTGAATATTTTATTTATAAATAAATAAATGAGGAGACAACAGCTTAGGAGAGCTGTTAAAAGAGTGTTTACTGGTCAAATTGGTGGAGGAGACTGGGTGGAGAGAAAACTGACATGTGGCAGCATCCTCAAACCACTTCTAACTATTGCAGGTGGCAACCTCCCTACATTTGTGGTCATGATTCCCCAAGAAAGTGGAATCAGAGAAGGTGGCTCAATTAATGAAAACAAACCCAAAAGACCTAGGTAATCTTTATAAAATTCCCACTGAGGATATCTGAGGCTGCTCATTCTAGAGAAGTGATCATTCAGGGCGAATGAATGTACTTCAGAGAAATTCAATGGAAGGGAAATATGGAAATTGTTTGAGGGGATAATTGTTGATTGATCTAGTTGCATATTTTAAGCTGAAGATCATACTACTGAGAGCAGAGTGTTTTATTGAGGTATTGAACTAGTTAGTTAACAGAGGGTTCTATTGTTTGCATCTCCACCAGTTCTTAGCCAAGAAGACCGGGAACAGGCTCGAGGGTCCTGAGGAAGCATTGTTTAGGCGCTCTCCAAGAGTTTGGTAGGGAGGAATGGCCTCCTAAAGCTATTGTCATCTTGTCCTCAACAGTTTCTATGTTATTTATTTTACTATCTTAGTTAAAGAAATCTTATTCTAGATGTTACATGAATGCAATTAGTTTTGAGTTTGTAAATTGTTGAGTTAGTATTATTATTAGACTGTCAATAGAAATGAAAATGATTTAGGAAAATAATGAAATAGAAAGGATTTAAATTCTAATCTATGTTTTTCCACACCTAGTTATAGGCCGTACTCTAGCATAGTAAGTTTGCTTAAGGTAAATGAAATAATCTTTGTAATGAAATAAAAATAGTAAATGTGAGTTCTGCATCTCTATGTAAATGAAAATAGAATTTATTTCAATATTTACAGTTCAATGAAAAGCAGTGTTATAGTTTATTCTTATTTACTATTTAACTTAGTATAACTAAATAAAAATGCAAGAAAGAAACAGTAAACTACACTAGAGTTACAGTAATAGTATACTGATACAAATTAAATTTTATATAAGATAAAAACTAAGTATATATACAAGTTATTAACCACACAGTCTATCCTTTAAACTATTAAACTAAATCATAAACTATTACTTAATAAAACTAGATTAGGGTTATATTTACAAACCCTTTATTTATGAAAAATAAACAGAGTTCCAGAGTAATGTGAGAGTAACCTTCTATTCTTTAAAAAGTTCCAAACAATTACAAGTTACAGAATAGTAATTAAAAATAAATGTAAATATAAACATTAAATGAAATGAAACTAAGTATTTCATATTTAGGAACTAAATATTTTTAACTAACAGGCTTATAACCTGTGAAAGAAAAACCTGAGGGTCGAAACCCTAAACAAATCATTTATCCATTTTATAAATTAGTCTACTTAAAGTTTTAATCATTTTATATTAATAACTATGTAAGAAAAACTTAACAAGAAGACTACAACTCATGCTTTGGACTATTTACAGTCTTTATCTGAAAGTAAACATATTTTATAAACATTATAATAAATATATAATTTACAGGTTAACAAATCTATAACAACACGAGACAAAACTCCAAGTTTACAAAGTCTTTATTTATAAAACAAACAGTATCTCATTGTTGGGCCGTAAGGCAAAAACTGAACAAAAATACATATCACGGCTCAAAGGCCAGTATTACCCTGCATAAACAGCAAGGGTTTTAAAAGTAAACTGGATCCACATAATACTAAAACCTCATAACTAATGAAGAAACCAAATAGGCTTCCAAGCACTATGTTTCTCCTTCAACAACCCTCATTACAAGTAGAGAAAAACCCATTTTTGAACTCAGGGCTTACCGGTTGGGGCCACGAGTCCATTGAAGTTGGCCGTCATATTCATTCCACTGAAGCTTGGAGCTATAATGATTTCCTGTAACAAGCACATTACGGAGCATTAGTACAAGGCTCGGCTTTTAAACATTAAAACCCTAACTGTAATAATAATGTACTAAAGGGTTATTCATATTAAGAACCAAGTTGTCTTTACCTACAAGAAGAAGAGTTGTTGAGCAAGGAAGAAGCTGTCACCAGCTTAGCAATTTTACACAGAGGAGTATTCAGACCTTATGTTGACCCTGGAGTGAAGACAGTGACAAAGAATCTTAAGCTTTACAAAGCCGTGACAAGCCATGAGAAGAACAGAACTGAAACTATGGATAGGTCGAGAGACAAACACATAAACAAGTAACCACTCACGCAGTAAGGTTTACAACCATGAAGACTCATGACAAGACTGAGTATTGAGACTACACCAATAGCAAACACAAGGTACAAAGCAAGCAAGCAGAGGAACATCCTCTCATGGCCGCCGTGAAAACTAAACAGAGCAGCCTGCAGGCCAGCGAAACCCTTGGAGGCAAATGACAAGCGAATAGGGTTTTCCAAGTCTTTTAAGTCACCAATGCATGGACGAGAGGAGACCTTGTGCCCTCCAAATCCTTTAACCATGCAAGGGTCGAGTCTATAGTCGAATCCACATTTTCCAATTATCAAATTATTGTTGCAATGATCAATAAACAATTATGCAATCAACTATTGGAATGGATATATATATTTTCATAAATGAAAACATAAACTATATTATTGTAATCAATAGTATCGAGGTTTGTGATATTTAATTAACAATGATTCTATGTCGTTGACCATAGAGTAAGGTTGTGAAAACCTTGCCATGGTAATACTCCAAGGTCAACCATAGCATAAACCATTCCAATAATAATTCGCTTGATATGTTGCAAAATGACTTAAAATAATTACATATTAATTAAAGCATAAACCATATCATTTGCAATCGATGGTTTAAGGTTAGTTAGAATTGCTAGTAACTATTATATGTCATTTGACTATAGAGTAAAATCATTTTAAACCATGTCAAATAAACAATGACAAGGATCAACCTTAGTGTAACCCTTTACAAATAATGTTTTGTATGCTCAACTTGCCAATGACACTAGTAATGAACCTTATCATTATTTTACAAAGTCAATTGTGCTTATTTGGTTCTAATATAGTATAATAGTTTTTGTTTTAATGTCTCTTTGATATAGACCTTAGATTAGAAGTTCTAGGTAGTAAAATCTACCATAGTAGTTAGTATAAACTACAACTTATTTTGAGTGAGGCATCATGATTTTACTATGGTGTAAACCATGCACAAGGGTTATAAATTATAGGAATAACACTGATAATGTTTCTTTTACCTATGATTTAAACTTTATAAAAATGGTGGTAGGAAGTATTCTATCTTAAGACGATGTATCTAGTTATAAGAACCAAATTTTCAATGTCATTGAAATTTCCAGATAGAAGATTTCTACAGGATGCAAGTATCAATTAAATTGGAACATTTTAAAAATAAGGGGTATTGTATAAAGTTACAATAGTACAAGCAGTAAAGAAATAGTTTAAGTACTGAAGTTTATAACTTGATGCTTAGCATACTTATATACAAACAACAGGTTAATAAATTCCATGGCTAGTAAGAAAATATAAAGTAGAAATATGTACTCTAATGGAAATCTTTACTTTCGAGATTGATAGGAGTACTTTCATGGATAAAAGACAGTTCTTTTAAACATAACTTTAGTGATATAAGCATGTTAAAATATAAGTAAATGTATGACGAAGAACTTGAGCTCTAAGCTCATAGTAAGTATCTTTTGTTTCACTAAGTATGAAAAAGATAACGATCTTTATATCTGAACTTGAATTCTGTCTTAGAAAGAAAAACAATAGAAGACAAATTAATTTACCTCATGAGAGCTTGATTAGAATAATCAGTTTATTTACTAGCACATTAACATGCAATAGAAATTCTTCTTGCTACCTTATGAATTAAACTTCTACTTGATCGATCGTTACCCGTTGAACCTGTAAGAACTAGCAGTTCATCTGTGTTAGCATAATGCTAAGTAAGCCCAAGTTTTCAAAGATAGATTTCACCTACTTGCCAAAAAGTAAAATTATTAGTAAGCTAAAAGAAATCTGAATGCAGGTCAATCTGGTACACCTTATGAAAATGAAAGTTGTATTGGTTACTGTATTAAGAAATTAATTAACAACTAATTGTTAAACTGTTTCATTTTCCGCTAACCACTAGCAGTTAGTAAACTGTGACTTTAGGCATTTGATGTTACAGTAAAAATTTAAATTTTTGTAAAAATTCAGGGTTATGATAGATACTTCTTTGGGTTCAGAGATATCCCAAACTGTCTACATTTCAAAAACACCCTCCTCAAGTGCTACAAATGTTTTTCATGGTTGTTGGAGTAAACAGTGAGGTCATCAAGGTATATGAGCAGAAACTTGTCTTTCAATCCCACAAAAGCCATGTCCATGGCTCTCTAAAAGGTGTCTCAGCATTCATTAGCCCAAATGGAATCTTGGCATACATGAAAGTACCCCAGGGAGTGGTAAATGTAGTTTTCTCTTGATCATCAGGGTGTACAGAAACTTGATTATAACCTAAGAAGCCATATGGGAATGACATGACACTAGGTCCTAAGACTCTTTGTAGCAAATGCTCCATCTTGGGAAAGGGGTAGTTGTCTTTATTAGAACATTTGTTTAGGTTTCTGAAATCAATGCATAACTAGATCTTCCCATTTTTCTTCCTCACTATCACTAGGTTTGCAATCCATTTGGAATATCTTAGTGGGATTATGATTTTTTCATTAAGGAGATTTTGGATTTCTTTCTGAATCACTGGAAGAAGGAGGGGACTGATAGGTCTTAGCTTTTGTTTGAAAGGGATGGTGTCCTTTTCTAGGGGAATCCTATGTTGGATGATAGCCATGTCATATGTTTTCATATCATTGTATTCCCAAGAAAATACATCAGCAAACTCTTTCATAGGACTACATAGTTCTGACTTCTGACCAGCAGTTCACTCAGAGGACAAATTTACCAATTTTGGATGAGTTTGGCTACCTAGGTTGTGCTCATGGATAGTAGGGTCTTTCTTCCTTATGACAGATTTAAAGGGGACATAATTATGATCAAAAATATCTGTTAGGGGCACCAGACCTCAAGGTATATAATTTCTAGGCAACTGAACAATATTCTTATCTCTTATTTTATCTCCTAATTTGAGCTTCTGTGATTCTTCCATATTTAGGTTTTCTTGATCAATATGCATATCAGAAAACTCATCTATGACCTAGAGGAATTTACTGAGTTCATCATCATTTTCAAAAATCTTTCCAAAATTTCACATTATCAGGGAGGGATGGCCTGTACTTGACATGGATCTCATAGATCAGCTTAGGGGGTAAGGGGGGAATGAACATACTATGCAGAGACAGTAAGGGAATCAGATAAATGGTTCATAGCCCTCAGTATATATGAGAGTTCAAAAAAAATGAAAGAGTCCCTAAGTTTCCATACCTCATCTATCACATACCCCAATTTTGTAAAATAATGTTAATTTTTTAATTATATTCTTGAGACATTATGTTAAATTTAATGCTAAGTAGGAACTGATGACTCAGCAGAGTCAAAAGAAGTGGAATGTAATTCTGAATATTTTATTATTAATAAATAAAATATGGAGACAACAACATGGGAGAGCTGTTAATAAGAGATTACTAGTCAAACTGGTGGAAGGAACTAGGTGGAGGGCAAAAGACAAGTGGCAGCATCCTCAAACACTTCCTAAGTTGCAGGTGGCAACTTCCCTATATTTGGGGTCATGATCCCCCAAGAAAGTGGGATCAGAGCAGGTGGCTCAATAAATGACAACTAACCCAAAAAGACCTAGGCAATCTTTTAAAAAGTACCCAATGAATAGAGCTGAGGCTGCTCAGATATTTTTCCAGAGAAGAATCATTCAGGTGGAATGCTATTCAAGAAATTCATTGGGGAAAAAGGGAAAAATAGTAAGGAAGTTGTTCTGAGAGGAATGCTGCAGTAACTTGATCTATTACAGCTTGTTAGCTGGGAGAACTTACTGATAAGTTCAGGATTGATACTGAGTTGAAGACTGGTATTTGACTATTGCTGCACCTAGTTCCATCCAGGGATACCAGAGCAAGCTTGGGGGTGATGAGGATTCGTTGTTTGAGCGCTCTCCAGGAGTTGGTAGGGAGGAAGGACCTCCCATTGCTGTTGTTGTCCAAAGTTCCAACAGGTTCAGTCATCTAACTATCTTTGTTTTAATAACTGTGAATGGTTGAATGTTATGTTTGTAGTTTATGATATAAAGATTTAGATGATTTAGTGATGTAAATGTTTTAGTTTATCAGTAATAGAATCTTTCGATGAAAAATAATAACCCACCGTGTTTTTCCTCATCTGGGTTTACCAGACCGTACTCTAGCACAGGGGTAAAGTTATAATAAAGATGGCATGATGAGATTGTAGAATATTAGATTATTTCTTTATCTATTATCAGAAGAGATTTTTTTTTTTTACTGAGAGTAGCATGTGTTCATAGATAAAACTATTTTCTTGTACAGTATTTTACTTTCAATAATTCTATTAATTTTTAAAGAAAAGATAGAAAAATATAATAATCACACTAAAGAAAGGATGGACTAGATATATCTGTTGTTTAAACCTTACAGCTTCTTTCTTTCAATTTAAAATAACTTAACTAGTTCATGTCCAAATAACAATACTAAAAGTAGAAGGAATTAAATATTGATTAAACTCTACAGTCAAAGCAAGTTGGTCTAGATTTTATGTATGATTAGTGATGTAATCATTTCATTATTTTCTTCCTTTTTATTTGGACTAAGCTCGAACAGTTTCCAGAGTTGTTAATCTATTTTTCTTAAAGTGTAAATGAATGTTACTATCTATGTTTATGAGATAGACTCTAGTTAGAGTTAACTGATTTCTTTTGTATATATATAAATAGTATAACTAATAAGACAAACTAATTACTAAAAGAACATATATAGTATTAGCATAAATAGCACAGGAAATAAAACACAAAATACTATCTTTCTATGTGCTTATAAAATAAACTAAAGATATTAACATAGAGGCATTTGTACTCTCAAGAAGGATAATATCGTTATTACATTAATAATAATATAATTTTTATTTTATACATTATAGGAATATTATTATTTTTAACATAAAGTAATGCTCTTATTACTTTATTTGCAACCCAGAACTAATTATACTTTCTATGCTACAAGTATACTGACAGTACCTAAAAGTATTGTTAAAAGGAAAACATAAAAACCCTATATCATTGAGGGATATAAACTATATATCAATACTTACTTTCTCTTATTAACAAGTAAGTCAATTTGTAAACCAGGTACAAAAACCCTAACAATAATATCAAGAGTAAACATCAAATGCATATTTGTACAGGAAATAAATAACAGAGTCGTAGAATGCTCGACTATCGAGCTTAACTTTATATTATAAAATATAAACAGTAACCCTCACTTTTGCAGAAGCACAGTACAACCTAACAGTAATTTAAATAGGAACAGATTTATCTTCTTACTATTAAAATTAGGGTAAAAACCCTATTCATCTAGAATATACAAAGATTATAACTGTAAAATCCAGTTCAGTAATAATAACCCATGGCCGTACTAAAAATTTACATAGAGAGGCTTTTACAGCCTGTTCTTTTATATTAAACACAGTATTATTATACAAAACAAAATGTACACTCACGGCCGAAGCCGAAGAGCCCTGCCGTAAGCGAGGGTCTCAACAAATTATGAAAAACAGCGAAGTAAACAACCAAAACAACCAAAACCCATGAGGTTCTTTCAAGCCACAACGACCAACCCTTAACTTTCCATGAGGGTTTGCACAAGGTAGGACAGCCATGGAAGGACCAGGTCTTACCGTGGCCTTTATATCGCCGCAACCTCATACTCGCTGTGCAGACAGAGAAGAGAGACAAGTCGCACCTGCAATATCATCACACATTCTCCTGTTAATTATATATTAAACGTGAAGAGCTATTTAAACCATGAAATGTGCTTTAACAATAAAAGAAACGAATGATATCTTTTTTTTTTACCTCAGCACTTAAAAACTGTTAACCAACAATGCAGCTACCAGCGACCAGCTCGAGTAAGAAGTCTGTCATTCAGCTGCAAAGGAAATGGCCTTGTAACACTCCATCAATCACTGACAGCAGAGAACCCCCAAGTTATTCGGCTGAAAAGGTAAAACCCTAAGCTGTGCTGTTACTCTTTCCCATACAACGCACAGTAAATGACGAAACGCAAGCCACAACACTCCGAAAGGAGGAACCACTCCTGTATTGATAAACTGAAGGAGAAGGGTGAGAGCTATTATAGTCAAGGGTTCGAGTTTAAGCTGGTGAGGCAACGAGAATCTAAAAGGAGAACAAATAATGTATGACGCACAGAAATACTTCGGCACGGCCTTCACTATTATGCATTTGGGAAAGCTAACCAGGGAGGAATAATCCAAGGACAGTAGCAACACTATTTAGGTGACAGAGCAGCTGGTTATTTCGTAGAGGATCGACGAGTGCCCGAAGGCGAGGGAAGACTAATGAGCTAGGGTTGGAGATGGCCCTTTTAACCTTGCGATGCTTGACCCAAACGAAGACACGTCTCCATGCAAATTATTTTCTCACGGTGGGTATTCTTTCCATAGTTTTTGAAGAGCAAATCACGAGGAACAATTTTTGTCAATCATTTGGTTATCTCGAAGGTTACACTATAGTCCCAGCCGAAGTAAACCTATCATTGGATAATACTAACAAGAATTTTGTTAACGCGTAAACTATACCATAGAGATTACCACCGATGTAAGATTATAGCAATTCATTATAATACATTATGGTATATTATCATTCATGCGATGCAATCGAGATATAACCATATGTCCATCGTGGGTGTAGTTGACCTTACAATCTAGAACTTTGTAACATGATATGCTTACCTAATAAACATTTGATCAAAGGGTATACTATATCTAGAGTGATAAGTGCATAACATAACCTTATGTATAAGCTTGGAATGTATGAGATGAAGGTTTATAAGAGTCTTCCTTTAGAGTTAAATCCTCAAACTTCTTATGACATGGTCTTGTTCATGACCTTTCCATTTAGGTGAATGACTATTTTGTCATTCAACTCTTACAATCTTAAATCAAATAAGTTTCGTAATTTGTTGTAGAAGGAAAGCATAATACGTATGTTTAAGTAAGAATAATACTTACACAAGTATTCACTCAACCTCTATATTTTAATTATAGAATATACTAATGATTGATATTAAGGGTGCTGTAAAATCGACCATGGTAAGTATACTATTAATAATGTTAATCCCTTTGGTCTTGTCATAATTATCTAAGAATAGAAGTTGGTAAGTAGCACAAAAGAAAATAATAACAATTATTTTGATGATTGTTTTGCCTAGAATAAAGGTTCTTAACCAAGAAATTGTAACATACAAGGGTTAAGCTTTTAATCTCTTTATTAAAGAATTTACCAACATAAATGTTAGACCAATAAACGATTATGTTATGCATTCTTTTAAGATGGTAGCCACTAAGGACAAACCCTCTTATTTGATATAAAGGGAGTAAAATAAAAACCTGTTTGCAGTAAGTTATCTATCTGACTAAAAATAAACTTAGTTTTGGAACAGTTATTGCATAACTAAAACTTGGGTTCTAGGTTGAGCATATCTTTCCCAAAAAGGGCATCTTGAAATAAAGTTGTAATTCCCTTAAACTTCAAAAGTTGAAAATGGGAAGAGTAATACGTAAACCCCTTATTATTACACATTACAATGTAAATGTATGTGTGCACTTGGAAAGTAAACTGTAAATTCTATAACCCTGCCTTTTTCTACTCTATTTTTGCAAAGAGTTTAATTGAGGTCTTTTAACACTTGCATCTATGATAAATATCGAATAATGCAGTAATCTATAAGAACCATAAAGTTACTCCCACTAGAAAGATAGAAAGTTATTGAATTTACCTCAGTACGCATTGAAAACTGTTTAGCATTTATCTTCCTATTGAACTTTTATTTTTGCGACGTACTTGTATCTTAAACACTTTAGAATTTTGACAAGCTGCAACCGAACTTCTTACCTATAGTCTGTAAGAATAGGAAAACGTTATGCATTAGCTCAAAAGCTAAGTAAGCCCAGTTTTTGCATGATAGCCCACCTTGTGGTCGGAAAAAAGAAAACAAGTCAGTAAATTGAAAGAACTGTTCTAGCACTAAACACAACCAACAGATAATTCAAATAATAAGTTGGTAACATATAACTAATTTCATAATTAGTTAACTGTAATCTTGAAGAATTACATGCATTTTTAAATTTTTAAATTTTTCGGAAAATTTGGTGTTTTGACATGTGGTATCAGAACATGGTTCAAATACTAGGCCTTGATGTAAGCCCAACTAGTTTCCGTAGAACAGTAAAATAATATACTAACCTATATTCTGTTTTATGTAAAGAACATAACATTTCTTTTTCTGAAATTTAATAGGCAAGTATGGAGAAGCTAGGAGAATATGCTCAGGAGGAGTCTCCAAACATAGAGACAAAACAATTGTCCAGAGAACCTATGTTAGAAGAGGTAACTGCTCACTCCTCAGAGCTAATGCAGACTATAAAGGATTTGAAGACTGAAATGGAATTAGTCAAGAAGGACAATGAGAGGATTTTGAAGACTCGAGAAGAGTTGAACCAAATTTTGATGGAAAAGTTCCAAACTGAAGGAAGGAGCAAAAGATCAGAATCTAAGAAGGCTAGTCATCAAAGAAAGTCTAAAAAGGTGAAGCTGGTGAAAACTGACAGCATTTCATCATCTAAAGGGTTCGATGAACAACAAAGCTACCACACTACTAGTGACAGTAGTGAGGCTGAGTTGTATGACAGAAAGAAGAAGTATAGACCATATGAGGAGATTTCAGGGGAGTTTAAAAAGATAAAGCCCCCAAATTTTAGTGGAGAAACTGAGAAAGGGGAAGAAGCAGAGTCCTGGTTATCCGGGATGAGGAAGTATTTTCAGATATACAACTATTCAAATCAGCTGAAGGCAAGAATGGCAATCTATAATCTCTCTGGAAAAGCATACATATGGTGGAAAGATCTGAAGAGAGTCAAAGGTATCAAGGAAAAAGAAGTTAACTGGAGTACTTTTAAAAGGTACTTCAAGAAGAAATTTTTGTTTGAGCAATATTATGAAGAAAGAGCTAAAGAATTTTATGAATTGAAGTTAGGTTCAATGACTATGAAGGATTTGAACAGTAAATTCTTAAGCTTGCTGAGGTATGTACCTTACTTGGTAGACGAGAAACCTAAAGTGTAGCGGTTTCTCAGCTGTCTACCATATCAAATTCAGGACAGAAATGAGTATGATAACCCGAAGACTCTGGAGGAAGCCATGCGGAAGGATAATTTCTGTTTTGAACAGAACAAGAAGAAAGAAGGATTAGCTAGCTGGAAGGCTAAGAAGAACAAAAATCAACCTAAGTTTAAGAAGAAAGAATTTGTACCCCAGAATAATTTCAAGAATAATAAGAACATAAATTATTCTAACAATAAAAATTTTCAGGGAACTAGAAATGGTGCTTCCAATAATTCAAATAACTTCAAGGGCAAGAAAGCTGCAAATAACCATGGGAATTCCACCAAGAGTTTTAAACGAAAGGAGCCTGTTAAGTGCTGGGAATGTAACGGCCCGCACTATGCCTCGGTTTTCCCAAACCAAAAAAATTCAATCAGCAATATTCACACTGTGCAGGAGGAAATGACCATTAGAGAACTTGCCAGGACTATGCCCAGAATAAATGCAGCATTGGAGAACCACCAAGCTGACTATCATACTTCCATGGTGGAAGTGGAAGGTATGATTAACCAAACCCCTGTAACCATTCTAATTGATCCAGGAGCTAGTCTTAGTTACATTGCACCTCATATAGTGGAAAAATGTAATTTGTCTGTAGATAAATTTGATAATTCCTGGTTAGTTCAATTAGCCACTGGGGAAAAAAGAAAAGTAACCTGCTTTGTGAAAGAATGTGCTATACTTATGGATGATTTTAAAACTACAGTTAAGCTTAATGTTTCACCACTTGGCTCATATGATTTACTGATTGGCATGGATTGGTTAGAACAGCATAAGGTAGTTTTAAACTGTTACGATAAAACCTTTATGTGCGTAAATAGTAATAAACAACCCGTAAAAGTTAAGGGTATTCCTAGGAAAACTGTAATCAGGCATATTTCTGCTTTACAACTTAAAAGAGTAGTTAGAAAAGGGTGTAAAGCTTATGCTGTAACTATTACAGATGAGGCAAGTAAGTCTGAAACAGATAAGTTCAAAATAGAAGATATTCCTGTTTTAAACGAATTTACTGATGTTTTCCCAGAACAAATTCCAGGATTACCTCCTAGGAGGGAACTAGATTTCACTATTGAGCTGGTGCCAGGTGCTGTACCTAGCTTGAAAGCTCTGTATCGTATGAATATTATAGAACTTAATGAGCTAAAATCACGGTTAAAGGAGTTAATAGATAAGAAGTACATTCGACCTAGTGTGTCCCCTTGGGGAGCACCGGTCATCTTTGTCAAAAAGAAAGACGGAACTATGTGACTATGCATAGACTACCGTCAACTAAACAAGATGACTATTAAAAATAGATATCTGTTGCCCTACATAGATGATCTGTTTGATCAACTACGTGGATCTACGGTGTTCTCAAAGATAGACCTGAGGTCAGGATATCATCAGGTAAGAATTAAAGACGAAGATATCTTCAAGACAGCCTTCAGAACAAGGTATGGACATTACGAATTTGTCATAATGTGTTGGAGCACGGTCCCGCAGCTACAGAAGAAGCTGCTAGTTTTGGCAGAAAGATAAGTTTTGGTGGAAAGAAGTTAAGGCAGAGCTACGATGCCGTAGCACGTTTCCACCTGGATAGCAGAGCCGAAAACCATGACTTTTAAGATAGAAAAGTCAAGAAGGAAACGGTACCTGAGCGGCAGAGAAGAGAGAGCCTAACCACCGCATTGAAGGTAGCGGTGGAAGACAGGAGGGCTTAGCGACCCTCATAAAGAAGAAGGAGCAACGAGGCTGAAGCATTAAAGGTTAAGGACAGAAAAGTGAAGCGATGCATAGTACCCATGATCAGTGCCGGGAAGCATGGAAGACTGCAGAGAGCTGTGGTGTGATGGAAAGCGGCTACCTCAAGTACAGATATGGCCGACTGTCACTAGTTAGGTTTTGGGTTACTGTTGGGATAGGCCCACAGTGTTGTAATGGCAAGACCTTCAGGCTGCCTATAAAAGAATATATTTTGTATTGTAAAAGGGTTGGCGGGTTGAAGAGCTAGCTAGTCATTTTGTTAGTTAAGTAGTTGTTTCATTCAGTCGATAATAGTGTTTTGCAGACTATTAGACGGTTGTAACTTGCCCAGCTCTGGTCCTGTTATTAGCGGTAGCAATCTTACGGTAACCAGTAGCTGGCTTATAGAATATGTATGTAAAGATCCGCGGGGATCGACAGAGAGGGAAGAGTATATTGTAGGAGAGCAATATAGAAGAGAAAAGAGATCTAAGAGAGAAGATCTTAAGCTACATATGCAGTGCAGCAGAAATGTGTTTTACCTTCCCCTGAGCTATAATGAAACACAGTTCTGTGGACGTAACTTCCATCCTGGAGGTGAACCACGTTAAAATCAGTGTTATGCGATTGGGTTATGTGTTATGTTTACTTATGCATTTCTCAGTCTGTTTATGGACTTTGTTTACAGTTTAATGAATGAATGTGTTAATCAGTTCACAGCAATATAGAAGGGTAAATATAAGTTAAAGTCTTTGGCATGATGTATATGGCTCATGTATGCTTTGCGTAAAACAGTCTCTATTATAGTATCAAATAGCCTTGTATGTTAAGTCTTGCACGTCGACACGAGCAACACTAAGTTCGCTAAACCGCGGAGGTAGGATATCACAGAGAGGTGATACCGCACCGACAGAGGAGCTGTGGTGCGTGATACCACAGGTGAAGGACTTAGCGTTGGGCAGGAACTGTGTGTTGCACCGTGCGCGGCAATGCGATAAGGTTGGAGATATCGCGGGTGTGAGAAAGTGCGCGCTGTAGAAAAGGATCGCGCGGCGGTATAAAGGAATATACTGTGGCTAGAAGAGCTGCAAGGTGAGGGAATCGTGCGACGCGAGCAGGAGATTGCGCGACGTGGAGAAGAGAGACCTCGCAGCTAGGAGAGCTACGAGCCACCAGTGGGATTGCAACAGAACCCGGTCCAAGACGCTTGAGTCCTTGGCCAACCCATTAGAGTCACTTCGGGTGAGACTTCAGGCCGCTTTGCAGTCTGTCACCGAAAGGGCCAGTGATCTAGGGGTGTTGTTGGTTGATCATAGTAAACCTAGGTCTGCCCATAGCGGCCAACAAATGGTTCCGTTGCTGGTTTTTGAACAACTGAGCGCTAATGTTCTATTGGCATCCCACCAGAGAAGAGTTTCACCAGTGGCTGGATTCAAACCTAAGGGAGTTTTCCCAGAAAGAAAATCGGAGCCCTAAACTGAGCACAGAGGACTGGTTAGAAAAGCATATCGCTTCAGATATACACGCTATATTTTTTGCAACCTATGGAAATGAGCTTTTCGACTGGTTATCCAAGTTGACAGATAGGAACACATTCAAGAAGAAAAGAAACATTGTCTGGACACTGGAGATGATTCAGACTGTGCAGAACCTCGACAATCCCATTACGAGAGCAGTGGACTTCTGGCTTGCGAGTGTGCTAGGAGGCTTTGTTACATAATTTGCAGTTGACTAGAGAAAAAGCTTCAGCGAGGCTGAGCAGTACTTCTTCAAAGGATACCATGGTAAGTACCTAAAGTCTCTAAACTTGTCCATTAAGATGTTGCTACATGAAAAAGTAGTAATGGACATGATTTCAGATGAATAAGTAAAGATAGTAATGTCACAAGAGTTTGAAAGTGATTTTGATGACATTGGACGCACATGTAGTGGCAAGAAATATAAAGTAACCTTCAGCTCTCCTGTATTTGGAGATAGTTCAGACAATATTAGGAAACTGAGTCCAAGTACCATAGAAGAACCAGAGGGGGGTATCCCTTACCATCCCTACACCCCACAGAAACAGACTGGGACTCAGAGTAATCCCGTAGGTACTCCATCCAGTAGCTCACAGACAGTACCTACTGCCGCTACATCACTTTCACCTACACCGCTGAGTGGTAGTAATCCATTCAATCAGAACCCACCGCTGAGTGGTAGTAATCCATTCAATCAGAAAGGAAAAGAGGTTATGCAAGACATATGGTGCTTACGATGTAGAGCACAAGGTCATACCAAAGACAACTGTCCAGTCTTTGTAGAATATCTAGCGTCAGGGGCTCCTAACCCCTTACCACGAACGCAAGGGCCATGGTGTGAAATATGCAAAACACAAGGACACCCACCTCAGCAATGTCCTTTGCTTCAGAAGTATGTACAGACACCTAAGAACCTATACCGTGTCTTCTGCAGCTCTGTCGAACATGATGAACAGAATTGCCAAGCCTATGATCTCATGTTAGATAGAAAACATGACGTATACAGAGTCCAGTCAGAAACACAGGGTCCAGTAGCAGGACCACAGCCTGATCCGACTTATGGTGGCCGGGGAGGAGGATTCAGAGGACGAGGCCATGGAGTAGGCTTTGCAAGAGGAGAAGGCTTCGACAGAGGAGAGGGTTTTGGCCATGGTCACGGACCAATCACTTGTTATAACTACGGAGTTGTAGGACATTATGCTAGGGACTGTCAGAGCCCCACTACTACTTGTAATTACTGCAAATCTTATGATCATACCATAGAGGAGTGTCCTACCTTGATAGCTAAGATCAAAGACACTAAGCTAGCAGTACACCAGAACATCCAGCTTATTGTTGCTGAGCAGGAAGAACCAGAACCAAGAGTCAATATTGTAACTCGTAGTGGTGCTTCCACTAGGGGGACATCGCAGGAGACCAGAAAAAACATAGGGTAGGAATGGGTGCATAGAGCTACTGGTAAAGCAAAAGCACTCGACCTACAGAAGAATAAAGAGACATTTCATGAAGCCAAGGCTTCCTTTGATGAACCTACACAATCAGGATCGCAGGTACCACCGTCTAGGGGCGTATCGCAGCAAGTACCTTATGGCGACAGCCCAGAATAGATACCGCAGGCTACCACATCGAGAAGAGGTGACGAGGATGAATCGACAGGAAGTATACAATCCTTCCTGCGCAATTGTTTGAAGCTCTTTAGAAATGAAAAAGATATCGGTGAGCTACAGCGCATCATAGATCAGTGTCAGCAACCTTCTCTCTCAGGCAGTGCACACCGCGCTGTTCATAATATTACAGGACATACAAGGACCGGAAGGGAGATGAAACTCACAGCACAGATTGGAGAGTTTGAAATGGATGAAGTCATCTTAGATCTAGGATCAGAGGTGAACGTTCTAACTAAGCATACATGGGAACAGATGGGTAGCCCTCAGTTAGCCATATCACCTATCCACCTGAGATTAGCTAACCAGCAGCGAGTATCACCATTGGGTCGACTGCCGGAGGTGCCAGTTGACATTGACGGAGTTCGTACTTTTGCGGACTTCGAGGTTATAGAAATCATTGGTGACAGTCGACCATATCCAGCACTATTAAGTATCGATTGGGCGATTGGTAGCAAGGCTGTCATCGACCTAAAGAGAAGACAAATGACCTTTGAGGATGCGCATATCCGGGTCATTGCACCGCTGGATCCTTACCAAGGTCCTAGATATATCGAACCTATCCGAGCCGAGGAGGAGGCACATAACATAGATAGTCTCTAACAGATGACTACGAACCAGAGCGACTACATCAATCCAACCGCAGAAGGGAACATTAGTTGGCAATGCGACAGCTCATGCGCATCGGACTCTGATATTGGTCTAGAGAACTGGCAGAACAGACTTTACGAAGTCTCAGCGCGCAGATGTGCGTTTATGAGTAAATCACTATGATGGATTGGCGCAGAGATCACTGAGATTCCATCATATCATGGTCTAATAGATATTCAGGAATTCCTTGAGCAGTTTGAGCAACAAATTCCTTACGAGCAGAGAATCGCAGCTATGGACCTTGCAGTATGAGCCACACCTACAAGATGGTGGTATGCGCACAAAGAAAATATCGCATCATGGGATGATATTAAAAGACTGATGGCGATCAGATTTTCGGTCGACAAAGAGTATGTCCTACAGAAGTACACAGGAGAAACTGACCCCAGAGCACATATTCAGACATGTGAACAGAACTGGTCGGACATTCCATAGGATGAATGGGTTCACAGACTCATTCACACATTGGACACAGTTCCAAGGAACTAGTACACAGAGACCGAGTTGCGCAAGGGGACGACCACATGGTCACTTATGATAGACAGTTTCCTACTTACCTTTGCGTTTGAATCAGAACATCCAAGTGTTGCTCAGGCCCTAGACATAATCAATATCAAGATATTCGAGGACTGTACCATCTCAGTGCAGGCTCAACCTGAGTGGGCCATTCAGTTGCAAGACGCGCTTGAGTGCTATAACTTCGTAGCAAAGCCAAACAATGAAGATAAGGATGAGGATGAGGATCCTCACAACAACAACATTCCGGAGTCAAAAGGGACTCGCGATGTTGGGGGACCACAGTTAGAGATTCCAGCAATCACCGAACCTATCAAGATTAAAAAGATCAATATTGGCACAGATGCAGAACCTAAGTTTGCCTCTATTGGAGACTATTGGAATGATGAAACAGTCGGACAGATTGCCGACTTGTTACATGACTATCAGGACCTATTTCCCACCAAGTTCACAGAGATGAAGGGAATAGTTGGAGACCTGGGAGTTATGAGGATACCTTTGAAGGAGGATGCTAGATCAGTTAAGCAGCGCCCATATAGATTGAATCCGCGCTACAAAGAAAAAGTAAAGGATGAAATCGATAAGATGCTGGTAGCAGGCATCATTGAGCCGATAGAAGAAAGCGAATGGGTTTAGCCCCATGGTCGTACAAGAAAAGAAAACAAAAGGAGACATCAGGATCTGTGTCAATCTGCGCAAGCTCAACGATGCATCGCTTCATGATCCATTTCTGACACCGTTCACTAATGAGGTATTAGACAATGTGGGAGGACAGGAGGTCTACTCCTTCATTGATGGGTTTTCAGGCTACCATCAGATCAGAATACATCCAGAAGATTGGTCCAAAACCACCTTTGCAACAGAATGGGGCTCGTTCCAGTATACGGTAATGCCCTTTGGTCTTAAGAATGCACCAGCTATATTTTCTAGAGTAGTCGTTGCTGTATTTAAAGAATACATTCATAAATTCTTAGAAGTATATTTTGATGATTGGACTGTATTTGGACTAATTGACAAGCATATAGGAGACTTAATACTGATGTTAGAGAAATGTAGGAAGTACCAGATTTCTCTAAACTTGAAGAAATGTATATTTTGTGCACCGTTCGGTATTTTGTTGGGTTACATTGTTTGCAGACAAGGCTTGATGGTAGATCCCGCGAAGATTGCCATCATTATAAATCTTCCAGCACCCAACTCAGTCAAGCAACTGAGGATAGTACTTGGTCATACCGGGTACTACAGAAAGTTCATCAAGGGCTACGCAAAGATTACAGCACCAATGGAGAAATTGCTCAAGAAAGATGTAAAATTCCTATGGAACGAGGAATGTCAACAGACTCTAGACATGCTTAAAGAGAAGATGGTTACAGCACCCATGTTAGTATTTCCCGACTGGACTAAGCCATTTCATGTACATGTGGATGCGTCTGGCATCGCATTAGGGGTTGTTTTAACACAACCAGGAGAAGGGGACATTGACCACCCTATTGCATATTCCAGCAGAAAGCTCTCGACATCAGAAAAGAACTACACCACAACTGAAAGGGAAGGCTTAGCTATGGTGTATGCGCTGCAAAATTTCAAGCACTACCTATTGGGTGCCCCGTTCAAGATGTTTACTGACCATTCCACGTTAAAGTATTTGGTCAATAAGCCAGTGTTAGGGGGGAGAATCTGTAGATGGTTACTCCTCTTTCAGGAATATGACTTTGAAATCATTGTGAAACCAAGAAGACTGAATGCAGGACCTGATCATTTGTCGCGGATAGACTCAGGAGAAGATCCAAGTAACCTAGATGACAATATACCGGATGCGCCGTTGTTCTCTATCCAGATCGCAGATGAGTACTATGCCAATATTATTCAATTTCTCACTACGGGAGTAGAACCTGATGAGTTTACTAAGCAGCAAAAGAAGCAGTTGGTTGTTAAAGCAGCAGACTTCACCCTCATCGCAGGACACCTATACAAGTTAGGTCCGGATGAAGTTCTGCGCAGATGTGTGATGCCGCATGAAAAAGACACTATTATCAGAGAGGCACATTCAGGAACCGCAGGAGGTCATTTCGTAGGAAAGCCGACTGCACAGAAAATCCTAGAGGCAGGATTATGGTGGCCTACATTGCATAAAGACACCAAGGACTTTTGCAGATGCTGCAATATCTTCCAAAGGGTAGGAAAACCCTCGCGACGCAATGAAATGCCACTGCGACCGCAGGTCACATTGCGCGCATTTGACAAATGGGCTATAGATTTTGTGGGTCCTATCAACCCACCAGGAAAGCGCACTGGTGCGAGATATATTATCACTGGAACAGAGTACCTCACCAGATGGGCAGAGGCCAAAGCTGTAAGAAATTGCGATGCTACTACAGCTGCACAGTTCTTTTTTGAAAACATCATCAGTAGGTTTGGATGCCCAGTAATTTTGATGAGTGATCAAGGCACACATTTCTTGAACAGCACTATTGAGGCATTGACAGAAGAATTCCAGATCCAGCACCATAAGAGCACTCCCTACCACCTACAGGATAATGGTACAGTGGAGGCCTTTAATAAGATTTTAGAAAATGCTCTTACTAAGATCTGCAATAGCCAGAGGAATGATTGGGACCTCAGAGTTAACGCTGTATTATGGGCATACAGGACCACATGCAAGAAACTTACGGGACACACACCTTTCATCTTGGTGTATGGACAGGAAGCTGTTATTCCTATGGAGTATATTCTTCCCAGTTTAAGAATTGCTCAGATTACCAATATGAATGATACAAACATAGTCGAGGAAAGGTTAGCATAGCTGCTTTCCTTAGAAGAAGACAGATTCATCACCGGATTCCATCAGAAAGTATAGAAGGCATGAGAAAAATCTTGTCATGACAGACACATTAAGAATAAGACTTTCAAGATCGGAGACCTAGTGCTCCTCTATGACAGCAAATTCATTAAGTTTCTAGGGAAGTTCAAGACACATTGGCTAGGGCCATATCAGATACAGCAAGTCACAGAGGGAGGTGCCGTTCAGCTCAGCTAGCTGAATGGGGAGCTTTTTCCCACATGGATTAATGGCAGTAGGCTTAAGCCCTATAGTGATAGCCACCCCGCATATTAACCAGTCTACACGGTGCAGATGTCCAGTGTAGTTGAAATGAGGCATCGCACCGGGAACAAGTCTACACCGGCAAAAAAAAAAAAAGTAAGTAAAGTAATATTGTTTTATGCAGGTGATGCGGAGTCGCATCACGGCAGCGCGATGTTTCCCCATTCCACGTACTCAATTTTGCAACCGACAAAGGCCAGTCAAGTCAGCATCTGACAGGTAGTTAATGAGGTAATGACCGATATATCTCACCGTAGATTTGGCAGCAGTATAATCAATTTTTCCAGATTTGGCAAATCTCCGACGAGACTGACGCCTGTGCACACACGTTTCGAGGGAAATTCGATCGGATTTCAGCATTTATTAGGGATCGGATGGTGGGTGTGGTCTTGTCCAGGCATTAATGACGACCGACGGGTTTAGTCTAGATGACTGTTGCATCCGGGATTATCGTATTGGGAATAAAAGCAGAAAGTATTCAAGTGGGATGGTTACCTTTGCAGAAAAACCGAGAGCCATAGAGTAAGTTCTTAAGAGTTCTGTGTCCAGAGCTAAGTGGTTACAGAGTGCTGTGATTTTCAGAAGTTGCAGCCAGTGCATGTCCACCGTTTTGTACTGAGTGGGTTATGTCCGAGGACGAGTCGATAGCAAACATTTTGAGAAGATTTCAACGTCACGGCCTTGCCGGAGCTATGACAACGCCACCAAAGAGTGCTCCGCCAAGTTCGTCACAGACCAGACAGCCACAAACAAGGAGCCAATCTCAGGTCAATGATGAATCCGGTTCAGAGCGTGAGGAAGAAGTTCACAGCAGAACAGACTACATGATACCACGAGTTGAAGGTGCACCAGAACCAAGAATGTCTAAGAACACTAAGTATATTGTTCCCATCCCACCCATTGATTCTCGAGTAAAGGAAAATGGAGATCTAGTAGGATATGCTGCTGTTGTTAAATTTGTAGATTATAACCTGGGAGAATGTAAGACATATCCTCAGTTCAAGCCGGACAGCTATCTGAAGATTGAGAAGAACATAAGGACAGGGAGAGATGAATGTGTTCCCCTACCGCATGTCTAGATTCTTGAGCGGTCAGGACTGCTCAACTTGTTGAGATTACCTCATTTTGGACGGGGTCCAGATGTTAATGCCGTGGTGCGCATTTTACTCTCTTGCGTACACGGAGGGTACCTCTGGCTAGGAAACAAGGTAGACCTGAACATTGATTTGATACATCGTATCACCAGCCTGTCCAAGACGGGTAGACACCCTGATATACAGACAACGGGAAAAATCAAGGACTCCAAGTTACCACAAGCCCTAGTAACTAAGTATCAGCTACAGAGAGGAGGACTGGGTTATGACATTTCAAGCATACCAAATGAGACACTTAGATTCACCGCCAGTCTGCTCGCGGGCAGACAACTAACCAAGGTTCGACCAAAGGAAGTTACAGGATCCGTAATTCACCTGGCCATACAGGTCACAGAGGAGGAACAGTTCAATTGGTCTCTATTCTTATTAAATATGCTGCAAGCAGATTGCTTGGCAGCTCAGGATGAAGCCAACCACCCTTTCCATTTTTCGTGGTTGCTTATACTTTGTGTATTTGTCGGATGGAAGGATCCGCCCCATACCCAGTTTCCACAGATAGCAGGTGGCGCACCCAAAGGAGTGCACTATGCCAGCTTATGGGAGACCAACCGCCCAGCCAAGAAAGCAATCAATGCAATGGTATTCCATGACTACTATAAGCTGTTGATGAAGGTCATTCAAGAGACACCACTGCTCAGCATGGAGATTGTGGACACGTATGATAGCCAACTTAATTTTATGGCAGATAGCCATTTAATCTATCTGCGACCGAAAAAGACTAAGCGGGATGATTGGGCTACTGGCTCGTTTAGGATGATAACCCGGGACATCGAAGGAGTCATAAGAGACTTCGACAACCAATGGAAGTAGGAATATGAAGATATCGCACCACTATCATCAAACAGTGCAGAGACAGAACACCAGGACAAGGACAAAGATAACGCAGACACCCAGACGCAATATTCAACAGAGGAACCACTACCAGGGGAAAAGAAGATACCTTCACAGCAAGGGCCACCAGGGACGCAACAGAAGAAAAAATAGAAAACCTCAAAGCCAACTCTGAAGACCGCATTGACAGACGATGACTATGAACTCATCGCAACAAGGACATGTGACACATTGAAGGAATCACTTGATGCGATGAAGGAGTCGCAGGAAAAGAGCCAGAGCACAGTCGAAAAGCAACTTCTAGACTTAAGAATGATTACAGAGAAGACTGCCATGAGGTACATTCCACCTGAAAAGACGAACACCGGAGAAACCTCGGCACCGCCGATGTCCCACCAGGAAAGCTTAGCAAAAGATCGCCTCAATACTGTGTTAATTCCACCAGGGAGTATCCGATTCCCTACCACAATGAAGGACCCAACAGTTCAGTTTAGACAGTCCATTGAAGTTAACCTTGTAGAGTTTCATATTGACCAGTTGCATATGATCCAACAGCAGTTAGGTGCAGAGCTCAAGAGTAGAGAGCTCGAGACTTACCAGCAGAATACGCAGCTGAAGCAACAGAATGCAGCACTTGCTATCAGTGTTCAGAAAAGGGCAGACGAAGTACGAACATATGAGGAAAGAGAGAAAGATCTTTCTCAAGTTTTGCAGAGCATTGCATTGGAACTGCCGCAATGTAACATTGAGTTTTCCTTACCAGTTCCGCAGAAGCTAAGAAGAGTAGCAAACAGAGCAAAGGCTCTGGAAGAAACCGTGACTAGGATGGACGTAGAAGTGGCCAAGATGAAGGCAGACCATGAGGTGCATATCACTGAGCTTGAGGCTTGCATACAAGACACCTCCCAGGTAGACCAGAAAGCGCGAGTAGAATCCCTTCGACTCACTTCTGCGTAGATGCAATCTTGCATCGACGAAGCACGGTTAGTACTAACCGATGCGACGAACACATGGGCCGAGTTAGATGAGCCACTGGAGAAAGTAGAAATCCAGCAAAGTATTCAGCAGATAGAGAATACTGCTGCGGCAATGAAAGAAGAAATTAAGGGCTTGGCAGCTCTTCAAAAGATGAGGAAGACAAAGGAGATGAAGTGTTTACAGCAGGAAGCGCAGCAATTAAGAACCAAGGAGATTCACATTAATGACCTGCTTCAACCGTATCAAGAGCAAATTGCAGAGATAGTTGATACGGTTGAACAGAAAATGAAGGAGTTCACTACCACCAGGGAGAAAACTGACGCCACAGAAGACACCAGTATTAGTCAAGCTTTGCTTGAATCGGCACAAGAGAGTGTCGAAGTGATGCAGAAGGAAGTCACAGGACTTCATGACAAGTTGTAGAGGGCTTCACAGGAAGCCAAGGAAAATCTACAGCAGGAGAAGCCCGCTGCAGGTGGCTCGAGGACGAGCCACAAGTAAGTGTTAGGGGACTGTTGGAGTAGGGTCCCGCAACTACAGAAGAAGCTGCTAGTTTTGGCGGAAAGTTAAGTTTTGGTGGAAATAAGTTAAGGCAGAGCTACGATGCTGTAGCATGTTTCCAGCCAGAGAGCAGAGCCGGAAACCATGACTTTTAAGATAGAAAAGTCAAGAAGGCAACGGTACCTGAGCGGCCGAGAAGAGAGAGATTAACCACCGCATTGAAGGCAGCGGTGGAAGACAGGAGGGCTCAGCGACCCTCATAAAGAAGAAGGAGCAACAAGGCTGAAGCATTGAAGGCGAAGGACAGAAAAGCGAAGCGGTGCATAGTACCCATGATCAGTGCCGGGAAGCATGGAAGACTGCAGAGAGCTGTGGTGTGATGGAAAGCAGCTACCTCAAGTACAGATATGGCCAACAGTCACTAGTTAGGTTTTGGGTTACTGTTGGGACAGGCCCAAAGTGTTGTAATGGCAAGACCTTCGGGCTGCCTATAAAAGAATATATTTTGTATTGTAAAATGGTTGGCGGGTTGAAGAGCTAGCTATTTATTTTGTTAGTTAAGTAGTTGGTTCATTCAGTTGATAGTAGTGTTTTGCAGACTATTAGATGGTTGTAATTTTCCTAGCTCTGGTCCTGTTATTAGCGGTAGCAATCTTACAGTAACTAGTAGCTCGCTTATAGAATATGTATGTAAAGATCCGCAGGGATCGACAGAGAGGGAAGAGTATATTGTAGGAGAGAAATATAGAAGAGAAAAGAGATCTAAGAGAGAAGATCTTAAGCTGCATATGCGGTGCAGCTGAACTGTGTTTTACCTTCCCCTGAGCCATAATAAAACACAGTTCTGTGGACGTAACTTCCATCCTGGAGGTGAACCACGTTAAAATCAGTGTTATGCGATTGGGTTATGTGTTATGTTTACTTATGCATTTCTCAGTCTGTTCATGGACTTTGTTTACAGTTTAATGAATGAATTTGTTAATTAGTTCACAGCAATATAGAAGGGTAAATATAAGTTAAAGTCTTTGGCATGATGTATATGGCTCATGTATGCTTTGCGTAAAATAGTCTCTATTGCAGTATCGAATACCCTTGTATGTTAAGTCTTGCACGTCGACACGAGCAATGCTAAGTGCGCTAAACCACGGAGGTAGGATATCATAGAGAGGTGATACCGCACCGACAGAGGAGCTGCGGTGCGTGATACCGCAGGTGAAGGACTTAGCATTGGGCAGGAACTGCGTGTCGCACCGTGCGCGGCGATGCAATAAGGTTGGAGATATCACGGGTCTGAGAAAGTGTGCACCGAAGGAAAGGAACACGTGGCGGTATAAAGGAATATCCTATGGCTAGAAGAGCTGCAAGGCGAGGGAATCACGCGACGTGAGCAGGAGATCGCACGACGCGCAGAAGAGAGACCTCGCAGCTAGGAGAGCTGCGAGACACCATTGGGATTGCAACAGAACCCGGTCCAAGACGCTTGAGTCCTTGGCCAACCCATTAGAGTCACTTCGGGTGAGACTTTAGGCCGCTTTGTGGTCTGTCGCCGAAAGGGCTAGTGATCTAGGGGTGTTGTTGGTTGATCATAGTAAACCCAGGTCTGCCCATAGCAGCCAACATAATGCCATTTGGGCTTACCAAAGCCGCAGCTATCTTTATGTGTTTAATGAATAATATAATGCATAAATACTTATATAAATTTGTTGTCGTGTTTATCGATGACATCTTAATTTACTCTAAAACTGAAGCAGAACATAAAGAACACCTAAGGATAGTTTTACAAGAGTTACGAGAGCAATAGCTCTTCGCAAAGTTTAGCAAGTGTGACTTCTTTAAGGATGAAATCCAGTACTTAGGTCACGTAGTGACTAAGGAAGGGATTTCAGTCGTTCCTGAAAAGATTCGGTTTGGGCAATCGAAGATTGGCCAGTTCCAAAATACGTAACAGATGTTAGGTCATTCATGGGAATTACCGGCTATTACCGGAGATTCATTGAAGGCTTTTCAAAAATAGCTAATCCAATCACTTCCTTGCAAAAGAAAGGCAAGAAATTCAATTGGAACTTAAAGTGTGAAGAAAGTTTTAAGAAATTAAAAACCTTATTAACAAGTGCGCCTATTCTAAGAATAGTAGATCCTAATAAGGATTTTGTGGTATGCACAGATGCCTGTAATGATGGCTTAGGAAGTGTGTTGACTCAAGACAGGCATGTCATTGCCTATGAGTCCAAGAAGTTAAAAATTCACGAAAAGAATTATGCAAATTATGACTTAGAACTTACTGTTGTTATGCATGCCTTAAAAATGTGGCGACATCATTTAATAGGCAGAAAATTTATTTTAATGACTGATAATAAAGGACTGAAATATCTTTTAGATCAGCCTAACTTAAATGCAAGACAAGCAAGGTGGTTAGCCTTCTTGAGTGAATATGATTTTGAAATCCAACATATAAAAGGAAAGGAAAATAAGGTGGTTGATGGTTTAAGCAGAAACGCAAAGCTGAATTTTACAGCAGCAATCAACACTTATGCTTCTGATTTAAATGAGCAGCTTACCGAAGGGGTAAAATTGGATGAAATTTATCAAAAATTACAAGTTACAGCTAAAGAGAAACCTACAGAAAGCTTAGTAAAAGGTTATAGTCTGAATATAAATGCATTTTTATTATTTAAGGACAAATTGCATGTGCCTAATGTGCCTAAGGTTAAGTTGTTGATTCTAGACGAAGTCCATAAAACACCTTACTCTGGACATCCAGGTTACCAAAAGACTGTAACCATGCTAAGAAAAGAATATTTTTGGCCTAATATGAAATCTGAAGTAGCTGAATACATAGCCAGATGTTTGGACTATCAACAAGTGAAAATCAAACACAAACATCCAGCTGGTTTACTGCAACCTTTACCTATTCCTAGTTGGAAATGGGAAGTAATCAGCTTAGATTTTATTACTGAATTGCCCAGAAATCAGAATCAAAATGACTCAATTATGGTGGTGGTAGATAAATTAAGCAAAGCAGCACATTTCATTCCTGTTAAAACTACTTACAAGGCTACTAACATAGCTGACATATTCTTAAAGAAAATTTTCCGGTTACATGGAGTACCGAAGGTTATCATTTCAGATAGGGATCCTAAATTCACAGGAAATTTCTGGAAGTCCTTGTTTAAGGGATTGAATACAACCTTGAATTTCAGTACCTCCTTCCATCCTCAGACTGATGGACAGACTAAAAGAGTGAATCAGGTGCTGGAATATTTGTTAAGGATGTATGTTAAAGATCAGCCAGGTAAGTGGGAAGACTACTTGCATCTAGCAGAGTTTGCATATAATAATAACTATCAGTCATCAGCTAAGTTTAGTCCATTTTAAATTGTGTATGGATGTAAATGCAACACTCCTATCTCCTAGAATAATCCAGTAGACAGATTGGTGTTAGGACCAGAATTATTAAAAGAAATGGAGGAGATTGTGAAACAAGTGCAGGAAAATATGAAGGTGGCCCAGGATCAGCAGAAGAGCCAAGCAAATTTAAAAAGAACTCCCAAGGAGTTCCAGGTAGGTAAGCACGTGTTTATAAAGTTAAGACCAAAGAAAATCTCTCTAAGACTGGGGAGTTGTGCAAAACTAGCACCACGTTATTGTGGTCCGTTTGAAATTTTATCTAGAACTAGTCAAGTTGCATATCAGCTAGCGTTACCACCTAACTTGAAAGTGCATAATGTTTTTCATATCTCTGTTTTGAAAAAGTATGTTCATGATGCTACTCATGTGGTTGATTGGAATGTTGTACAAGTGGAACCAGAAGGAGAAATTCTGGTGGAACCGGACTGTATCCTTGGGAGGAGGGAAATTACTCTGTGGAACTGCACCATTGGATAGGTGAAGGTGCAATGGAAGCACCTTAGTCCTGAGGAGGCTACTTGGGAACTGGAAAGTAAGATGCGGGAGGCATACCCGGATCTGTTCCAGGAGGTTGCAGAGGATGAAGAATAAGTAACATCGAGGACGATGTTACATTTTAAGGGGGTGTGTATGTCACATACTCCAATTTTGTAAAATAATGTTAATTGTTTTAATTATATTCTTGAGACATTATGTTAAATTTAATGCTAAGTAGGAACTGATGACTCAGCAGAGTCAAAAGAAGTGGAATGTAATTCTGAATATTTTATTATTAATAAATAAAATATGGAGACAACAACATGGGAGAGCTATTAATAAGAGCTTACTGGTCAAACTGGTGGAAGGAACTAGGTGGAGGGAAAAAGACAAGTGGCAGCATCCTCAAACACTTCCTAAGTTGCAGGTGGAAACTTCCCTATATTTGGGGTCATGATCCCCCAAGAAAGTGGGATCAGAGCAGGTGGCTCAATAAATGACAACTAACCCAAAAAGACCTAGGCAATCTTTTAAAAAGTACCCAATGAATAGAGATGAGGTTGCTCAGATATTTTTCAAAAGAAGAATCATTCAGGTGGAATGCTATTTAGTAAATTCATTGGGGAAAAGGGGAAAAATAGTAAGGAAGTTGTTCTGAGAGGAATGTTGCAGTAACTTGATCTATTACAGCTTGTTAGCTAGGAGAACTTACTGATAAGTTCAAGATTGATACTGAGTTGAAGACTGGTATTTGACTATTGCTGCACCTAGTTCCAGCCAGGGAGACCAGAGAAATCTTGGGGGTCCTGAGGATTCGCTGTTTGAGCGCTCTCTAGGAGTTGGTAGGGAGGAACGGCCTCCCATTGTTGTTGTTGTCCAAAGTTCAAACAGGTTGTGTCATCTAACTGTCTTTGTTTTAATAACTGTGAATGGTTGAATGTTATGTTTGTAGTTTATGATATAAATATTTAGATGATTTAGTGATGTAAATGTTTTAGTTTATCAGTAATAGAATATTTCGATGAAAAATAATAACCCACTATGTTTTTCCTCATCCGGGATTACCAGACCGTGCTCTAGCACAGGGGTAAAGTTATAATAAAGATGGCATGATGAGATTGTAGAATATTAGATTATTTCCTTATCTATTATCAGAAGAGATTTTTTTTTTTACTGAGAGTAGCATGTGTTCATAGATAAAACTATTTTCTTGTACAGTATTTTTAAAGAACAGATAGAAAAATATAATAATCACACTGAAGAAAGGCTGGACTAGATATATCTGTTGTTTAAACCTTACAGCTTCTTTCTTTCAGTTTAAAATAACTTAACTAGTTCATGTCCAAATAACAATACTAAAAGTAGAAGGAATTAAATATTGATTAAACTCTGTAGTCAAAGCAAGTTGGTCTAGATTTTATGTATGATTAGTGATGTAATCATTTCATTATTTTCTTCCTTTTTATTTGGACTAAGCTTGAACAGTTTCCAGAGCTGTTAATCTATTTTTCTTAAAGTGTAAATGAATGTTACTATCTATGTTTATGAGATAGACTCTAGTTAGAGTTAATTGATTTCTTTTGTATATATATAAATAGTATAACTAATAAGAAAAACTAATTACTAAAAGAACATATATAGTATTAGCATAAATAGCAGATGAAATAAACAACAAAATACTATCTTTCTATGTACTTATAAAATAAACTAAAGATATTAACATAGAGGCATTTGTACTCTCAAGAAGGATAATATCGTTATTACATTAATAATAATATACTTTTTATTTTATACATTATAGGAATATTATTATTTTTAACATAAAGTAATGCTCTTATTACTTTATTTGCAACCCAGAACTAATTATACTTTATGTGCTACAAGTATACTGACAGTACCTAAAAGTATTGTTAAAAGGAAAACATAAAAACCCTATATCATTGAGGGATATAAACTATATATCAATACTTACTTTCTCTTATTAACAAGTAAGTCAATTTGTAAACCAGGTATAGAAACCCTAACAATAATATCAAGAGTAAAAATCAAATGCATATTTGTACAGGAAATAAATAACAGAGTGGTAGAATGCTCGACTATCGAGCTTAACTTTATATTATAAAATATAAGCAGTAACCCTCACTTTTGCAGAAGCACAGTACAACCTAACAGTAATTTAAATAGGAATGGGGTTATCTTCTTACTATTAAAATTAGGGTAAAAACCCTATTCATCCATAATATACAAAGATTATAACTGTAAAATCCAGTTCAGTAATAATAACCCACGGCTATACTAAAAATTTACATAGGGAGGCTTTTACAGCCTGTTCTTTTATATTAAACACAGTATTATTATACAAAACAAAATGTACACTCACGGCCGAAGCCGGAGAGCCCTGCCATAAGAGAGGGTCTCAACAAACTATGAAAAACACCGAAGTAAACAACCAAAACCCCATGAGGGTCTTTCAGGCCGCAACGACCAACCCTTAACTTTCCATGAGGGTTTGCACAAAGTAGGACAGCCATGGAAGGACCAGGGCTTAACGGTGGCCTTTATATCACTGCAACCTTGTACTCCCTGTACAGACAGAGAAGAGAGACAAGTCGCACCTGCAAGATCATCACACATCCTGCTATTAATTACATATTAAACATGAAGAGTTATTTAAACCATGAAATGTGATTTAACAATAAAATAAACGAATGATATCTGTTTTTTTACCTCAGCACTTAAAAGCCATTAACTAGCAATGCAGCTACCAGCGACCAGCTCGAGTAAGAAGTCTGTCATTCAGCTGCAAAGGAAACGGTGTTACAACACTCCATCAATCACTGACAGCAGAGAACCCCCAAGTTATTCGGCTGACAAGGTAAAACCCTAAGCCGTGCTGTTACTCTTTCCCATACAACGCACAGTAAACGGTGAAACTCAAGCCACAACACTTCGAAAGGAGGAACCACTCCTATATTGATAAACTGAAGGAGAAGGGTGAGGGCTATTACAGTCAAGGGTTCAAGTTTAAACTGGTGAGGCAGCGAGAATCTAAAAGGAGAACAAATAACGTATGACGCACAGAAATAATTTGGCACGGCCTTCACTATTATGCATTTGGGAAAGCTAACCAGGGAGGAATAAGCCAAGGACAGTAGCAACACTATTCAGGTGGCAGAGCAGTCAGTTATTTCACAGAGGATCGACGAGTGCCCGAAGGCGAGGGAAGACTAATGAGCTAGGGTTGGAGATGGGCCTTTTAACCCTGCGATGCTTGGCCCAAACGAAGACACATCTCCATGCAAATTATTTTCTCACGGTGGGTATTCTTTCCATAGTTTTCAAAGAGCAAATCATGAGGAACATTTTTTGTCAATCATTTGGTTGTCTCGAAGGTTACACTATAGTCCCAACCGAAGTAAACCTATCATTGGAGAATAATAACAAGAATTTTGTTAACACGTAAAATATACCATAGAGCTTACCACCGATGTAATATTATAGCAATTCATTATAATACATTATGGTATATTATCATTCATGCAATGCAATCGAGATATAACCCTATGTCCATCGTGGGTGTAGTTGACCTTACAATCTAGAACTTTGTAACATGATATGCTTACCTAATAAACATTTGATCAAAGGGTATACTATATCTAGAGTGATAAGTTCCTAACATAACCTTATGTACAAGCTTGGAATATATGAGATAAAGGTTTGTAAGAGTCTTCCTTTAGAGTTAAATCCTCAAACTTCTTATGACATGGTCTTGTTCATGACCTTTCCATTTAGGTGAATGACTATTTTGTCATTCAACTCTTACAATCTTAAATCAAATAAGTTTCGTAATTTGTTGTAGAAGGAAAGCATAATACGTATGTTTAAGTAAGAATAATACTTACACAAGTATTCACTCAACCTCTATATTTTAATTATAGAATATACTAATGATTGATATTAAGGGTGCTGTAAAATCAACCATGGTAAGTATACTGTTAATAATATTAATCCCTTTGGTATTGTCATAATTATCTAAGAATAGAAGTTGTTAAGTAGCACAAAAGAAAATAATAACAATTATTTTGATGATTGTTTTGCCTAGAATAAAGGTTCTTAACCAAGAAATTGTAACATACAAGGGTTAAGCTTTTAATCTCTTTATTAAAGAATTTACCAACATAAATGTTAAACCAATAAACTATTATGTTATGCATTCTTTTAAGATAGTAGCCACTAAGGACAGGCCCTCTTATTTGATATAAAGGGAGTAAAATAAAAACCTGTTTGCAGTAAGTTATCTATCTGACTAAAAATAAACTTAGTTTTGGAACAGTTATTGCATAACTAAAACTTGGGTTCCAGGTTGAGCATATCTTTCCCAAAAAGGGTAGCTTGAAATAAAGTTGTAATTCCCTTAAAATTCAAAAGTTTAAAATGGGAACAGTAATACGTAAACCCCTTATTAATACACATTACGATGTAAATGTATGTGTGCACTTGGAAAGTAAACTGTAAATTCTATAAGCCTGCCTTTTTCTACTCTATTTTTGCAAAGAGTTTAATTGAGGTCTTTTAACACTTGACATCTATGATAAATATCGAATAATGTAGTAATCTTTAAGAACCATAAAGTTACTCCCGCTTGAAAGATGGACAGTTATTGAATTTACCTCAGTAAGCATTGAGAACTATTTAGCATCTATCTTCCTACTGAACTTTTATTTTTGCGACGTACTTGTATCTTAAACACTTTAGAATTTCGACAAGATGCAACCGAACTTCTTACCTATAGTCTGTAAGAACAGGAAAACATTCTGCATTAGCTCGAAAGCTAAGTAAGCCCAGTTTTTGCATGACAGCCCACCTTGTGGTCACAAAAAAGAAAACAAGTCAGTAAATTGAAAGAACTGTTCTAGCACTAAAAAAAACCAATAGATAATTCAAATAATAAGTTGGTAACATATAACTAATTTCATAATTAGTTAACTGTAATCTTGAAGAATTACATGCATTTTAAAAAAATTTGGAAAATTTGGGGTTTTGACATCATCTCTGTATGCCTTCAGCTTGACATTCTTTGCTTGAAAAGTATTGTTCACCTGCTATATGATGAGATCTGTATCTCCAAAGATCTTCAAGCACATGATTCCCATTTCTTTGAAAGCCTTCACTCCCAACAACAACTCCTCATATTCTGCTATGTTGTTAGTAGTCTTGAAAGCCATCTTATAAGACAAATGTATACTCTCCTTTGAGGGAGAAATCAGGACGATACCTACACCTATTGAGGCTTGACTGCTGGCCCCATCAAAAAACATGCTCAAGACATAGGTGGTTACTTCCTCAGGTGGTTGATAGGTAGGCTTTGTAAGCTACATGGATGTTGGTTGGGAATCATCAATCTGCAGGATGCATGCCCCAAACTCCGTGTCTACTTTATAGATGGGATGATTTATAGAGTTCTTGGCATTACTGATGATGTAGGTGAACCGGTTCTCTCTGTAGAGTCTCTTGGTATCCCCTCCAAACATTGGGATTGTAGCATATGTAAGGTCCATCTGAAGGGTACCACCCAGTCTTTTGCTCCATGAGTGAGACAAAAGGAGGCCAAACTTAGGTGGGATGTCAACCACTATTATTTCCATCACTATGCTTTTTGAGGGAAACTAGGAGAGGTTTATGACAAGGTATTTGATGAGGCCCAGGAATTTGACCTTCCTAGAGTCAAAAGATAACAGATCATGGTAGGGTTTTGTAATTTTGAGGCCAAGCTCATCCATCATTGCTTTTGGCATTAGGTTATGGGATGCTCCTGAGTCAAGCAAGAATTTGTGAAGGATCTTGTCATGGATGTTCAAAGATATGTAGAAAGGTGGGCAAGACTCATCTAGCTCTTCAATCCTAGAACCTAGGATTATTGTGGGATTATCATCTTGCAAGTTCACAAAGTTAGCATCTATGGGTGTCCTTGGTTGAAGAGATTTCAGTATGGATGACTTGAAGGCATCATTCTTCATAAGCTCTATCAAAGGAAAATGGATTTTTAACTTCTGAATTTCTGACTCAAGATTGAAATAATAGGATATTTTGTCAGAAGTTCTTACCTCTTGTGGTGGGGCTTTTAGCTGAATAGGATCATGGGCCGATGGTTGTAATGGCCTTCGCTACTATTTTGGAGGAGCATCCATCTTCTTTGTAGGAGCAGCAATATTTTTAGCAGGAGCAACAGGTTGCTTTATAGGGGCAGGACTCTTCTTCACCAGAGCAACAATTCTAGATCTCAAATTATAACCTTCTTGATCATATTCCTGATATAAAGATTATTCCATGATCTACTCATTCATGAGGGATTCCTCGTAGTATGCTTGTGTCAGGAAAGAGAGGTCCACTTCGTCTTCCATATAGTTTATATTGTCTTCTGCTTCCCCTTCTTCCTGAGTAAACTCTTGTTCTTATTCTAGCACAACATTCTGAAAAGGAGCTCTGATTATTTGATCCCCAACTTGATTCCTATCCCTTTGAAGGATCTAAGCTGGTGGGTTATTTCTTCTGTAAGGGACAAAATTAGGGTTTCTGGGAGAAAAATCATTTGGCCCTTTACCTCTCACAAGTATTTTCCATCAGTCTTTAAATCTAGACATTTTAGCTATCAGAGTGTCTAACATTTTGGCCATTTTCTCCATTTTATTCTCTGATGAAGAATCCCCTAGAGGATCTAAGGGTTGATTCTTCTTGTCCATTTTTCCTTTAACCTTTTGAGATGCAACAATATTGGACTCAACTTCAAGATCAACATCTTGCATGAGTGATAGAGAAGCTGATCTTCATTCTTTGAGAAGAAGACATAACTCAAAATCAAAGGCATTGGCATAGGTGATTTTGGCTGAAGTGTCAGTTGGCTTGAACTTAGTAGGGATCTTACTAAAAAATTTGTTAAATATTTTGGTGAAGTTGGAAACTGGCTCACCATTCTCTCTCCTCAGATTGCTAAATTCAATGATATAGTAGAGGTGGTCTCTTATTTCTCCCCAATGCTTCAAAAATGTGTCATCTAGGGATTCAATACCTGCTATTGATCTAGTAGGAAACTCTTTGAACCATTTACTATCCTGACCATCTAGACTTTGCACAAAAACCCTAGTCCACGCATCCTCTTGTTCAATGTTTATATTCTCAGCATAACTGCAGAATTCCTCGAAGTGTTCTTCAACTGTAAAATATCCCTCTCCAGTAAACTTAGGAATGTATTTGAGATAATCTTTGGTAGGCATAGCAGAGAGGGGGTTAGGCAGATTTAGAGGGGCATATCTGGAAACCAGGTTCCTTTCCATTTTGGTCAGAGGGACATTCATATTGGATGTGGGTATGGAAAGGGCAGGAAGAGATATTGTTGGTGTGGGTAGTGGTAGATTTATCTCAATGGACTCACCAGGGATTGGATCTATACAAGCAATAGTACTTGAAGATTCCTCAACGCTAAAATTTTCTGATGTACTTATAAATTCCTGATATTTAGATGTTTCAGCAGAAGAAGATTCAAATGGATGTCTATTTGATATAACAACATAAATATCTCTTGAAATAACTGATGTAGCTCCCCTTGTAGCCATGGAGGTCTACCTTAGTGAATCCCTAGCTCTTCTTAGAATCTCTTATGTATCTGAAACAGGTGTTACTAGTGGCCCTTGAGGGTTTTCTCTAGTACTTGGTCTTCTTGAAGCCACCTTATTTCAATGGAGTCACTAAATAGATGATTACAACCAAAATAGTGTCCAAACTTTCTCTATCATCAAAGTAGGATCTATGTCATCTCCCAGGGAAGTTGAGGTTCCATCTCCTCTCCTTGACAATGACACCAATTTGTTAGCTCTCCAGGAAACTCCTATAGGTTGCAGCTTGAGGATTCCTGGTAACTTTAATGTTTTTAATGGTTTTCTAAATGGATCAAGTCAGATGACATAAAGGACCTCACACACTCAAGACATGCATAAAACACAATCAAAATATAAGGCTTCTAACCACCAATGTTTAGAGGGTTGATAATAAGGTGAATAAATGAAGAACTTACTTGGCTAGAAGATTCATATATAAAAAAATCACATATGAATGGCTAATCATAACAAGGAAAAATACTTGCAATTCAAATCATCAACACATAGATAGGATGACAGCTATCTAGTATTAGACAAAAAGAATAAACCTGAATCAGACATCCAAGCACAAGTACATAATAGAAAAGAGATGGAACATGGACATATAATGGAAAAAGAGCTTATATTAAATGATGAATACATGAGAAGCTTGATAACAATAAGGGTCTAAAATTATCCGAATTCAAACCTTTTCTTCAATATTATTCATAGGCTTTATAGCCTTTACAAAAAAAAATTCAGATCCTCAAAAGTTGGATCTGCTTTACTAAAAATATATAACATAACATTTTTTGCAAATATTAGGTCAAAAACCCTAACTTAAGTGCTAATCTATCTAACTCTATTACTTGTTCACTCCTTGAAATATTTAATAACTACAGTGATCACTGAAGTAGAAATAGGCCCTATTATCTGACAGATAAGTCATGGTTTGTCAAAAGTAGGTAGGGTTTGTGACCCATTCCACCTCACTGGCACTTTAAAAACTAGAACAGACCCAAGTTGTTGGTGCCTTTAACTAATATTCAACTTCATAAATCATCCCTAAGGTGTCTAGATCAATCAAAATTGGTACTTTGTGGAATCATGTCTTCCTGCACTGTTATGTGCTTTTGGTGGCTAACAAGACAAAATTCCGGGTCTATATGCTGCTGAAACCTCTGCTTTCAGTGGCTAATGAACAACTTCTGCATTCACCTAAGCCACTGAAAGATCTGTTTATGCAAAATTTTAATTAGTCTTTTAATCACCCTTTTAGAGCTTTACTTTTGTCCTTATGGTACTTCTTCAACCTGCATAGGGTTTGGGAGAGCATCAACATCATGGGCTACCTTAGGATCCTGAAGGCTTATTGCTATCTCTGGTAGGGTTTCTAGTACAAGGTGAGTTTGAGGGTTAGGGTTTGAATTTTTCTACTGTAACCTCAGCGGTCTGATCATCTTGTAGAGCATGGAGTTATCCTTCATTAATCTCATATTTCTTTTTTGCTGCAGGATATACATCCCTCTCATTTCTTGGAGAGACTTATGCAATTCAGTATTTTTCATGGTTAATCCTGCATTAGTTATTTTGATTCCCCCCTCTAAGACCTCTAGTTCATATATTTTCCCTAATAGCTGGTTGATTCTCTAGGACCTAGGTTTACCCGAGGAAACTTCTACCATTGGTTCATCTTGACCCTCCCTTGGTGTAGGTGAGGGAAACTCCTCATGTCCTGCTGCAACCTGCTTTGTTAGGTCAACTTCCTGCTCCTCTTCTTCTTCAGAGTCTAAGTAAGGTAGGTTGAGTATATTTTTACCTTGTACTGGAGCCTCCTCCTCCCCTCCACTGTAATTCATATTTATTTTGGTTTTGTGGGTCTTATAAGTTGGAGAGGGTTGATCCACTACCACTGGTGAGATGGCCCTTCTCTTCCTCTTACCACTCTTGGGAGTGGTGGACTTCTTTGAAGGGGACTTTCCTTTGTCCTCTGGATGCAAGCCTGTTTCAAACTCATTCCAAAATAAGAAGTATGTCCATTCTATGTTTCTTCTTTGCAGTAGTTCTTGGACAATGATCTTTATTAGGCCATGGTGGGATATCCTGCCTACAATTTTGGTGGGATGGGATTTGACCTGATGGGCCATCTTGGTCAGGCTCTTGTGTAGGTGGAAAGGCAGGTTCAGTGTGATCCTGCCACTAAAATGATTCATCAATTTAAAGTGGTATATCATCACCTTGTTGTACCTACCTTCACAAGTTTTATAAACCAGTATTGCTTTCAGCAATTGCTACCATTTCTCCTCAAGCCAGGTTGCAGGGATGATTTTCTTCCATACTACATTCTTGTGTTCAGGATTCAAGTAAGACCTAAATTCCACATCCTTCATGATGGTGGTTTTGAACCATTTCTCCCCAGTTCTTGAGAGTTCTGTTTCTTTTGCTATTAGGGACTGATTAATCTGGAACTCTTCTCTACCTATCAATGCCTTAGAGCCATCAAAAGAGAGAGCAAAGGCTTCCACCACTTGCTGGTGGGATCCTTGAATTTTCTCACAGAACCTGTAACGGCCTGCATCCTTGAAGAATTGGCATACTTCTAGATGTGACTCGAGATAGCCAATGTCACCTAATTCCTGTTTGAGGGCAGGTATTCCTCCTTTCTTCATGTCTGGACCGCTCTTCTTGTACCTGCAAAAATCAAAATTTGAATACTGGGAAGGAGATTATCGTGATGGATTCAGGGAGGGATTGGATTAATGAGGATGCATGCAAGAAAATCTGGAATGGGCTGAGGAAAGGGTTTTGATTTTCAGGAGTTGATCGGTTGATTGGTGCTTAAGCATGATGACAATAAACTCTGGTGAGAACCATGAGATGGCTAGTAAAAAAATCATTTTAACAAGAACTTACTGTTTGGTGGTGATTCGTCTGCAGTCACGGGACAGGTGGAGGGTTTCTAGGGTTTTGGTCTCTATCAGTCACTTTGGTTTAATAACGACCTCTTCTTTACCAACACATGATTTTCTACAGTCCCAATATTTTTGGTGCTAAAGTGCTTGATCATGATGCTGCTCATGCTGACGGTGGTTGATTTCGATGGATGCACTAACCATTTTCCTCGTTTGGTGCTTTCGACGGTTAGGGTAATCTTGGATCAAATTTGTAAGCTGCTGAAGGCTGGGATTTTCAGTGGCTAATGAACTGTTGATACATTCGCCTAAGCTACTTGAAGCTACCCTTCCAAAATTTCTGTTAGCACCGGAATTGAACCAAAGGTTGCGGAAGGGCTCGCTTCCAAGTAATAGAAAAACCTATTTTGGCCACCCCTCCAACCCTACGTGGTCAGAGAGGGATCTCTCGTTCATCACTGGAGCAGCTCCACATAAGGTTTTCAGTCTTGTGTGTCACCAGAGTCTACTCCGCATAGGATTTTCAATCGGTATGATCAGGGGGCTAGGATCCTAAATGGGGCAAAGTGGGTTGAGGTAGGTGCATGGTGGGGTTATCAGGGTTAAAGGACCATGGGAAAATGGAGTCGAAACATGTGCAAGAAATGATTACAGATGGAAATAATTATGAAAGGTAGTAAATCGAGTCAAAACTTGCACAAGAAACGATTACAGATGGAAAGAATTACGAAAGGTGGCAAATGGAGGCAAGATAGCTGCTGATTTCTTAGTGGGTGTTTTGGAGGACAAGAAAGAACAGTCCATCTCATGGAGCATCGGTGAGATGAATTCCATGAGATTTTAGAAGAACCAGTGTTAATTCCTGGAACAATAGTCCGAGCATAGCAAGTACAAATTCCGAACCACTATACCCTATGTTGCAGGCATGAAAGCAATAAACAAAATGGAGTGAAAACAAGGAAACACAATTTACATGTAAAGAAAGCACTTATTAGGAAAAACAACAACATAGGAATCTCTGCTGTGAATGATAGTCTTCCACTACAATTTTATTCATACATAGGTATCAAGCTTTTACAAATGGGAGCCTCAACCCAGGATTGTTTCCCAATCCAATTCTCTGACTCCTTTCTCCCTCTATCGGTAGCGTTTTTATACAATCCTAATGCTAAGAATATAGAATAAATAACTGTTATAGGTCACCATCCAGTGTTAACAGTGCAAAGAGTGGGCTATCACCATGTTTTACAAATAGAAAAAAACATTATGGTGCTAGTGGCTTTATTCGGCCCGGCTAACAATTCAACACGTTCGGCTGCCATGACGGATGATGAGCATGATGCTTGCTTCTATACTTTCAGGTGTGTGCTTCCACCACATTCAAATGTAGCTTTCCGCATGGGCATACACTAGCGAGGTATTCTGCATCCTTCCCCAGTCTAGTCACATTCGCCACCTCCTTCCCCACTGGGTAACATTGTTATACGTGGGCTTTGGAAGAAGTGCCGCATTGCTTCTGGCTGATATAGACCTGCGGGGTGGCTCATCATTCTTATAGTCCTCACCTCTAGTGAGCTGAATTCTCCCATGGGAAATAAGGTGTAGAAGATCTACACTAGCCCCATCACCCTTGGAAAGTGGACTTCACAAACAGGGTTGTTAGGGCTTTAAACCCCTTACGCTCTCATCTGAACGAATATTTACACAGAGAATGACCAATGGCTGTTCCTTTCTGTGGAGGCTTTGGTGGGCACGATGGTATCAGGGGTTCCTGGAAAAACACCTATGGGGAGTAAGTGTCCAGGTCTTGTGTCGTCGAAGATGTGGGTATCACATCTAGGACCCGATGGCCGGTGTCACCATTGGCATGCAAATACCAAGGCGACGAGTGAGCGTGGAATCTGCTCACCAACCATCAACACCCCCAGACGGACAAGCTTTTTGAACCAAATCTTCATCGTCAAAATCTACTAGTCCTCGGCAAATTTCATGGAGAAGTAGAACCTCGGCCTTGGATATATGTTGAACTGAAGGTAGTATTTATAGGGCATCGAGATTAATCTTCGCATAGTTTGGTCAACATTTCTACACATTTTGTCATCGAGTATATCAGGTCTTAACATGTGCGAAGGTGCGAGCAGAGAGATCTCTTGTTTTCTGGGGATTCTGGTTATTCAAATTCATAGGTCATGGTGTCTCACTGTCTGTTATAGGAGGTGGCAATGAACTTCCTCTGGTACAGTAGATCCATGCTGCATATTTCCTAAAGAGTACACTTCCATGTTGCGTTGGCTTCGCCCCGTGTGAGCAATGGATTCGTCAGCTACTTTACTCATTTTCATCAGCTAGTCCACACAAAGTCACCTTGCAGGGATAGCTTCCTCTGGAATGAACACTTGCCACACTTGTGAACCAGGAAAACTGGGCCACTGGACGAGACTCCCACGTCAGGCATATCTTGGATGGCGTCGAAGGAATCAGCCAATCTGAGATGAGCCAGATTACAAATGTGAACACCCCCTCCGCTGTCATTTCCACACAGGATGGGAGATTTGCACTTCGAGAGTCTTCTTTAGTCATTCGATCAAAGGAAGCTTCGTATCCACCGTTCACGTTCTACTTATCTCTCCACCGATCTTTCTCTTCGGTACGCCGTAGGTGGTTTGGATCATGATACGTTCTGAGCCATGGATCGAGTATAGCCCTCACACAGTCGTCGATTAGAATAGGCCCCACCATTTTTCGCAATGGAGAACTCAACTATTCACCCATGCTGGTTTTCCCTGCGAAATGAACCATAGCTGCTGATTGTTTCTCACTTTTATCACAGCCGTTGATCCCCTTTGACCTCTACGCCTTTTTGTGATTTGAGATTGTGGTTTTACCCACAAAAGTATGGATTATAAAATCACTGTAGGTTGTAGATCTGCCCCAAGCCACATCTCAACCGTCAAAAGCTTCCGGTCATTAACGGATTTCACGATCCGAGAAAGGAGCTTGGACCGCGCATGTTTGTCCACGCGAAGCGATCTGAAACCGTTGATCTACCTCTGATCAATCGCAACCCTTGAATATGGATCACACCCAATGTCATGATACACTTACCACTTTCATCATTGAAGGATGGTCACACGAGATTCGAGGGGATGGGACCCTTACCGAACCTCTGTCAAGCCCTTGAATCAACTATTAAAACGAAGTCTTAACAATTTCATTAAAAATCGCTTCAACGAGGTTTTGGCGGTTAATGTAGTCCTAAGTCCAATTTGTAAGTTGTTAAAAGTTGGGCTTTTCGGTGGCTAATGAACTATTGATACGTTTGCCTAAGCCACCGAAAGCTAAACTTTGATTTTTATGGAAAAACAGAGCACAAGGCGTTCCAAATTTTGTTAATCATATCAAAATATTTCATAATGTGCCTTGAAATATTATTCACTATGCAAAAATAATTTTTTCTGAATTTGACCTATTAAAGAATATTTTATTTAGGAGATAACAAAAACTTTACTCTGGCTAATGGTTTGGTCAGTACATCAGCTATATGCTCGTCCATCGCAACATACTGAAGCTTCACTACTCCTCTCTCTACCATATCCCTGATATAGTGATACTTGATCTCAATATGTTATGACTTGTCATGGAACACTGGGTTCTCTGACAACTTCACACAGCTCTGGTTGTCACAATATATACAAGTAGCATCCATCAGAATATCAAATAAATCATACAGTAGCTTTCTCACCCACACTGCCTCACAACTAGCCAAACAAGCTGCAACATACTCTGCTTCGGCTGTACTTATTTCCACACAGGATTGCTTCTTTCTAAACCAGGAGATCACACCTGATCCCATACTGAAGCAACACCCTGAAGTGATCTTTCTATCAATGGAACTACCAGCCCAATCCGAATACACATAACATTATAGGTTAATATTCTGACTTGCCTCATACTTGAGCCCATAATCAATTGTACCCTTTACGTACCTCAAAATATGCTTTGCATCAATCAAGTGAACATGTCTCGGATCCATCAGGAACTGTCTCAATGTGTTCGCAACAAAGAAAATATCTGATCTCGTATTCATCAGGTACATTAAGGACCCAATCATCTGACGATACATTGTAGCATCAACCGCTTCTAATGAAGCATCACTCAATAGTTTCAGGTTTGATTCCATAGGTGTGGTCATGGCCTTATAGTCCATCATCACTAACCTCTTCAGGATCTCTACTTCATATTTCCCTTGTCCTAGGGAAATTCCATCTGCATTCTACCACACCTCCATGCCTAGAAAATAGTGCATCATACCCAAGTCCTTCATTTTGAACTGGGCATCAAGATTCCTCTTTGTATGAGCAATCAACCCATCCTCACCTGTCACAAATAGATCATCTACATACAATAGGAGTACCACTGAGTTCTCTTCTTCAACCTTGTGGTAAAGGTTGGAATCCTCTTTACTCTTGGTAAAGCACAAACTGGATAGAAAGTTGTCAATTCTATCGTACCATTTCTTGGGTGCCTATTTCAAACCATACAGGGATTTCTTTAACTTACACACATGAGTCTCTCTATCATGTGTCTCAAAACCAAGTGGTTGCTCCACATATACTTCCTCTTCTACTACACCATTCAAGAAAATTGTCTTGACATCCATCTAGTGTGCTTTCCACTTCATTATTGTAGCTAAAGAAAGTACTGATCTGATGGAAGTATATCTGGCTACAGGAGCAAAAGTTTCTTCATAATCTATTCCTTCTTTTTGGGAGAAACCACGAGCCACAAATCTTGCTTTATATTTCTCTATGCTACCATCTGCAGCATGTTTGATCTTATAGATCCATTTGGAAGTCACAAAAGACTTCCCCTTTGGTCTTGGGACAACATCCCAAACATCATTCTTCATGATTGATTGATAGTCTCCGATCATAGCATCATTCCATTCTTTATTTTCTGTCTCTTCTTCATAGTTGGAAGGTTTTTTGTCAATGAAGTCACATAATAAGGCTACATAACCGGAGCAAGACCTGGTTCTTTTTTTTTCTCTATGTATCTCTTTTGGAGCCCCATATCTTTCTACACCTTGGATAGCTTCTTGTACCCAAGCAAGTTTCCTCTTGTGAGGATTCTTTTCTTGAGGTGGATCTATAGGTTCTTGAGTTTCTTCTACTTCTCTATCTTCTTCTATAATTGTTTCGTTCATGGTTGTGTCATGAATTCTGGGTACTTCTGTTCTTCAGGTTCTTCAGCGGGTCTCTTTTTGGATTTGTTGTAAGCTGAGTCTTCGTCAAATGTTACGTCCCTGCTGATTTCAATCTTCTTGAATCCTGGGAAGTATATTCTGTAAGCCTTCGAGCTTTTAGAGTATCCCACAAATATACCCTTCCTTCCTGAAGGATCTAATTTTGTACTCTTTTCTTTTGGAATGTGTATGTACACTGGATAGCCAAATATTTTGAGATGACTGACTTCTGGTTTCTTGCCAAAAAACACTTCTTTAGGTGTCTTGTTCTCTAGTACTCTATGTGGAGTACGGTTTTGCACATACACAGCCGATCTAGAATCTTTTGCCCATAGATGCATGGGAAAATCTTGATCATGAAGCATTGCCCTTGCAGCGTCCATGATTGTTCTATTATTTCTTTCTGTAAACCCATTCTGTTGTGGATTATATGGAGCGGTCAACTCCCTCTTAATCCTTGAATCTTTGCACAAATCCCTAAATTCATTTGATGTGAATTCTCCACCATTGTCTGATCAAAAAATCTTGATCTTATTTTTTGTGTAGTTTTCGATCAAGGCTTTGAATTCCTTGAACCATTAGAATTTATCATTCAAGCTAGCATTGTGATCTTAGGATCTTATTTGAGATAATAACATGCACAATAATAAACATAAGAGACAAGAGACATAAATAATTTTCCTCGAGGAAACCATAAAGGAGAAAACCCCGCAACTTCCTCAGAGATAGAATGAGCACCAATGGTAGCAGTAAAACCTAAAAACATAAATATGATCTCCACAACTTCTCTCTCTCTCTCTCTCTCACTTGAGAGAGCTACTTCTCTCTCACTCATGTGCCCCAATGAGTGAGTGTGTGTGTTATAAATAGAAAGGCTCACTCTCTATTTATATTCTTCCGTTCACTTAATGTCCACTTAACATGTCGGCCCCACTTAACACTTACTTACTAGATTCAATATCTCTAGGAGAGTCTAATAACCCTACTGCCCCACAACTGTGGGGACTTTGTCCTCCCATCAACAAGGAGGGTTAACCTTGACACAACTATGGGGACTATTGCCCTGACTTACAATGGAGGGTTAACCTCAATGACTTTACATGACTTGTTACATTATTGAATCTCCCGATCGGAACATCGGGGCATGACATGACTCAATTACATTATAGATACTCCCCAGAATAAACATCAGGGTACAATACATAATATATACAAGTAAATACATTCCAAAGTTACAAATACATCAACACTCCCTCTTAACTACGAAGGTATTCTCTTGACACAATTTATCAGAGCAAGTATTCTTCTATGTATCATCTGGATCATCATCAAGTCTAGATTATCACTTGATCTGGATTGTCACTGTTGGATCATCATCAAGTATGGATCATCACTTGATCTGGATCGTCACTACTAGATTATCATTAAGTATGGATCATCACTTGATCTAGATTTTCACTGCTGTATCATCATTAAGTCTGGATCATCACTTGATCTGGATCGTCACTACTGGATCATAATCAAGTCTGGATCATCACTTGATCTGGATTGTCACTGCTATATCATCATCAATTATGTATCATCACTTGATCTAGATCATCATCAAAGCCAGATCATCACGGAATCATCATCATCATTACTGCTACTGCTATCTCAATTAAATGGTGCTATCTCTTCATTATTCTCATCACATGAAGTTCTACAAATATATCCCTTTTTCATGATAGGTTTAGGCCTACCCTTCATCGTCTTCAGCACTTATATCTGACCATCGAGTGAACCATGTCAGAAAGTCATACCCAACACTTACATCTGACCATGGGAGGAACACATCCAAGAACCATGTCAAAAAGGCATGCCCAGGACTCACATCTGACCATGGGAGTAACACATCCAAAACCCATGTCAAAAAGGCCCAGCACTCACATCCAACCTCATCTTGTCAGAAATTCTCTGCACTTACATTCAACCATGTTCAAAAAGACCACATCGAAAGGGCTCTTAGTCCCAGACTAAGGATTACTGGTAACTAACCAGGTGCCTCCATTCTCCCAGAGAATGGAATCAACCCTTATATCTAATCAAGTGGGAACACATCCCTCAATCATATCAAAATGGCCATGCACTCACATTTGATCATGTAAGACTACATCCCATAGTCATATCAGAATGGCCCTCAGTCCCAGACTAAGTATTCTTGGTAACTGACTAGGTGCCTCCATTCCAAGAATGGAATTCAACACTTATATCTCATCATGTAGGAACCAATACTATAGTCACATCATAATGGCTTAGCACTCACATCTGACATGGAAGGAACCAAATCCTCTCGCCATGATAGAATGGCTCAGCCCTTATATCTAACCATGGAAGGAACCTAATCCTCTCACCATGTCAGAATGGCTCTAGGTCTCATCATTTCCCCTTGGAGGGAACCTCGATCTCAAGAACACCAAACTTTCCCCTGAAGTACTCAAACTTCACTTTGGCTATTTCTAGCATAGAATCACATGAGGGCTGATTACATCCAAGGATAACCTACAAGCTTCGCCAGGACCGATTACAACCGAGGACAACCTATAGGACTGTTTACGTCTGAGAAACCTATGAGCTTTTCCAAGATTTATGCTTAGACAACCTGTCTCATCAACTATGCTAGAAATCCCTTTTTCAAGAGATCTTGATCTGGATCACTGCTCCTCTCTGCATCATACAAAAATGCAAGTCAGATTAACCAAATCAAATAGTAGTTTTCAAAAGAAACATACTACCTCCCAAATATCAAGTGGCAACATCTTTTTCCCCATTTGTACTCAGTGCCATGCAAGACTCCATCCTGCCAAACCAAGAGATCACACTTGATTCCATACTGAAGTAGCACCTCAAAGTGCTCTTCCTATCAATGGCACCGCCTGCCCAATACGAATCCATATAATCTTTCAATTCGCCTCATACTTGAGCCCATAATCAACTGTATCCTTCAGGTACCTAACTGCATGCTTTGCAACCATCAGGTTAACATGTCTCAATGTGTTCACGGCAAATCAAATATATGGTCTCGTATTTGTCATGTAAATCATCTAACAATACATCATGGCATCAACTGACTCTGATGAAGCAACATTCAATAGATTTAGGTTCGATGCCATAGGTGTGGTCATGGCCTTGCAGTCCATCATCTTGAACCTCTTTAGGATCTCTACTACATACTTCCTTTGTCCACACCTACATTCCTAGAACATAGTGCATCATCCCTAAGTCCTTTATCTTGAACTCGGTAGCAAGTCTTCTTCTTGCAAATTTAATGAGTTCCTATTTTCTGTCAGGAACAAGTCATTGACATATAACAGGAGCATCACTAGTCTTCCGCTTTCAACCTTGAAGCAAAGGTTGGAATCCTCTTTACTCTCAGTAAAGCCCAGAGTCATCAGTAATCTGTCCATCTTGTCGTACCATGTCAAACCTCAGGATCTTCTACAGTCACTCCCTCTGAAGCGAAGCATCATTCTCCCTCTATCTTTCGTACTCTATGCACTGAAACATTTTGTACCAGAGTGACAAGTAGCTTCCTATGCTACTAATATTCTATGTATCCATCTAGGATCATTGGATACCAAGATCCTCCATCTTGAACTTTTTCAAAAGTTCTTCTTGCACCCATTTGTGAGTTTGTCATCCTCTATAGACTTTCATCTTCAACCTTGTAGCAAATCTTAAGATCTTCATCAGGCTCCTCATGTATGTGTTATCCCATGGGTGTCTTCTGAGCTCGTACAAAGCCTTCTTTCATTTGCACACATGATTCTTCCTACCATGTGTATTTCTAGTGGTTGCAAATTTCTCTTCGTAGTCTATGCCTCGTGCTACGAATCTTGCCTTGTATCCCATAAGGTTTCCATCTACTGCATGATGGAACTACGAACTTCCCTTCATGTATCGATACTGCATCCTAGACATCATTCTTCTTGAATTGGTATTCCATTTCTTCTTTGTTACTTCTTCATAGCTGGAAGGTTCTGCATCAATGATGTCGTTGCATTTGTCATATTCTTCTTTATCTGTCGTCACTTGTTCTTCGGAACAAGTCTCATCCTTATTTGCTTGTAGGTGATTGTACATGATCTTTCCTACAAGTCAAACGCATTAGTTGTATGGTTAGAAACATTTCATAAGGAATATTCATAATGGAAAATTCTTATGCATAAATATATGATCATGCAACTATTTTATCCAATACAACATTCATCCATATCTCATGAAAACTTTCTAGATGCCTTCCATCTCTACCAGGACAACCTTAAGATTGTGCACTAATCCAATATGTCAGCAAAGAGGTTTCATTCTAGATAAGTAGCAATGGAGAGTTGTATAGCACCATGAGATACTTACCCATCACATGCATATTAGTAGTATATTATCATTGATGCATACATTCTATCATGCATAATACATCAACAGAATGTAAACAAATGCATAACAAAAACAATATCATGAAATGACAATTGAATACTTATCTTTATTTGTTTCGTGGGTAGAATCCTTCTTGATCCTTCTGCTTCATCATCTTCTTCATTCATGACTTCATCATTTCTTATCCAAATGTTCAATATGGATAAGAGGTTCTTCAAGAATTGAGTCCTTCATATTCCTCATCACTTTAGGGATCTTCTTTCGATGGTGAGAGATTGATCTTCAGTTGCTCCCATATTCTCTTCTCTTATTATGAGTCGAGTTTCTTCTTCTTCCCAGAGTCTGTTGAAAGTAATCACTTCCTTATAGAACACCTTCCTTGAATGAATGAATCCCATGATCCTGGAAGGCCATTCAAGGTGGCTATCACCACTTTTGCATTCTCCACTTCTTCTTCTACTACTACAAGTTGTTATTTGATTTGAGAGACCCTTGTAAAGTATGACTGTATGGTCTCTGCATTCTAGATCTTCACATTCTTCAATTGTTTTCTCAAATTCATATTCTGATTTCTGTTCTTCCCTTTAAATATATTGGTCAAGGAATCAAACATCTTCAGTGTCTTTAGGGAAGACACTTGCAGTACAAGTTGATCCATGACTAAATAATCAATGATCTTCTTGGCCTTGACCAAGTTCTTCTTGTGTAAGGATTTTAGCTTCATCTCCCTCTGGAACTGGAACCTCTCTACTTGTGTAGGTGTCCAATTCATTTCTTCAGAGAGATCATATATTTATAGGCTTGGAAGTTGTCAACTTCACCAAGCTTGTCATCAAGCTGATGTGATATATCACTTTGAAATGACAACCTCAAATGAAAATAGCAAAAGATTAGATCTTATCAATTTGAGGTGTATGTCCTGGTTCTGGAGCTGGCTAATCTAGGGTTTTTCAGAGAAACCCTAATTTTCAAAACTTGGAATCTTTCAAATCTGATTGGATATAAAGATAGATCTCTTCAAGGTGAGCTTTCCATTGTACTCCTTTTCTGAAAACAGTGGAGGGAAGCTCCCGAAACATGAAGCCCTAGTTTTCCAATTTCTTCTGCAGAAATTCCTATATTATTTGTATGATATCTATGAAATTACTACTCCTCTATTTCTAATACTTTTCATTGAGGTATCCTCGCTTGTCCCTGTTCCAACACCATAGGTTTCATTAGAATTGGTTTCACCAATTGGGACTTATGATTGCTTTCCATAGGTGACCTATTTTAGGACTATTCAGCATAGCAAAGTTGTACAGATTGCCACGTGTCATTGTTTCATCTCTTATGGGTCTGAAACATAGACCACAGAAAGTAAATTCTTTGCCCCTTCTAGAACATATTCAAAAATTTATTTTTGGACCTTTGTAGCCCTAGATATAGTAATTCTCCCCAGGTGTCTTGTTTAGGGATGAATCCTAGAAGAGGCTGGAACCCTAAATTGGAGGGATCATATCTCCTATAATATAGAGAATATGAGGCTGAATTTTGGATACAGTGTAAACCAGGATTTTATCTTCGGTCTATGAAAGTTTCAACTCTTGATCATTCACCAATATAGAGATATAGCAAATGTACCAAAACTTATCATTTTTAGTATTTTATGGTTTTTCCAGCCTGAGGTCAAACTAGGGTTTGACTTTCCTGGAGTTTCACCCAACCAAAAATATCGAACCAAAAATCTCGACCCAGGTCTCTAAACTTATATTTTGATGAGGAGATAAATCCTATGCCAGGCTCACTCAAAAATTCCTCTTCTGTAGGAATCCCTAATTTCCCGCACCAAAAACTGAAAATGTCAGGAATCGAATTCTGCTTCGTCAGAACGATGCACCCTTCAAAGGAGAGTCAACCTAGCATACTTTTGTTGATGGATTGTGGAGAGAGACCCAAAAATTAAGAAGCCCTAGCTTCTATAGCTACACAATTTCTTCTTCTCAGGTTAGCTTTGATACCATGTTATAATTTATCATTCAAGCTAGCATTATGATCTTAGGATCTTATTTGAGAGAATAACATGCACAGTAATAAACACAAGAGACAAGAGACACAAAGAATTTTCCTTGAGTAAACCATAAAGGATAAAACCCCGCAACTTCCTCAGAGATAAAATGAGCACCAATCGCAATAGTAAAACCCAAAAACATAAAGATGATCTCCACAGCTTCTCTCTCTCTCTCTCTCACTTGAGAGAGCTACTTCTCTCTCACTCATGCACCCCAATTAGTGAGAGTGTGTGTTATAAATAGAGAGGCCCACTCTCTATTTATATTCTTCCATTCACTTAATGTCCACTTAACATATCAGCCCCACTTAACAATTACTTACTAGAGCCGACATCTCCAGGAGAGTCTAATAACCCTAGTGCCCCACAACTGTGGGGACTTTTCCTTCCGATCAACAAGGAGGGTTAACCTTGACACAACTATGGGGACTATTGCCTCGACTTACAAAGGAGGGTTAACCTCAATGAATTTACATGACTTGTTACATTATTGAATCTCCTGATTGGAACATCGAGGCATGACATGACTCAATTACATTATAGATACTTCCTGGAATAAACATCGGGGTACAATACATAATATATACAAGTGAATACATTCTGAAGTTACAAATACATCAACATGAACTTGCTGAATACTTCATCTTTGTTCTTCATGAAGTATATCCATGTATTCCTAGAAAAATCATCAATGAAAGAAATATAGTATACATACCCACTTAATGAACTGGATGACATCAGACTACATACATCGGAGTGAATGATTTCCAAGATTCGTTTAGCCTTGCTTTCGCTACTTGGAAATGTCTTCTTTGTGTTCTTTCCTTTCGCACATCCCTTGCATACGCCTTCATGTTTTTCTTGTATTTCTGAAAGACCTTCAACATATTTGCTTGAAAGTGGTGGTGCAAATGTGCAAGCCTTCTTGCCAAAGTTCATTCGGTTCTACTGAGTCATGAACCAAAGCTTGTTCTGGTTGGCCCTTTAATCTGTATAGTCCTCCCACTTGTTCTCCAATCACTACTGCATCATCAATAGTCTTTTCTTCTGGCCACATGATGACTTGACCATCTATAAATGCAACTCTTATACCTTTTGAATCTAATGTATAGATGGAGAGAAGGTTCTTATTTAGTCCTGGTACAAATAGGACATCCTTAATTTTCATAGAATTTCCAGAGTCTAATTTGTAGGAGGATTCTCCACTACCTTTTATTGGATATTGGTAGTCATCCCCAAGTTTCACCTTGTGGGGTGATTCATGTTGCGATAGTTTCACAAATTATTCTTTGAATCCTATCATATGTTTGGAAGCCCCACTATCTATAAGCCAATCATTGCTTCCATGTGTGATGTTTCACATGAGAGCATAAATCAAAACATATTCTTCATCACTTGAAGAATCATCACTTTATTGTTTGATTCTCTTCTTGGAAGGCTCATCATCTTCTACAGCATGAGCATGATGTATTTTCTTGTTTCCCTTCCTCTTATGAGATCTATCTTTGTTTCTAGGACAATCTCTTGCAAGGTGTCCTTTTTTATCATGGGTAAAGCAAATGTACTTAGACAAATATTTGTTAGAATTTCTAGTTTTTTTCTTCTGGTGAGAGTGCTTACCTATGTGATGGTATGTTCTTATTTTCTTGGATTGTACTGTGAGATTTTGATCTTCACTTCCCATATTTTCTTGTTGAGGTGATATTCGAGCTTATTCTTGTGAGAATTCCTCCCACAGTCTGCTAAACTTGACTAGCTTCTTTCTAGCACATATCCCTTGAATGAAAGACTCCTATGCCCTAGGGAGACCATTCAAGCTGGTCATCACAATTTTTGCATTATCTACTTCTTAATCTACCGCTTCCAGTTGTTCCTTGATATGAGAGACCCTTGTAAAGTAATATTGGATGGTCTCCGCATTCTGGATCTTTACATTCTTCAATTGGTTTCTCAGAGTCATCTTTCGATTTATGTTCTTCTCTTCAAATAACTTGTTCAGGGCATAAAACATCTCTTTAGGTGTCTTTAGAGAGGACACATGTGGTATGAGGTGATCTTTGATTGAATAAAAAATAATCCTCTTAGCCATGACCAATTTGTTCTTGTTTAAGGCCTTAGCCTCATCTCCATCTGGAACTGGAACCTCTTCATTGATGTAAGAGTCCAACTCATTTTCTTCCAGGACCAGGGAGATCCTATACTTCCAAGCTCAGAAGTTATTAGCTCCCTCAAGCTTTTCATCAAGCTTTCTAATGTGAGACATATTAACATAGAACCTCAAATGGAAATGAAAAATATTTAGATCTTACCAGGTTAAGATGTTGAAATTGGATTTGGAGATGAATTTCTGCAGAGTTGGTTTTGTGGTTCAGGAGCAGATTAGGGTTTGACTTTCCTAGAGTTCTACCCAACCAAAAAATTTGATCTTGATATTTAAACTTCGATTTTGAGGAGGAGATCAATCCAAGCCTAGGCTCACTCAAAAATTCCACTTCTGTGGAGAGCCCTAATTTTCAGTAGTAGTGTCGGGTCAAAAACTGAAAACGCTTAGAATCAAATTCTTCTTCGATAGAAAGATGCACCCAAGAGAGGAGAGTCATCCCAACCTCCTTTTGCTGAAAATTTGTGGAGAGAGATCCAAAAAGTAGGAAGCCCTAGTTTCTGCAGCTGCATAGTGTCTTCTTCTTAGGTTAGCTCTGATAACATGTTAGATTTTTAACATTTAAGCTATATGATCTTGGGATATTATCTAAGAGAATAACAAGCACAACAATCAAACACAAGAGACAATGAACACAAAGAATTTCCTCAGGGAAACCATAAAGGAGAAAACCCCACAACTTCCTCAGAGATAGAAGTAGCACTAAAAGTAAAACCCAAAGAAAATAAGATGATCTCCTGACAACAGTAGTCTCTCTCTCTCTTGTCCCGGCTTCTTCTCTCTCTCACTTATGTGCTACAACTGAGTGTGAGTGAACGAATATGAATGTGTGATAAATAGAGAGGCTCCCTCTCTATTTATACTAATTCTCGACTTGATAATAATGTACTAGGGATGAATTCTCTAGGAGAGTCTAATAACCCTAGGGCCCCACAACTGTGGGGACTTTAACCCTTGATCAATAATGAGGGTTATACTCTATGACTTTACATGACTTGTTTACATTATTGAATCTCCCGATCGGAACATCGGGGCATGACATGACTCAATTACATTATAGATACTTCCCGAAATAAACATCGGGGTACAATACATAAGATATACAAGTGAATACATTCCGAAGTTACAAATACATCAACAAGATGGCTTACCTTGTTAACTAAAATAACTAAAAGGAGAGGGAACAACCTTCATAGATGGAATGGTTACCAAAGTTTGTAGATTTTACTGGATCTACACCAAATATGACTGGATTAAGCGTCCCTAGTGTGGTCACCAATTTTTTTACCAAGAATTCTCAATCAATGCGGACACTGCTTGTTCCTATGCAATGTAAATCACAACTACAAAACAAAAAGACACACCAACACATCCTTTCCTTGAATAATCAAATCAATTAACATGAAAGACAATATACCTCAACCTTGAATCTGCGTGTCTTCTTTCCAAAAGTCCTTCCAAGGGTTTAGTACCTGAAAAATAGATCAGAAGACAAACAAATGAGATAAGAGCATCATGAAAAATTGACTATTCATATTGGTGATAAAGGAATCCAATAATATCTAATTACAATCAATACAATCAAATATAGTAAAAGTAAATGTATTTGTATTAATAAATGGATGAGAAATAAGTACAACCAAAAAACATTGATGTCGATGGCTTGGATCTCAACAAGAATGTCTACAATCCTCTGATAACTATGAAAACCTCTCCAACCATAAACTAACTCTACTTTTCCTCTGATTCAAACTTCAAACTAACAGCATAAGGGTGCTTTTTATAGTCTCCTCCACTCTCCTCATGAAGGATTCGTTTATAGGCCTATAACTCAAGAGATGACTTGGAAAAAGGATAGAATGAGATCCCTATAGGTGAGGAAAGATAATTCCACCTCTCCCAAACATATAGGAACTAACCCCATGGAGGCTTCTGCATGGAAGCTTCCAGAAGCTTCTTTTTTCTCATTTTCTCACCGCTAGTGCTCTTAGCAAAATTGACAAAGGTGTCGATCTAGGGTTATTGCCAAAGAAAGGAGACAACGACGCTTATGGGTAAAATATGATAGGCACCACCGATGATCTGTGTAAAAAGCATGAAGGCACCATCCTTTATAGGTATGGGAAAAAAGTGACCAAGGTGTTTCAATTCAGGATTGCTGAGAGGTTGAAAGACAATGTGAAATTCTCATGAAGGCTGATAAGCAATGTGAGATTTCTAGGTGCAACAATGGTCCAATTCCCTCCACATATTTGAGTGGTTATGAATATTATGTTACATTTATTGATGACTATTCAAGAAAGACTTGGATATATTTCTTGAAAACAAAGGATGAAGTATTGAGAAAATTCAATGAATTCAAATCCTTGATAGAGAATTAGTCATAAAGAAGAATCAAGACACTCAGAGCAGAAAATGGTGGAGAATATAATTCAAAATAATTTTAATCCTTTTGTAAAGAAGATGGAATCAAGAGGGTACTAACCACTCCCTACAATCCTCAACAGACTGGTGTTGCAGAAAGAAATAACATGACCATTATGGAAGTAGTACTGAAGACAATGATACATGACCAAGATCTTCCTATGCATCTATGGGTTGAAGCAACAAGGAAAATTGTTTATGTACATAATAGATCATCTCATAGTTCCCTTAGATTCAAGGTTACTGAATAAATGTTCACGGGAAAGAAGATTGAAGTAATCCATATCAAAATATTTGGTTTTCCAGGATATATTCACATTCCAAAATAAAAGAGAACCAAGTTGGACTGTTCTGGAAATAAGGGAATATTTGTTGGGTATTGTGAAGTCTCCAAATCCTTTAGAATACACATTCTAGGATTCCATCACATGGAGATCAGTAGGGATGTAACATTTGACAAAGAATCAGCTCTCAAGAAATCCAGAAAGTGCTAGCATGAAGAAGTATATGAAGAATATGTACCTCCCATAAATGAAGAAGTTGCACCCTCCCATGAAAAATGAGACTTGAGAGGATCATGATATGCTAGAACCTCAAGAACCTCCTACTATGAATATATCACAAAAGAGAAAAAATTATTGGGTAAGAGAAATCATAAAAGAAGAAGAAAAGTATGGAGCTCTAGAAGGCTCCACAAGAGTAAGAAAGAGATCAAATCCATTCTCCAGTTATGTAGATTTGATGTCTGATCTTGTAAATCAAGAACCTACAAGTTATGAAGAAGCTATACATAAGAAAGAATGGGTAGAAGAAATGACAAGAGAATACTAATCAATAATGAAGAATGATGTTTGGGATATAGTTCCTAAACTCGAAGGAAAGAGTGTGGTATCTTCCAAGTGGATCTACAAGATAAACCATGTAGCTGATGGAAGTATTGAGAAATACAAAGCAAGGTTTTTGGCTAGAGGATTCTCTTAGAAAGAGGGAATTGATTATGAATATACATTTGTGCCAGTAGCAAGTTACACTTCCATCAGAACCATCATGGCACTTGCATCCATGATGAAATGGAGTTTACACCAGACAAATGTAAAGACATCCTTCCTAAATGGGAAGAAGTGTACATAGAACAACCACAAGGATTTGAAGTTGAAGACATACGGACTCACGTATGTAAGTTGAAGAAGGTTCTGTATGGAATGAAGAAAGATCCTTGAGATTGGTATGGAAGGATAGATAGCTTCTTGACAATATTAGTCTTTACCAAAAGTAAATTCGACAGTAACATTTACTTTAAGGTTACGGATGATAAACCTATCATACTATTACTGTATGTGTATGACTTATTTCTAACAGGAAATGAGAAACATATTGTAAAATGCAAGAAGAAGCTCAATGAAGAATTCAAGATGAAAGATCTTGGATTGATGCACTATTTTCTATGCCTGGAAGTATGTTATAGGCTAGAAGGAATCTTTCTCAATCAAGGAAAGTATGTTGTGGAAATCTTAAAAATATTTGATATGTTGGATTGTAAAGCCATGGACACACCCATGGATAACAACCTGAAGTTGTTGTTTAATGAATCATCATATTTATTAGATGTGACTCAGTATAGACATATTATTAAGTCATTGATGTATTTGACGAATACCAAGCCAAATATATGCTTTGTTGTGAATTCCCTGAGTCAGTATCTAGTTAAACCTGGATGTGTTCACCTGATAGCTGTGAAGCATGTGATGAGGTACCTAAAAGGTACGATAGACTTTGGAATATACTATTGTGGATATCATGACTACATAATATATGGTTATACATATAAATATTGTGCTGGAAGTACCTAAGATATGAAGAGCACCTCAGGTGGATGTTTTTGTTTGGGATCTACCATGATCTCATGGTTTCGCAGGAAGCAGTCTAGTGTTGCTCGCAGCACGGCTGAAGAAGAGTATATATCAGCTTGTTTTGCTAGTTGTGAATCCATATGGATTTGAAAGTTGATGTAAGTTATGTTTGGTCTAGAGATGGATACCACAATGATTCTATTTGAAAACCATAGTTGTATAAAGATGACGAAGAACCCAATGTTCCATGATAAGTTGAAGCACATAGGAATCTGGTATTTTCATATATGGGACATGGTACATAAGGGAGATATAACGATCTAGTACGTGAGTACCGATGAAAAATGTGTCGATGTGTTAACCAAGCCTCTGTCTTGGTTAAATTTTGAATACTTCTATAACAAGCTTGGTGTAGTCCGAAAAGGCATTCCTTGTAAGGAGGAACATTGATGATGATGTTGTAGACTTTCCTTGTAATGAGGAACAATGATGATGATGCTGAATACTTTCCTCATAGGGAGGAAAAATGATGATGATATTGGAGACTTTCCTCATAGGGTGGAACAATGATGATGGTGTTACAGAATTTCCTTGAAAGGAGGAATGATGATGATACAGACCCTCCTCGAAAAGGGGGAGCAGGTTGATGATATAGACCCTTGTCAGAAAGGGGAAGAAGGTTGATGATATGGACCCTCCTCAAAAAGGGGAAACATGTTGATGATATGGACCCTCCTTAGAAAAGGGGACCAGGTTGATGATATGGCCCCTTCTCAGAAAGGGGGAGCATGTTGATGATATGGACCCTCCTCGAAAAGGGGGAGTAGGTTGATGATGTGCACCCTCCTAGAAATGGGAAGTAGGTTGATGTTGTTGCAGTGCAATTGTATCATCCTTGGACATTAGTCCTAAATTAATCCACATAATTATGTCTCTATGTTGTGAGAGGATTTCATCGTCCTTGGAATTATGTCCTAAAGTGATAGCGATTAATCATCTCATAATTGGATCCACGGACTTATGTCTTTGTGAGGCATGAGGATTGCATCATCCTTAGACTTATGTACTAAATTGATAGGGATTGATCATCCTATAATTGGATCTACAGACTTATGTCTTCATGAGGCATGAGGATTGCATCATCCTTGGACTTATGTCTTAACGTGATAGCGATTTATCATCCCGTAATTGGATCCGCAAACTTATGTCTTTGTGAGGAATGAGGATTGAATCATCCTTAGACTTATGTCATAAAGTGATAGGGATTGATCATCCCATAATTGGATCCATGGACCTATGTCTTCGTAAAGTGTGAGGATTGCATCATACTTGGACTTATGTCCTAAAATGATAGGGATTGACCATCCCATAAGTCACTCATGATTGCATCGTCCTTGCACCTCTATCGAAAAGTGATAGGGATTGGTCATCTCGTAATTGGATCATGTGTGTTGCAGGTTATGTTGTTGCTAATCTAAATATCAAGTATAGTTGCAAACACTGATGTTGATCGAAATATCAAGTATGGCTGCAGATGACGATGTTTATCGAGAGACTGAGTGCTGCAAAGGATCTAATGATTGAGTGTTGCAAAGTATCTAGTGATCGAGTGTTGCAAATGATCAAGTGTTGCAAAGGATCTAGCGATTGAGTGTTGCAAAGGATCGAGTGATCGATTGCTATAGAGGATCGACTGATCAAGTGCTGTAGAAGATGAAGATAAAAAAGGAAGACTCAGTGTTGTAGAAGATGATGTTCTAGTGTTGAATATGTTGAAGATGTTCAGTAGCTATTCCAGTTACTGATGATTGTTGGAAACATCCAATGACGTATAGATGTATCACCTTGATGATGTTGCAGATTCTCTCTCTTCTTTCTCTTATATTTAATGTTGTTTTTGTTAGTAGTATACTCTTGTTGTTAAGGAGAAGTGTTGAAATATTGTAAATTCAAACAATATTCTAAATGTATTTTACTAATTTAACCTATGGGTGATGTTTTATTCCTCCTTCGGGATGTTACTATTATATTTGGTCATCATAGAGTCATGAAGTAAAACCTCCATTGTAATTCAAGTGAATAGAACCCTCCTGAATATAATAGAATATTTTTTTCTGAATTCTTGGGTGAAGTTGGCCCAGAAAGTTTGTTGGGGCCAACTTGTTAGGGAAAAATTCAAGTGTAATAAAGAGCATAAATAGAGGAGGTGTGTTCCTCATTTGAACACACACACTCACTTGTGTATAATGCATAATATATATATATATATATGCAAGGAGAAAGAGAACATGTTTGGGGTTTTATCTTTGTACTTTTTATACATCTATATAGAGGAATTTTTGTTGGGTTTTCTTCCCCTTAAGGGTTTCCCAAGATAAATATGTGTCTATCTTGTGATTTTGTTTCTTTTAGTGATACTGCATATGCTATTGTTGTGAAATTGAATTGAATACTAATGATATCTAGATAATCATATGGAATATTAACATGGTATCAGAGCTATCCTGAATAGAACAAATTTCACAAGATGAAACTCTCTCTCCTCTCCCTCTGATAAGAAATTAGGGTTTCTATAAAAGTTGGAATTTTGAATATCTGATTGCATATAAAATTGAGACTCCCTAGAGCACATCTATTGAGCCGTGGATCAAAATTTTTGAGTGGGTGGATCTCCAGGAAAGTCAAACCCTAGTTTTTCTTTGGACCAGAAAACTGTAGAAACTGTAGATAAAGATCTCGCAAGTCAGTTTTGAAAGGTAAAGACTTGGAATATCCATAAACCAAGTGTACTAATCAACTCACCACATGCAAACACATATCCTAGTAAGGTTAGTTTTTCATTTTGAGAAATTTCAATTTTTAGTGACCTCCTATATAAGATGGCCCCAAGCACTAAGCTTGAGGAAAAACTAGAAGGCATAGAAGAATTCTGAGCATGGAAATATAGGATTGGTCTCAATCTTAGAGAGAATTCTCTTGATAAATACATCAAAGAAGAAGTTTTAGAACCAAAAGAAGATGAAGCCAATGAGAAGCACATGAAGGACCTAATTAGGGCTATGCTGATCATTGTTGATTCTATCAAAGATCACTTGATTCGTCAAGTGTCATCCAAAGAGACTCCTAAGGAAATGTATGATGGCCTCTCAAGAATGTATGAAGGAAGGAACATCAACAGAAAGATGAGCTTGAGAGCTCAATTGAAAAATTACCAAGATGAGAAAAAAAGAATCCATTCAAGACTACTTCACAAGTGTCTCCCAGTTCAAGAAGAAACTAGAAGCCATTGGAGTCTCCCTTGATTAAGGTGAACTAGTTATGACTGATCTCAATCGTCTCACTAGACATTGGAATTCTTTCATCTAGACTATGTGTTCCAGAAAGGAAAGCATGAAGTTTGAAATTGTATGGGAAGACTGCATCCAAGAGAAGGCTAGAGTAGCCAATCGAGAATATTTACTTAAATAAAATGATCAAGCCCTAGCCACCCATTCTAAAATAAGAAGGAGTCAATCTAACCTCAAGAAGGAAAGAAATAAGGATTCTTGACTATTTCTGCCTTTCACACGCCTGAGGGTTAAGCATAGTAGAAATCTTCAAGCTACTAGGTGCGTCCTTGGGGGCAAGTCTCAAGTCAAGTACTGCCACTTGATCTTGAATCCTCTATTTAGGCCAAAATCCTAACGAATCCAAGGGGGGTGGTCCCTCAGAAATATTTTAAATAAGGATCTTTATATTTTGCTTGTAAATGATGAAATTAAGTTGTTTTTAGGAGTTTTTGGTAAATAATTCAGTCACAAGACTGATGCAAAAAATTTTAAACATTCAACACCATATAACATGAGTGTATAAATATTAACATTGAAAAAAATGATAATCAAATGAAAATAAGATTGTTGTATACTCATATTGGTGCCAAATGGAGTCAAAATTGCTGCTAAAATGAAAAAAAATTGCAATGTGTCTTGGTCATTTTTAATTATTAAAGATGAGTTGATTTAAGGGAAAGGGGATTCTTGATATAGTTATGAAGTACTGAGAACATGCCTGGAAATAGGAAAAAATCGGTTCCTAACTCGGAAATTTGGGTTGAATCAGAGTATCTGAGAAGGTGTTCAACACTATACCAACAAGGGTGTAGCCTAACTTCATCTCGAGGTCACTATTCAGTGGTTCTTGCTTCCTTTGAGAAATTTTCACAATAATGTCAAAAGGCGTTGTGTCATATTTTCACAATGTTTTGAAGGTTGTTGATTTTATTAATGTGAGTTAATTATTTAGATGTGAAGAATTGATTAGTGTGCATTCCTTCTTTTGATTATCCCAAAGCTCAGGGCAAACCTGCGATGGGAAAGAGCATACACTGGAATGGAAAAAAAATTGTTCCAATTGTATTGAAGCAAAACTATTTTGGAAGAAAAATAAAACCAAAAGTCTAAAAGAATCCACAAGCTATGTGTCGCTTTCGGATCATCCACCAATAATCAGTAAGAAGCCTTTGATTGGTGGAGAGAGCATACTTTGTGGCAACGACAGAGGGAACCAAATTATTTAAACAACTTTAAAAATGGAAAATAAAAGAAATAAATGAATAATATATAAATCCTTTCAAGAAGGCATATTCTGTGTGTGTGATTGTTAGAAAAAATAAAACGCCGAAAGAGACACTACCAATCCCCCCAGGGGGGATGAAGTGTAGGTGTTGTGTAACCCACTTGATTTATTTATTAATTATGATTAAAATATCAGAAAAATTAAACAAAAATATGTCTTAGACCCTATAAAATAGTTCTAAATACTTATGCAACTGTATGGAGTGAAGGGGAAAGAAAAAGAGGGGAAAACTGGAGTTTTCTGGTGTCTCGAGAGACCCAAAAATCAAATCGTGAGAATAGATTCCTCCTCTTTTTTCTATTGAAATTATAAAAACTAGAAATAAAATGATTATAATGTGATCTAGTGAATAAATAAAATATAAAAACTAAAACTAAATTCAGTACTTGCAAAATATTGGAAAAATTTACTAGTTTTTAGAGCACTGAAGTACAACTTTAGATTTAGTAAAAGATGATTTTTTTATTCATTTCTAAATATAAATGATATGATATGATAAATGAGTAGATTGAAAATATAATACTTTTAAATCAGATCTATCAAATTTGCATATTCAATCTAAGTAACCCGACAAAGGAGAGAGAAATGTTTTGAGAAGATGGAGAGCAACTTCAAGCCTTGCTTGATCTTCTTATGGAAACTTTGGAGACCCTGTAGAAATAAGATGAAACTTGAGATATTATCAAAGAATAATAATATACAACTGAGTTCAAATCCTCCTTTGAAAAAGTAACCTGGAAAACAAATCTATGAGAAATCCCTGCATAAAAAGTGTTAGATCTAGTGTACTCAAAAACAAGAAATGAGAAGGAGTTAAAATACAACTTAGTATGAAAAAATACTCTCCTATCTCTTGAGATCAAAATACCAGTAAGAAAATTAAAGCAGTAAATTCCTACTGTATGTGCCTTAGGATGACCTTCTAAGCTAGATCTAATAGCAATTTTAAGCAAAAAGGAAGAAACAATTCAGAAATTTAACAATATCACTTCAATACTTGCAATAATTCATCTCATAACACATAATGGACCTCCAAATTCTGAAATTTTATTCATCAAATAGCAACAATACAAAATAGCAAAGGTTTCTTGCATCCATCCTCAACAACGAAGGAAAACCCTTCTTTTATAGCAAAAAAGAAGCTCAAACCCCAAGGGGGGTAATTTGACAAGTGTGAGGTGTTTTAGGGGTTGATATAATGGGGAGGAAGGTTAGAGTGTTGGAATGAAGGAATTCCACCTATATTGAGGCATCCCACATGGTTTGGGAATCCTTTATCTCCTATAACCAGTTCATCTAAGTGGAAAAACCACCCTCCATGAGTGAATTCACCCCGCTTTTGTGGAAGTGATTTAGATCACCTACTTTGATGGTTGAAGATGCTCCTATATGCTCATAACTGTCTCATACAATATCCTCATCAACTTTGACACCTCAGAGACAAGTCCTAGACAAATTGCCTTTGATTTAGGGATTGGATTTTCTCCAATTTTCCCATTTATTTGACCCTCTCGGTCATTTTGGAGAGAAAATACAAATTAATAATTGAAAAATACTAATTTGACTCTCAAAATTGGGTTTATGGGTTAATTTAGGTCCTTGGGTCCAAAAATGAGCATCCCCATGACTAAATTGAATCCCTAGGCCCAAATTTATGACCTTTTGAAATATTACAATTAAAATACACCTTATCGATGATTTTATTCAAAAACTAAAAATCAAAAAAATCCTAGGGGGGGATTATTGGATGTTTATGACACTATGGAAATATTACTAGCATGGTATAATACATAGACCCTATGATTTAATAAAATTTATGAGAAAAAAGTTACCAAACTCACCATCTCGACTTTGGAGGATTTTGAGTGCAAAACTTGAAAATTATATGTCGCTTATAAAAGCGTCATTTAATTAACAAGGGAAAAAACACTCAAGCATGATGACCTTGATGAAAAATTCTAATAAGGCCAAACTTTTTACATAAAAGAAACTCATGCTATGTCATTTATTACAATTCCCTCGAAAGGTTGTGAACATCCAAAAGAGGCCACAACTGGCCCTGATGAAACCATGAAACTTCCGAGCACATAGTAAGAACAAGTGATTTGTTATGATCCTTGGTGGTTCACTTGAAAAATAACCTAAGTGAAAATTAGTGGATAACATCAACCTACCAAGACGTTCCAAAGGAGAAACTACTCAAGCTTTCAATGTTTCAATTGTCACAAGATAGGACACCCTGCCAGATATTGTCCATTAAAGAGAGAAGAATAGAAGAGGAAAAACAAAAGCCAGCATGCACACCTAGATGAATATGAATAAGAAGAGGAAGACGAAACTCAAAGAAAAAAATAAAAAGAAGAATATGCATAAGAGTAATGTATTATTCTCTGCACTCTCTGGGTCTTTAATACCTGGAGAAGACACATGGCTTATTGATAGTGGTGCTTCAAAGCACATGACAGGATAGAAGAAAACTCTGTCAAAAATTGAAGAGGAGAACTCTCCTCAGAAAGTATCTTTAGGAGATGACTATCAATATCCTATCAAAGGTATTGGTGAAGCAAGATATAAGCTTGATTCTGGAACTCCCACGAGGATGAATGAAGTCTTATATGTACCAGGTTTGAAGAAGAACTCACTTTCTATCTCAATATTAGATAATAAAGGATATATGGTTGCATTTATAGATGGACAAGTAGTTATGTGGCCCAAAGGAAAATCAATTAAAGATGCAGTCATCATTGGTGAAGAAGGAGGACTATATAAACTCAACGGACATTTGGAAACGACCCTTGTTCATGAGATCACTAGCCCAAGTGAACTATGGCATAGGATTCTTGATCACATCAACTACAAAGCACTAGCCCATGTGAGAAAAGTAGTAACATGTTTACCATATTTGAATATTGATCATGAAGGCACCTGCAAATGATGTGCAAGAGGAAAGAATATCAGGAATCCAATTCCTAAGAGTGAAACAAAGACTAAAGGTACGTTGGAATTAATTCATCCAGATGTATGTGGTCCGATTTCCTCCACATATTTGATTGGTTATGAATATTATGTTACATTTATTGATGACTATTCAAGAAAGACTTGGATATGTTTATTTAAAACAAAGGATGGAATATTTGGAAAATTTAAGGAATTAAAATCCCTGATAGAGAATCGCTCAAAAAGAAGAACAAAGACAATCACAAAAGACAATGGTGGAGAATATACTTCAAAATAATTTGAATCCTTTTGTAAAGAAGCTGGAATCAAGAGGGAACTAACCACTCCCTACAATCCTCAACAGAGTGGTGTTGTAGAAAGAAAGAAAAGGACAATTATGGAAGCAATGAAGACAATGATACATGATCAAGATCATCACATCATCCAATTTTCTAGACTTACATGTATAATTTTTCAGCCCCGTCACCTGACGTGAATCGATTGGTAATCACAATCCCATCATCTCCACATAAAACATCATGTGCATCAAATATTCTAATCAAGATTTCAAACATAATATAAATATCAAATTGACATTAAATATGAAAGGTTCTCGACTTGTCCAGAGTCCATGCACATCATACCTCATGTGCATCAAACATATCATAATTAAATCATATCATAAACAAGATTGATATCACTTGCCATAGTTGTCGACTCACCTAGAGTCTTTTCATACTGATTATTTCTTGCGGTTCATGTACCTGCATTTCTTGTCACACTCGATAGACCATAAGAGTACACGCTACATAATGTTTTTCAAAACTTTATACAACTTTAATCCTTCTAGATAAATTCACATGATTTTTCATTCACAATTAAAATCATAATATAACTGCATACATAATTGACCAAATGTCGACATTATTTTCATAATCATAATTTACTCATCAATATTTCAGCTAATCCTTCTTAGGTCATATCTCATCAATAATTCATTTCCTCACACCTATCCAGGTCATTTGAAACCAAATTCTCTAAAAAACATTTCCTTACAACATTTTTAGATCTCAAATAAATAAATGGCCCGATCATTCATCATGTAATGCCCACAAATAAATAGTTTATTCTAATCTTAAGATTCACAGTAAAAACAAGGTATTACACTTCTCGCCCCGTGGGAGCGAGGATCCAGGTGATCACATCACTACTTTACATCTTTGGTGCTCGTCAAATTCACTGAAGCATTATTCTATTTGAATGAGACCGTTTCAACGCACCCTCACCTATCTAGCCACAAAATAGTACACTAAGCTTCCTAGTGGCACATAGTAGAGTTTTAATTATTTGACATTGGTCATTCTTAATCACTTTCAGTTGTTAGTCCATTATGATGTTGGAACTGAGATTTTGTCATCTTTTTGACAAGATAAGGATACTCACATATCTATCCATATTTAAGAGTGTTGTAGGCAGAAGAGGTTAAGGACAAAATTCCACCTAAATTCTTATAGGAGCGGTTGCTTAAGTATTTATTGACATACACTGTAAACGATGTTTTGACATTCGGAATGGCCACTAAGGAACAAGCCATTTTCAAAGCACAACAATTAGAATTGATTTATGTGTAGTCTAAACTCCTTTATGAGATCATTCCTGATGTACCAAGATTGAATCATGAAACCAAGATGAAACATAGACTGCATGCCAATGAAATTGTGGGATTTGTGAGTGAAAAATCGGTGGACCAGGTTACAAACCAAATGAAAAATTTATATCTTAACCAGTTTACAGTAGGAAAAGCTACTAAATTGTCCACCCATACCCAATTAGCGGGTGTACATTCTGTGCAGTCATCAAACCAGAATGATTACCAAGAACCGAGACATAATAGAAAGAAGGGAAGAATAATCAAAAGGGTGGGAATAAGAAGGAAAATGTTGGAAAAAAAATGATGGTGGGGACAAGAATCCTAAATGCAAGGTCAAGTTTCCGCGGGTCGGATCCCAGAATTGAATCGATGGGTCGATAAAAATATTTTTCCATTGGTAATGGAAATTACATTAGTGGGAATATAAGATGAAACATCTCCATCTTGAGTCTCAACTATTGGAAGAGTTGTAACACTTCCCTCACCTAACTGGAAACTTAATTTAGTTTCTCTTTCCAAGAAATGGGAATGCAAATAGAAAAAATCTCCCAGATAAGCTTCTCAGTTGGGTGTTGTAAACTTTGTGGTCAAGACAACCTTACACAGTTGTGCCCCAGTGATCCATGTTCCTAGGCGCACATCAAAGGACATCAATTCGACTTAATGAATCGAGTACTATTATGGAGGAAGCATATAAAGAATAGTAAAGCAAGAAATACACTACACATACATAAAGTAAACACTGACAAAATGCAAGAATTCGAACCAATCTTTGTTATTCGATTACTTCTCTATTACTTGCTTATATTTTACAATAGTGTACATGCTTATATAGGATGTTGAGATGATTGTGTGACTACCTGTAACATTTATTTACAAAGAAGTTAGAATGATTCGAAAGTTGAACTGTTACAGACGATTGGAAGAAAGAGAGACAATCTGTCGAAGTCGTGTCGAGATGCTGGAGTCGACTATGCATGTCGAGAAGAGAAACCTATCGAGATTCAAACTTGTAGGATTCGATGTTAAATCTGTTGAAGTCAACAACATGCCAATTGCTGGGTGGATCATTCTTCCTTCCTTAAGAAACAGTGGTCCCCATTGTTTGCTCGTTCAGGTGAGAAAACTAGTTGGTGACACTAGTACATAATGAGAGATAAGTGACAAAAAAATGATCGAAATCTTCCTATAAATTACCACTTTTAATTTAGTGATCATTGGTGGCTAATTTTCGGTCTCTTATCACGAGCCCAAAAAAGTGGTCATTTATAGTTTCGTCATTTATAGCTTATCGGATGGTCATTAATTTGGTTGCATATTTGGTCATTAATCTGGTCATATGTCTGGCCATTAATCTGATCATATGTTTGGTGATAAGATACCAAAAATTAGGAACCAAAACCGCCATTTAGTCATTTATATGTGAATTTTGGTCATTTATTTGGTCACTTATATCCCATTTGTTGGTCACTTATCTCTCATTTTTTGGTCACTAATTAAGTCATTTTGTATGCAAAAATTCACTGATTTCTATAGATAGGGTATGGAGGAATTAAACCACCAATATCCTGCCTATAAGGCATGTGCTCTTCTATTGAGATAGTACCCTTGAAGTCTCTACAATACTTGTAGAAGTACCAAGATTATTCATGTACTCCAGAAATCATATATAGATTATAAAAGGAAGCGAGAATTAGCAATAAAATCTACTATAGTTTGATCATGCACTCCATAAATCCAAGTTGTACAAAAAAATATTGTCCTTCTATATATTCATTAAAAAAACGCATGCATTAACACATTCAAAGTTCAAACATAGATCCAATTATTTTTTCCATCACTTCAACATATTGCAACTAATTTACCAATTCTCTCACCTATATCAACACTTAGCTTATGTGCCTCTGCACCTAGGTCATATGGGACAATAGACCCATAAACTTCACATATTTCAACTTTAACACTCCCAAAGGTCCTTGTGTTAAAGCTAAAAAGCATACAAAGACAATAAATAACAATAGTAGTAAATTACACTCAAATGATCTCCTTAAAAAAGTGAAATGCTTCATCCAAGGAAAGGATCGGGTAGAATTCAAAAGCAAACCTAAGCAAAAACAACAACAATATTTGGTAAATACTGGTTGTTTGGGCCAAGAAGTTGAGGATCATACCCGCAGTTAGGAAGTATACAACACATGAAAAATAGGGTTATCTCAAATAGAACAAAATACACTCACATAAAAACTAAAACCAATAGAACCGACATCAAGTTAACTACAACGTGTCAGCACTATTTTATTCTCGTGGGAATTGGTGTTGTCGCCTTATAAATTTTAATATTTCAATGGTTGTTTCAAGAAAAATGGGCTTGAAGGTGCTTTGGATGAGAGAAGGAGAAATTTTCATTATTGAGGCTTAAAAATGGTTTTCAAGTCAATCTTGGCTTATATATTTAAAATTGGCTTATATATTTTAAATTATGCGCTCCGAAAAAAACCTAAATTTTATAAATTTTAGGCCAAAAAGTTTATGTTATTAAATTTATGGACTAAAGTTTTATTTTATAAAAAATATATATTGGCTTGCGGTTTATTTTATTAAAAATCATTGGCACAAGGAAAACATTTAAGCTCAGCACCGAGAGACAAGTATCGTCGAGCTCACAAGGAGTGATAAATAGTGCACCACCCATTGAGGTATATTAAAACTATTGGCACATATAAACAATTAATAATTTTATCATGTGTTTAATGTGGGATTATGTTCCATTGCAAAACAATATAAAAGGGAGAGCTTTAAACCACAACACCAGCAATGAACTAGGATGGTATATTTCCGTCGACCACCACATAGCATGTTTTTCATGGAGTTTCGCATGGGTGCACAACCATCTGTAATGGATGCTTAAAGAGGTTATTGTGCGATTTTTAAGGATGTTTTGGTGGTTAGTATACAATATCCCATGGGAGATATATTGGGTACAAAGCATGTTCAATAGATATCCAACTACTCATAGAGTGCCTTCTTCTCGTGTGCGAAGAGGAGCATCTGATATGTAGCAACACTTAGTCATGTTTCAAGTGCAATACTATGTATGGAGTATTACGATGTCACTGGAATTTTAGCTGCTAGTGGGAGTGATTCGGTTGGGAATATATGGGATATTATGATCGCCCTATTCATATTTATCCATACAACACATACCCTATCAACAGATTTCATGGTAGATATGGTACTGATTCTCCCCCTATATGGCTTAGCTATCATCGTGGAAATCACTACAATTCTCTTCTTGATTCACACCTATTGAAAATTGGTGATGGCCTTGTCTTTAGTAGTCTTCAAGGGAAAAATATAGACAAGGATAAAGTGAAATATATGATATAAAGGCACAACAAGATCAACAAATTGAAAATGCACTTCTAGCTGATGGCTACTTCTACTCTGATTTGGAGTTATCATATAGAGAAATTGAATGCACAGTGATGGAAGATTCATGGGATGAATATCTTTCCCAAGATCAATACATAAAAAAAATTGGTTACAGAGAATCCTCTACTTTTGCAAGTGTCGATTCGCCGTCTTTGGGTTCTTTGACAGGAACATCCAGATGTGAGCTTGGATATTTTAAAGTGGTCAAAGACACTGCATTGTCAAGAAGTCTCCACACGGTTATGTCTGTGGGATTTATCTATGTGAGGGTGATAGAGGTGCACAACATCTTTGTTAATGATGTAGAGTCCAAGGTTTTTTATCTCTTGGATACTAGAACAGGTAATCATGGAGGGGAAAGCATATACAAGATTAAAGGAAAATCCATAGAGAAATTCCATGCGGCCAAAGGAAATATACCTAGACAATATTTCATAGAAATTTGGTTGGTTTAAACTCTTGTAAACTAAAAAAGGACCGACGATGCGGGTTAAGGCCATGCATCATCCAACAGATTGAAATCATTCTGCTGGAGAATATGGTGTGAGGTTAGCATCCAAGTGGGATATCAGAATTTTGTGCTGACGAGTAAGTCTAGACACGTCTCAACACAACATTATTTTGCTGGCAAGGTCAATGAGTTAGAAATATTCCACTGAGGAAAGTGTTGTGTGGTTAATGTTATAAGGGTAGAGAGAAAATTGATTTCGATAAGTGAGAAATGGTAAAGAAAACCACTATCTAAGGTAGCAAAAACCACTCTGGGATTATAATGGAAAAAATACTCGGGAATTAGACAATGGATTTTCTAGAAAGGACTCAGTCGGTGATGAGATATGATCCAGTTTTTATTGATATTGTTGGTAAATCATCTCAGAAGTTGACAAAAGGAATCACTCCTTATTCTATGACCACATCCACCTTTGGGAAACACTCGATTCTCAACCCTTTGATAACTCAACATGCTAAAGGGGGAAAATGTATCATTTCACTCAAACAAAGGGAGATGCAGATAGCCTATTAATGGCACTGGGTCAAGTCCTTGAATAACCTTTTCATGGTGATATCCCACAAAATCATTGCGAGAGGACTCTAACTGGATTTCATGAGGGATGTTTTAATGTGTCGATTGCTACTGAGGTAGTTTCCCATGGTCTTGATATTCCTAATGTTGATCTGGTACATAAACAACTCTGGAGAGAAATTGGAAGAGAACTAATATGGTTAGGTTTGACAACATATGAAAGCATTGAGTGTTCTAATCTATTTATAACTTGCATTTGGGAGAACTGAATCTAGCATCAACTCTAAAATTTCCATTGAAGAAGTTATTTTTGATTGATGGTTCAATCAGATCAACACACAGTAATGCATACATGTATGGATTTTACAACAACAAATGTATAGTGATATATGACACCTTGATTCAATAGTGCAAAAATGAGAGGGAATCTTTTGCATACATTGCTCATGAGTTGGGCATTGGAAGCTCAATCATACAATGTATTGGTTTGTTTCCATGCATGTGCTCACACTATAACATTTTGGTGGCTACACTGTTGTTTGGAATTCAAAATATATCTTCAAAATATTTGGTTTCCAAACCCAACCTATACTTTTTGGGATTCTTATTTTCCAACATACAATAATACCTATTCATCATCTAGTGAGCTTTGTTATCAATCTTGTCAGTCGAGCATTTGATTTCCAGGTCGATAGTTTTGCAAAATACCTTGGTTATGGTTCTCCTCTCCAAGATGGACTTATTAAGTTGCAAGAGAAAATATTATCAGCTATGAATATTGATCCCTAGTATTCAACATATCACTACTCTCACCCTCCTCTAGTAGATAGGCTTGTAGCACCTTACATATATGATGAAAAAGAGGAATAAGATGGGTTTCTGAGGTTTCAGGTATATCCTTTTGATTCCTCAATATCTGCAAGCATTTGTTCCATATTTGGAGGATTGAATTCCTTGTTGCAGATGATTTTGACCAATTATTAGATTTTCATGGAGGTGGTGTGTGAAGAGATGGACTAGCTACCGTTCTATCTAGAAGGTTCGACAATGGGAAGGAAAGTGCAGGAAAATAGGAGGGGGCATCAAAGTGTCTCAAAAACGGAATCCGACACTATTAGCATTAGATGTTTTCTCCTATCGGATGCAACACTTCTTAAACTATGGTGAATGGTTAGAGAAATTTTCACATCAGCCAGATTCTTGTCTACTAGCCATAGTAAATTAGAGGAATGTAGGAATGCATTGTATATTTCAACTACAGTTGTGGCTCCAAAATATGAAATAGGGAAAGGCATAGATGTTGGAAGAGAAAACATATGGAGTTAAGGAGAGAAAACATCCTCTAAAGCATATACTTGAATTGAGGAGATAAATTTGTTTGACAAGTAACTAGTGTGTTGATAAGGCTATTAATACGTTAGAAGTATTTCTCAAGGAAATTCATGTTTGTAGCTCCAATTTGGGCAAGGAGCACTTGGAAGCTGCTTGTACAAATCTAAAAGAATTCAAAAGTTGAAAAAAGAGGTAGATTTGTTTGAAGCATTCTGGAGAGCAAAGGCAACATTAGTGCAACAAGGCATTGAATATGAGTACTATCTTTAAGGTGGATGAGGAAAATAAGTGTTTATCATTTGGGAATTTGAAACCTATCAAAGGAGCAATGCCAAATTTTAATTAATTATTGTTAAATTGATTCCTCCTAAGATGTAGTAGTTATTTGTATACATGTCATCATTTGAATATTAGTTTTCTTTTTTAGAAAGTAGAAGTTAGGATGAATCAGACCTTCTTGGGAGGCTGGGAAGATGTAGTTTTTTCTATAAAATCATATGTAATAGATAGAAAGAGGGTTCGACTCTCATGAGAAGAGAGGTGTTAGCACCTATGCTAATATTTGAGGATTTTTACATATGCATCTGCACTAATTCCTCTGCTAAAGCTTAGACCAGTGAAAGAAAGAGTAAGGTATGAAAGCTTTCCATGTCACATGACCTTGAAGGATATCCATGGGGTTTATATATATTCTGAGGGGGTTTATCCATTTATTTGGAGTGCAAAATTATTGAAAATACTGAGTTTTAGCCTTATAAATATGCCTGAATAAGAAAAATTTGATCAAGGATAAAAGTTGACTAGAATGGACGACCTAGATGCACAACGGAGAATATCAAAGGCCACAAATTGTTTCCTCCAAGGGAAAAATCAGGAGTTGAAGAGAGGAAAGGGAAAAATTGTTAGATTTTTAACATTAATCTAGCATTATATTAGGATATTTTAACTAAGAGAATAACAAGCACAGCAATCAAACACAAGAGACAATGAACACAGTTTTTTTCCTCAGGGAAACCATAAATGGATAAAATCCTGCAACTTCCTCAAAGATAGAATCACCACCAAAAGTAAAACCCAAAACAATAAGATGATCTCCCGACAGCAGTAGCCTCTTTCTTTCTATCCCCAACAACTTCTTCTCCCTTAGCTATGCGCTACAATTGAGTGTGAGTGAGTGTGTGATTAAATAGAGAGGCTCTCTCTCTCTATTTATACTAATTCCTGACTTGACAATAACTCACTAGGGTTGACTTCACTAGGTGAGTCTAACAACCCTAGGGCCGCAGAACTACGGGGATTTTAACCCTTGAACAATAGGAGGGTTACCCACATTGACTTGACATGACTTGTTTATATTATAGAAACTCTCGATCGGAACATCAGGGCATGACATGACTCAATTACATTACAAACACTTCCCGGAATAAACATCGGGGTACAATACATAAGAAATACAAGTGAATACATTCCGAAGTTGCAATTACATGAACACTCCCACTTAACTAGGAAGGTATTCTCTCAACACAATTTATCAGCACAAGTCTTCTTCTCTATATCATCTGGATCATCATCGAGTCCTTGTCATCTTCAAGTCATCTTCATCTGGATCTAGATCATCACTGGATCTGGATCATCATCACTGGATCTGGATCATCACTCGATCTGGATCATCTTTGGTTTTGGAACATATCTGTTGGATCATCATCATAGGTGCTATCTCTTGATTCTTCTCGTCATAGGAATTTCTACAGAGCCATCCATTTTCCATGCTGGTTATAGGCCTAACCTCCATGTAGGTTTTTTCCAGCACTTATATCTAACCCTAAGTCAGAATGGCCCACCCAACACTTATATCTGATCATGTAGGAACCAATCCTATAATCATATAAAAAAGGCACACCCAACACTCACATCTGACCATGTGGGAACACATCCCACAACCCTATCAGAAAGGCACGCCCAGCACTCACATCTGACAACCAATGTCAGAAAGGCTCATCACTTACATTCGACCATGCGAGGAACCAATCCTCCATGCTGAAAGGGATTTTCACTTACATCTGACAACCAATGTCAGAAAGGCTCAGCACTTATATTCGACCATGTGAGGAACAAATCCTCCATACCAAAAGGGTTCTACACTTACATCTGACAACCAATGTCAGAAAGGCTCAGCACTTACATTCGACCATGCAAGGAACCAATCCTCCATGCCGAAAGGGCTCTCCACTTACATCTGATCATTGTAGGAACCAATCCTACAGTCACCTCAGAATGGCTCTACACTCACATCTAATCATGTAGGAACCAATCCTACAGTCACATTAGAATCGCCCTCAGTCCTAGACTGAGCTTTCCTGGTAACTGACCAAGTGCCTCCATTCCAAGAATGGCATTTAGCGCTTATATCTGATCATGTAGGAACCAATCCTATAGTCACATCAGAATGGTTCAACACTCATATCTAAAATGTGAGGAACCAATCCTCTCATCATGAAAGAATGGCTCAGCCCTTACATCTGACCATGGAAGGAACCAATCCTCTCACCATGTCAGAATGGCTCATGGACTCATCACTTCCCTTTGGAGGGAACCTCGATCTGGAGAACACCAAGCTTCTCCCTGAAGTACTCAAACTTCACTCTAGCCAATGGCTTTGTCAACACATCAGCTATCTGTTCGTCCATCGCAACATACTAGAGCTTCACTGATCCCCTCTGCACCATATCCCTGATATAGTGATACTTGATCTTGATATGCTTCGACTTGTCATGGAACACCGGGTTCTCTAACAACTTCACACAACTCTGGTTGTCACAATAAATACAAGTAGAATCCAACTAGAGATCAAATAAATCAGATAGTAGCTTCCTCAGCCATACTGCCTCACAACTAGTTGAACAAGCTGTGACATACTCTGCTTCAGCTGTACTCAGTGCCACACAGGATTGCTTCCTTCTAAACAAAGAAATCACACCTAATCCCTTACTGAAGCAACACCCTGAAGTGCTCTTCCTATCGATGGAACTGCCTACCCAATATGAATCAGCATAACCCTCCAAGTTAATCTTCTGATTAACCTCATACTTGAGCCCATAATCAACTATACCCCTCAGGTATCTCAGCTTTATGCTTTGCAACAATCAAGTGAACATGTCTTAGATCTGTCAAGAACTGGCTCAAGGTGTTCACAACAAAGCAAATATCTGGTCTCGTGTTTGTCAAGTACATCAAGGACCCAATCATCTAATGATACATCGTAGCATCAACTGCTTTTGATGAAGCATCACTCAATAGCTTCAGGTTTAATGCCATAGTTGTGGTCATGGCCTTACAGTCCATCATCTCTAACCTCTTCAGGATCTCTACTGCATACTTCCCTTGTCCAAGGGAGATTTCATCTGCATTCTTCCACACCTCTGTGCCTAGAAAATAGTGCATCATACCCAAGTCCTTCATTTTGAACTCAACAGCAAGCTTCCTCTTCGTATAAGCAATCAATCCATCCATACCTGTTACAAATAGATTATCTACATATAGTAGGAGAATCACTAGGTTTCCATATTCAACCTTGTAGTAAAGGTTGGAATCTGCTTTACTCTTGGTAAAGCCCAAACTGGATAGAAAGCCATCAATTCTGTTGTACCATGTCCTGGGTGTCTGTTTCAAACTGTAAAGGGCTTTCTTCAATCTACACACATGATACTCCCTGTCATGTGTCTCAAAGCCGAGTGGTTGTTCTACATACACTTCCTCTTCCACTACACCATTCAAGAAAGCAGTCTTGACATCCATTTGGTGTATCTTCCATTTCATGATTGCAGCCAGAGAAACTACTAATCTGATGGAAGTGTATCTGGCTATAGGTGCAAAGGTTTCTTCATAATCTATTCCTTCTTTCTGTGAGAAGCCACGAGCCACGAATCTTGCTTTATATTTCTCTATGATGTCATCTACAGCATGCTTGATCTTGTAGATCCATTTGGAAGTTACAACCAACTTCCCTTCTAGTCTTGGGACAACCTCCCAAACATCATTCTTCATGATCGATTGATACTCTTCGATCATAGCATCCTTCCATTCTTTCCGTTCTTACCATTTCTTCTTATTTGGAAGGTTCTTTATTGATAAAGTCACACAATAAAGCTACATACCCGAAGTAGGACCTGGTCGTCTTTCTTTCTCTGTGATTCTCTTCTGGAGCCCCATATCTTTCTGCACCTTGGATAGCTTCTCGTACCTAAGTAGGTTTCCTCTTGTGAGGATTCTTCTCCTGAGATGGATCTACAGGTTCTTGAGGTTCTTCAAATTCTCGATCTTCTTCTTGAGTTTCTTCATTCATGGTTGTGTAGTGAATTCTGGGTGCTTCTAATTCGTTAGGATCTTCAACGGGTTTCTTTCTGGATTTGTTGTAAGCTGAGTCTTCGTTAAATGTTACATCCCTGCTGATGTCGATCTTCTTGAATCCTCGGAAGTATATTCTGTAAGCCTTCGATATTTCAGAGTATCCCACAAATATACCCTTCTTTCCTGAAGGATCTAACTTTGTCCTCTTTTCTTTTGGAATGTGTATGTACACTGGACAGCCAAATATTCTGAGATGGATAACTTCTCGCTTCTTGCCAGAAACGACTTCTTCAAGTATCTTGTTCTGGAGTACTCTGTGTGGAGTACGGTTCTATACATACACCGTTGTTCTAGCAGCTTCTACCCATAGATGCATGGGAAGATCTTGATCATGAAGCTTTGCTCTTGTAGCTTCCATGATAGCTCTATTCTTCCTTTCTACAACCCCATTCTGTTGTGGAGTGGATAACTCCCTCTTAATCCCTAAATCTTTGCATAACTCTTTGAATTCATTTGATGTGAATTCTCCGCCATTATTTGATCGAAAGGTCTTGATCTTATTTTATGTGTGGTTCTCGATCAAGGCTTTGAATTCCTTGAACTTGCTGAAAACTCCATCTTTGTTCTTCATAAAGTATATCCATGTCTTCCTAGAATAATCATCAATAAAATAAACATAGTATACATACCCTCTTAAAGAAATGGATGACATTGGACTGCATACATCGGAGTGAATGATTTCCAAGATTCCTTTTGCTTTGATTTCGCTACTTGGAAATGTCTTCTTTGTGTTCTTTCCTTTCACACATCCTTTGCAGACTCCTTCATGTTTTTCTTGAATTTCTGGAAGACCTTCAACAACTTTTCTTGCAAGTGGTAGTGCTCTGTAGTGCACATGTGCAAGCCTTCTATGCCAAAGTTCATTTGGCTCTACTATGTCATGGACCAAATCTTGTTTTGGATGGCCCTTCAATTTGTATAATCCTCCTTCTTGTTCTCCAATTACTATTGCATCATCAATAGTATTTCCTCTTAGCCACATGAGGACTTGGTCATCTACAAATGCAACCCTCATGCCTTTTGCATCTAGTGCCAATATGGAGATAAGATTCTTCTTTAGTCCTAGTACAAACAAGACATCCTTCATTTTCATAGACTTTCCAGAGTCTAGCTTGTAGGAGGATTCACCACTACCTTTTATGGGATATTGGTAGTCATCCCCAGGTTTCACCTTATGGTGTGAATTATGTTCGGATAGTTTCTCAAAGGATTCCTTGAATCTTGTCATGTGTTTCGAAGCCCCACTGTCAATAAGCCAATATTGGCTTCCATGAGTGACAGTTCCTGTGAGAGCAGAGATCAAAACATATTGTTCATCACTTGGAGAGTCTTCACTTTCTTGTTTTACTTTCTTCCTGGGAGGATCATCATCCTTAGCAGTGTGAGCATGATGTCTTCTTTTGGAGTTCTTATTCTTCTTGGATCCACTCTTATTCATGGGACAACTTCTAGCAAAGTGTCCTCTTTCATCACATGTATAACATCTGAGTTTGGATGGATCCCTTTTCATAAAATTATCTTTCTGATGAGAATGCTTACCTTGATGATGATGATTTTCCCTTCTGCCTTTCTTGGAGTGTACTGTGAGAGCTTGATCTTCACTTCCCATCTTTTCTTCTCGAGCTGCTATTCGAGCTTCTTCTTGTGAACATTATTCCCACAGTCTACTGAACTTTATTAACTTCTTCCTAACACAGATTCCTTGGATGAAAGAATCCCATGACCTAGGGAGACCATTTAGGGTCGTCATCACAATTTCTGCATTCTCCACTTCTTCATCGACTACTTCAAGTTGTTCTTTGATCTAGGAGACCCTTGTGAAGTATGACTGGATAGTCTCCTCAATCTAAATCTTTACATTCTTCAACTGGTTCCTTAGAGTCATCTTCCGGTTTATGTTCTTCCCTTCAAACAGTTTGGTTAGGGCATCAAACATAGCTTTGGGTGTCTTGAGGGAGGACACCCGTGGTATGAGGTGATCCTTGATTGAATCAGCAATAATCCTGTTTTCCTTAATTGACCTCTTCTTATGTAAGGCCTTAGCCTCATCTTCCTCTAGAACTGGAACCTCCTCATTGATGTAGGAGTCCAACTCATTTTCTTCCAAGACCAGGGAGATCCTATATTTCTAGGCTCGGAAGTCATTAGCTACCTCAAGCTTTTCATCAAGCTTGGTATGATGAAACATCTTAACTGAGAACCTCAAATGGAAATAAAAAAGATTTAGATCTTACCAGGTCAAGATGCCAGATATGGATTTGGAGCTGAATTTCTACAGTGTTGGTTCAGGACCAGATTAGGGTTTGACTTTCCTAAAGTTTTTTCCAACCAAATGCTTTGATCTTGATCTCTAAACTTCAATTTTGGGGAGGAGATCAATCCAAGCCTGGGCTCACTCAAAAATTCCACTTCTGTGGAAAACCCTAATTTTCGGTAGTAGTGTCGGGTCCAAAATTGAAAAATCTCAAAATCAGATTATGCTTCGATAGAAAGATGTGCCCTAGGGAGGAGATTCAGCCCAACCTTATTTTGTTGAATTTCTTTGGAGAGAGATCCAAAAAGTAGGAAGCCGTAGTTTTCGCAGGTGCACAGTCTCTTCTTCTCAGGTTAGCTCTGATACCATGTTAGATTTTTAACATTAAGCTATCATTATATTAATATCTTTTAATTGAGAGAATAACAAGCACAACAATCAAACACAAGAGACAATGAACACAATGTTTTTCCTCAGGGAAACCATAAATCAAGAAAACCCCGCAACTTCCTCAGAGATAGAATCATCACCAAAAGTAAAACCCAAAACAGTAAGATGATCTCCCGATAGTAGTAGACTCTTTCTTTCTATCCTCGACAACTTCTTCTCCCTCAGATATGCATTACAACTGAGTGTGAGTGAGTGTGTGATAAATAGAGAGGCTCTCTCTCTATTTATACTAATTCCCGACTTAATAATAACTCAGTAGGGCCAACTTCACTAGGTGATTCTAACAACCCTAGGGACCCAAAACTGTGGGGACTTTAACCCTTGAACAATAGGAGGGTTACCCACATTGACTTGACATGAATTATTTATATTATAGAAACTCCCGATCGGAACATCGGGGCATGACATGACTCAATTACATTACAACACTTCCCGGAATAAACATCGGGGTACAATACATAAGAAATACAAGTGAATACATTCTGAAGTTACAATTACATCAACAAAAATTCGGTTGTGAAAGATGGTAAACCTGACTTCATCTTTTTGCAGTCCAAGATCTGATGGTTAAGGATGACTCCAAGATATATCAATGACTCGAAAAGGAGAAGAAATGCAAAATCAAAAAGAAGAAATACATAATTTGGTTGTAAAAAAGTTAGAATCCCACTTTTTGTGATCTGCAGGATCAACGGTCCAGAAAGCTTTCGTACCTTTGATCTTAGATCAACGGCCCATAAGGGAGCAGAAATGCAGAAAGCTAAAATATAAAAATTTAGCATCGTAAAATAATAAATCCCGACTTCCTCTTTCTGCATCCCATAACTTGATCTCATATCAATGGATGGGAAATTTTATGTCTAAGATCGATGGTGCGGAAAATGGAGACATGTGCACGGGATAAGTAGATCATTTCCTAATATGCGGAGTGTGGTAGGCCCTTAAATTTTGAATGGTGGAGATTTAAAGAAGATTTTGATCAAAGGCTAGAAACAATTCCACATGGTGAACTAGCACGGAGAAAGTCATAATGAAGATTTGTGAATTTAGGTATAGGCCGCATCTTCCAATGATTGATATTAAAGCTTGATCTATATCAATGACTGAGGCTGATTCCGCAAATTGAAAGTGTGAGGAAGAAAAGAATTTGAAAACCGACGAAATGGAGTTAAAAGGTATAAGAAATGGATGGTGCATATTTCATCTGGGAAGGATCAACGATCCAAAACAATTTCGTTGGTTGAAGATGCAAGGATGAATGAAACTATTGCAGGTCTCTCAAAGATCCTTTCAATAGTCATTTTCATCAAGCAGTCCTGAGTCCCAGGTGTCAAATTTTCCCAAATTGATCCACCAGGTGCATTCCAGCATGCTTTCCTTATTTGTTTATGATCATGGTGAATTTGCCAGATCAAAGTTTGTTAGGATTTTATGTGTGCGGGTTTGATTCCCGTATCAAAACTGATTTTGGGCTATGTTTCAAGGTTGTTCTCAGGAGCCCATGATACTATAAATGTAACCTCAATATAGGAGTAAATAGGTTTTACATTCATATTTTGAAGACTCTATGCTTGGTTTTGTACCTATGCAACTTTTCTTGGAAGTAGTAATGCAAAGTATTTCATGAGGGTATGAGATTCATCACATTGTTTAGTGTTCAGTCTATTTTTTCCCTGTATGCTTCAATTTCATGTTTGTGTAGTTTCTGCTAATGTGTTTCTAGTTGTGTGCAAGGAATTTGTTCTCTGTTTAGTGCTCCCTGCTTCAGATAACGTGTTTGTTATGTGTTTATGGTAAATGTCTTCGAATTCATCCTCTGTTAGATGCTACATTTTAGTTATGAGCATTTACTATTGCTTCTGCTAAGGGTGTTTCAAGAGATTCATCCTCAGATAGGTGCCTCTTGTTTCATTGGGCTTCTTCTCATTCCTCCCTTCCATCCCTCAAAGATATTTTGTTGAATACTAACACCTTATTTTCCTCAGACTACAAAGGTTATCACTGGTGATTATTTGTTGTAAGTCCTTGATTGTTTTAGGTTTTGACTCCATTTCCCTATGGTATCTAATATTTTTCTGTCTTACACTCATTAAAATCTAAACAACACTTCCCCTCAGAAATCTATCCTTCTGAAAGCTTGTTTAAATCCATATGTGTATGTGAATGTTCTTGTGACAAAGAGAGAGCCCTATCTAACTGTATAGGCTAGAATACAGTCTAAATATTGGTTTTAAATGGTTAGCCCATAGCTTCTTCTACCACAACCATAGGAAAATTATTGGGTGATAACAAGAGGTATTTACTGTAACTATTAGGTACTGTCTCATTTTCAGAATGTAAATAAAGTTGCAGAGAGGAAAAGTTGGAAATTCTTCAACACAGATATTCTTGTGCCGGTGTTTTCTCAGTAAGTAACTTATTATGTGACTATCTTTCCAATTTCCACCCCATTATGTATTTTATTTTGTGTACGAATGAGAGTAATGTGAACTAGAATTCATCTTTGATGATCTAGTTTATCAGATTCAAACATTTTTAAATCTTTTCTTCTAAAATTATTATGAAATTCATCCTTGTTATATGCTTTGTTTTAATGGATTGTATTCTTTTGTCTACTACCATATTGCAATGCCTAAAGTCTAAGGAAATGGTACCTACCTTGCCTCTGTCCTTGTTCTTTTCAAACCCTAATAACTTGTAGCTTAAACCATTATATATTTATTGACTCCATTTCCAAATGGTCTCTTTTCAAGTCTATCCTACCAAATCTTTATAAAAACAAACTTGTTCCTATCATAAATATGACCTTCTAAGTGTTATTATTAAATATTTTGAGTGGGAAAGATTTATGATTATTGAGAGATACCTCTCTGACTGTATAAGGTTAGAATATAGTCTAAAGTTGCTTTTGTGGTTACCTTTGGGTTTCCTTGATACAACCCAAGTAAATTTTGAGTGATAACCTCTTGGAACCGTTGCCGAGAACAAAAGTAAAAGTTTTTGTTGGGTATGAACAAAAGAGTTTCATATTTGACTGTTGATGGTGAACAACGGTCAGACTTCAAGTAGGCTAGGCATCTTTCACTTGGGGACTCCAACTTCAAAGAATCCATATTTCAGAATTTTTATGGCGACTCCACCGTCAGAAGGTTTAAGAGTTCGAAGTGTTGATCCATTTTACTCATTAATCAAGATGAGTTCTATATTTGCAAGGTATGCTCCTATGAATCATGCTCATATTCCTGGTTTTCCGAATCAAATACCTAATGTAGATTGGAAAACTTACCTTCCAAAATTCAAATATCAAAAGAGTGATGATGCTACCCTCCGTTTGATTAAATTTCATATGCATAAACATAAGCTTAGGGTTGAATTGCATTAGGATTCTTTAATGAAAATGTTCATGGTCAGCTTCGAAGGAAATGCACGGTCATCGTATGAGAGGTTGCCATCATAGAGTTTATATTTCCTTAAATACTTTCATACAGTATTTCGTGAACATTTAAAAGATCAATATCCTTCCTTGCTACTAGTTCAATATTGTTCCATGCATGTTAAAGGTTTCATTGAAAATTTGGAGAAAATGTATGGTGATGACCAGTTTATGGATGAGGAAATTTTAGAAATTTTGTAGGAGAACTCATTTCATAAAAAGGAGGTGCACGAAAACTTCCATGAGATTCAAGAAAAATCCCAACATTTGATAACTTCTTCCTTGACTGAAAGTGACATAAGCCAAAACTCTGATTTAGTCAGTCGCGTTTCTTTTTCTGAATTTGATGAGAATTTGCAGCAATCTTGTCAGTCTTTGTGTAACCAAGAAGAAAGTTGAGACTTTCAATCAAATCCTTCCTCCTATTATTCAACCTCTGAATCTTTGTTACAAGAAGGTGCTTCCCATTTTCAATCAAAAAATACCCCTTTTCAGTAGCAATCTCCTCAAAGTTATAATGCTTCGATGGTTGATTACATAGAGGATTCTAATTCTGCAAAATCTCAGTCTCATAGTCTTTCAGTCTGTTCATTTTCTGAAATTGCATGTATAGAAGAATCATATTTTGAGTTAATGGTTGAAGAAGGATCTTTATGTGTTTATCAATCTCATACTCCACCTAATATTTACAAGAACATACAAATCCCTTTTTATTTATAGATGATGAGAAATATGAGCAGCAATACAATCAGCCCCATCTTATGGAACAACCAGTGGTCTACAATAAGGGGTTGAATCATCGAGAAGATGATCACAGTTCTTGATTAAGTTTTTCTTCATATCTTTAAATTTTAGAATCCTTGTGTCAAGAAGGATATATTTCATTTGATTCTTTTGAAGAACAAAATAATAATTATTTTGAAACACAAAGAGAATCAAGTTTTAAATTCTGAAATTTTAAATGAGTATGTTGATGTTCCATTTAGAAGCTATCATGAGCATACCCTTCATGGTTCTTTGCAAAATCAGTTTGAAAATTTTCAAGTGAACTTATAGTTTGAGAAGCCTCATCATAGTAAGAAAATAACAGAATATTTTGAGGGTTATCATGTTTGTTATGAACCGGTGGCCGACTATATGGAGAAATTTTTCAAATGGGATAGTTGATTAGGTTTTCTCTATAAAGATCAAATCTATTATCATTGCTTTTCACCATTATAGTTTTCGGTTCTGATTTTGATTAAGTATGACGAGGAAGTTAGATTATTGGATCAACTGTTGGATTGGCTTCATTGGCACTTTTTCATTACTTGATTTAGCATTGGTGATTAGTAAAGTAGGGTGGTAGGTGTGTGAATAAGCTCAACATGACAGGCATTTCTTTCAGAAAATTTTCAGTATGAATTTCACTTTTTAGTTTGAAGTTTGAAGTTTAGATTTGCATTTTGCATTTGGTTTCAGTCTTCATATGAAGGGTTGGTAATATATTATAGGTTGCAGTTGGTATCAGTTTGTTTTATGTTGGTGGAATGGGATTGCTTGCAGTATGGATTCAATTGATGGTCATAGGTGAGAGAAGGTTGATGATTTTCAGAAAATCTTGGGAGAAACCCAATGGACCGGGCACAGGTCTACAGATTCTTTGCTACCTCGTAGGGAGGATAGCATCCCTAGTTGGAGCCATCTCTTAGTGCTATTTTATTCTTGTGGGAGTTAGTGTTGTCGCCTTATAAATTTCAAGATTTCATTGGTTGTTTGATAGATCTGAGGCTTGGTTCGTTTGGTCATTCATTAAAGTTTTCCAAGTTTTGCAAGAAAAATGGGCTTGAAGGTTCTTAGGATGAGAGAAGGATAATTTTTCATTATTGAGGCTTAAAAATGGTTTTCAAGTCAATCTTGGTTTATATAATTTAAATTATGCTCTCGGGAAAAAAACCTAAACCTTAGGCAAAAAAATTTATTTTATTAAATTTATGGATTAAATTTTTATTTTATATAAAATATATATGGTCTTGGGGTTTATTTTATTAAAAAGTATTGGCACAAGGCCAATCTTTAAGTCTAAAAGCTTAGCACCGACAACCATGTTTATTTCATGCCAGGTTTAAAGCTTAGCACCGACAACCATGTTTATTTCATGCCAGGTTTATTTTATAAAAATATTGGGCCAATCTTTAAGTCTTAAAGCTTAGCACCGAGAACCATGTTTATTTCATGCCAGGTACATGCCAGGTTTATTTTATAAAAATATTGGGCCAAGCCCAATGTCCAAGTTGAAGCTCAACACTGAATAATTATACACAAATCAAGTCAGCAATCAAACCAAAGGTCAACAACAAAGCCCAAGCATCGAGCTCACAAGGAGTGATATATAGTGCACTATGCGTCTAGATATGTTAAAGCTATAATAGGGGAATATAAACAATTAAGAAGTTTATCACGTGCTGCATGGGGGATTATGTTAGATTTCAAAAAAATATAAAAAGGCGAGCTTTAAACCAAAACACCAGCAATGAACCAGGATGGTAGATCTCCGTCGATCACCACATAGCATGCTTTTTATGGAGTCTCGCATGGGTGCACAACCATCTGTAATGGATGCTTCAAGAGGTTATCATGCGCTTTTAAGGACGTTTAGGCGGTTAGTAGACAAGATCCCATGGGGGATCGATTGGGTACAAAGAATGTTCAGTAGAGATCCAACTACCCGTAGAGTTCCTTCTGCTCACATGCGAAGAGGAGCATCTGATATGTAGCAACATTCGTTCGTGTTTCAAGTGCAATACTATGTATGAAGTATGACGATGTCATTGAAATTTTAGCTGCTGGTGGGAGTGATGCGGTTGGGAATATATGAGCTATTATAATCGCCCCATTCATATTTATTCATATAGAACATGCCCTATCAAAATATTTAATGGTAGTTATGGAAAGGGTTCTCCCCCTATATGGCTTATCTATCATCGTGGAAATCACTACAATTATCTTGTTGATACACATCGATTGACAATTGGTGATGGCCTTGGATTTAGTTGTGTTCAAGGGAAAAATATAGACAAGGATCAAGTGAAATATGTTATAAAAGCATAGTAGGATCAACAAATTGAAAATTCACTTTTAGTTGAGGGTATCTTCTACTCTGATGTGGAGTTAACAAAGAGATAAATTGAACGCACGGTGATGGAAGCTTCATAAGCTAAATATCTTGCCTAAGATAAATACAAACAACAATATGGTTACAGAGAATCCTCCAATTCTATGGCTATCGAGCCATCGTCATCGGGTGCTTCGACAGGAACATCCAGATGTGAGATTGGAGATTTTAAAGTCGTCAACGACACTGCATTGTCAAGAAGCATCCACACAGTTTTGTCTATGGCATTTAGCTATGCGAGGGTGATAGAAGCGCACAACATCTTTGGTGATGATTTAGAGTCCATGGTGTGTTATTTCTTGGAGACTGGAATAGGTAGTCCTGTAGGGGAAAGCATATACAGGATGAAAGGAAAATCCGCAGAGAAATTCCACCCGGCCAAAGGAAATATACCTGAGTATTATTTCAAAGAAATTTGGTTGGTTTAAACTCTTGTAAAATAAAAATGGATCGATGGTGCAGGTTAAGGTCATGCATCATCCAACAAATTGAAATCATTATGCTGGAGAATATGGTGTGAGTTTAGCATCCAAGCGGGATAGCGAAATTTCTAGTTAACGAGTAAGTCTAGACACGTGTCAATGCAACGTTATTTTGCTAGAAAGATCAATGGGTTAGAAATATTCCACTGACGAAAGTGCAGTGTGGTTAATTTTATAAGGGTAGAGTGAAATTTGATTTCACTAAGTGATAAATATTAAAGAAAATCACTATATAAGGTAGCGAAAACCGCTCTGAGATTATAAAGGAAAAAATCCTCGGGAATTAGACCGCAAATTTTCTAGAAAGGACTCAGTCGGTGATGAGATATGATCTAGTTGTTATTGGTCTTGCTATTAAATAATATCAGAAGTTGACAGAAGGAATAACTCCGTATTCTATCACCACATCCACCTTTTGGAAATGCTCCATTCTCAACCCTTTGATAACTGAACATGCTAAACATGCTAAAGGGGGAAAATGTATCGTTTTCACTCAAATAAAGTGATATGCATATAGCCTGTCAATGGCACCAGTTTGGGTCCTTGCATGGTGACATCCCACAAAATCAGCGTGAGAGGACTCTTGAATGCTTTTGTGAGGAACGTATTAATGTGATGGTTTCTACTGAGGTAGCTGCACGTGGTATGGATATTCCTAATGTTGATCTGGTTCAGAAACAACTCTGGAGAGCAATTGGCAGGGAACTAATATGGTCAAGGTTGACAACATATGAAAGCATTGGGTGTTCTATTCTATTTATAACTTGCATCTAAGAGCACTGAATCTAGCATCAACTCTAAAATTTCGATTGAAGAAGTTATTTGTGATTGATGGTGCAACCAGATCGACACACAACAATGCATACATGTATTGATTTTACAACAACAAACCCATAGTGATATAGGACACCTTGATTCAGCAGTGAAAAAATCAGGAGGAAGTTGTTGCATTCATTGCTCATGATTTGGGGCATTGGAAGCTCAATCATACAATGTATTCATTTCTTTCCTTGCAGGTGCTTACACTATTACATTTTGGTGGATATACTCTTGTTTTGAATTCAACAAATCTCTTTGAAAGCTTTGGTTTCCAAACCCAACCTGTACTTTTGGGGATTCTTATTTTATAGCATACAATAATACCTATTCATCATCTAGTGATATTTTCTCTCTATATTGCCAGTCAAGAATTTGAGTTCTAGGTCGTCAGGTTTGCAAAAAAAACTTGGTTATGGTGATCCTCTTCGACATGGACTTATTAAATTGCAGGAGGAGAATTTATCAGCTATGAATACTGATCCCTAGTATTCAGCATATCATTACTCTCACCCTCCTCTAGTAGAGAGGGTTGCGGCACTTGACAGATCTGATGAAAAAGAGGAATAAGATGGGTTTCTAGGGTTTAAGGTATATCCTTTTGATTCCTCAATATCTGCAAGCATTTGTTCCATATTTGGAGTCTTGGATGCCTTGTTGCAGTAGATTTTGACCAATTATTAGACTTTCGTGGAGGTGGTGTGTAAATAAATGGAATGGCTACCATTCTATCTAGAATTTTTGACAATGGGAAGGCAAGTGCAGGAAAACGGGAGGGGGCATCAAAGTGTGTCAAAAATGGAAGCTGTCACATTAGCATTAGATGTTTTCTCCTATTGGGTGCAACAATTATTAAAATATAGTGAATGGTTAGAGAAATTTTCACAGCAGCCAGATTCTTGTCTACTAGCCATAGTAAATTACAGAAATGTAGGAATGCATTGTATATTTCAGCTACATTTGCGGCTCCAAAATATGAAATAGGGAAAGGCATAGATGTTGGAAGAGAAAAGAGATGTAGTTTAGGAGAGAAAACATTCTCCAAGTCATATACTTCAATCTTCAGTGTGTTGATGAGGATCTCAACATGTTCAAAGGATTGATCAAGGCAATTCATGTTTGTAGCTCCAATTCAGGAAAGGAGCACTTGGAAGCTACTTGTATAGATCTAGAAAGAATTCGAAAGTTGAAAAAACAGGCAGAGTTTTTTAAGCATCATGGAGAGAAAAGGAAACATCAGTACAATAGGGAATTGAAGATGAGTACATATATTTAAGGTGGATGAGGAAAATAATTTTTTACCATTTGGGCATTCGAAACCTATCAAAGAAGCAGTTCCAAATTTTAATTAATTATTGTTAAATTGATTTCTCCTAAAATGTAGTAGTTAGTTGTATACATGTCATCATTTGAATTTTATTTTTTACTTTTAGAAAGTAGAATTTAGGATGACTCGGACCTTCTTGGGGCTGGGAAGATGTAGTTTTTTCTATAAAATATGTAATAGACATAAAGAGGGTTCGAATCTCATGAGGAGAGAGATATTTACTGTAACTATTGGGTACTGTCTCATTTTCTAAATGTAAAGAAAGTTACTGAGAGGAAAATTTGGAAATTATTCAAGACAAATATTCTTGTACCGGTGTTTTCTCAATAAGTAACTTATTATGTGACTATATATACAGTTTCCACCCCATTTTGTATTTTCTTTCATGTTTGAATGAGAGTAATGTGAACTAGAATTCATATTTGATGCTTTGGTTTATCCGATTCAAACAGTTTTAAATATTTTCTTCTAAAATTATTACAGAATTCATCCTTGTTAGATGCTCTGTTTGAATGGATTGTCTACCTTTTTATACTACCATTTTGCAATGCCTAAAGTATGAGGAAATGGTGTCTACCCTGCCTCTGTCCTTGTTCTTTTAAAACCCTAATCTCTTGCATCTTAAACCATTATCTGTTTATTGACTACATTTTCCAATGGTCTCTTTTCAAGTCTGTCCTACCAAATATTTATAAAAACGAACTTGTTCCTATCAGAAATCTGACCTTATGAGTGACCTTATGTGTGTTATTATTGAACATTTTGAGTGAGAAAGCTTTATGATTATTGAGAGATCCCTCTCTGACTGTACCAGGTCAAAATACAGTCTAAAATTGGTCCTGTGGCTACCTTAGTGTTTCCTTGATACAACCCAAGGAAATTTTGAGTGATAACACAATGTTTTCTAGACATACCTCTATACCATTGACTAGAGCAGTTCAAGTAAAAAAAATTCTTCAACTAGGTCATTCTTTATAGGAAGACATTTCAACCAAGCTAGAATAACCTGCAATTATAGACCCAATTGAACAATGGAGGCTATTTTTTTCATAAAAGAAAAACATTTGCATTGTATATCATAATAGATATCAAATCAAAGAATTCCATTTTCCACACATAATAGTCATATTAATGTGGAACCAATTACTCAACAAGGAAATATTAAATAGAAAATTATGAGTACCTGGGATGCATTAATGCAATCTCTAGGATGTTCACAAATCTTTCCAAGTGCATAGATTGCATTGTATGTTTCCATTCTATAGTCAAGAAGAAGAGATGATGGTTGAATAATTACATCATTTTACTTTGATAGAGCCAATTCTGTTGTCATTGAACCAAATGAATCAATAACACACTCAAGATGGAAAATTGGAAATACTTTAACACTATAATTATATCATGTTACACAACTCTACCTACAAATAGGGGTTTTATTTTTTAGCCTCCATGTTCAGAACACACTCCAATACCATAAACTCATGACTGTAGAGAAACATAATTAATAAAAAAAAATGCAAAATAATAAGAAAACAAAGATATTCAACCTAAAAATCAAAATGCACAACTAGGATGATTGCATTACCTACCAAAAATCAACATCTTCATCTGTGCAAGCTTCAAGAAGAAATAGAAAAAATGTGTCATAATACATATCCCAAAAACAATATAAAATCAATTATTATTCTACATAAGAAGCAAAATAACTAATCCATATGCTTACATCTACCAAGTTTGGGTAAATTACTTTGTAGCAGATTATCACACATCTCTATTCTTCAGTCCGGTCTTTTTCTTGCAAAATATGTAGAAGGAACAAATATCAATCCTGATTACATGTAAAACAACTAGTTGTAGCCTAATGCAACTCTTTATCATAAAAGGAATGAAAACACATTTATTTCATTATCTTAATAGGAACGAAAAATAATTTATTTCGTCTCTTTAAAATTTAACACTCCCTAAGGTCCATGTGTTAAAGTTGAAAAGCATACAAAGACAATAAATAACAACAATAGTAAATCTAACTCAAAGTATAAAGAAAACAAATAAGATAACCCACTAGGAGAGTTGAAACTGTCCTCATACTCAACTGTATTTTTTAGATCATATATTTTCTATTAAGAGATGAGTCACTATAGGAACAAAGGACATACTTGAGAAGGAGAATAAATTAAATTATTGTAGGTTTAGTCAACTATAGTAGCAATCAAGGTAATTACCCAGCCTAAAAGAAAATAAACTCCAATTACTGAAGAAACAGACCAAGAAACAACCTTCCATAAAATATTAGGTAATGATGACATTCCACACATAAACAAGAGCTTAGTTTGTATCCCATACAAAACCATGTCTTTCTTGAGTAGGATGTGAGTTTTTTAGGGCTGCTAAAAGAAACCATAAGCATGTTTGAGTGGATTAAGATCTTTGTTGCACTATTTGGGTGTTTGGTTCTGCTTGAAGTGAACTGTAAGGAAACCCCAATTACAAGAGCAGCAAACCCATAAACAATAGCCCATAAAATAGCATGTAATGATGGCATTTCACACACAAACCAGAGCTCAGTTTTTGGCCCATACAAACCCCATGGATTTCTTACAGCTTAGCACACTCAAACAGTGCAACAAATATATTAGTCCACTCAATTCTGAACCATGGCCTCCTAAGTTAGGTTGTGACCTTCTTGTTGCTTCATGAAATGAACAGTGGCCTTCTTCAGTCTGCTTGAATTGAACCATGAACTTCTTGGGGATGGTTGGACTAAACTGTGACATGTCTGAAATTTCTTGATTAGGATATGAGTTGTTTGGGGCTACTAGGAGGTCACACCCTTTAGAAACATAACAAAAGGGTTAAGGTTCCACACTATGAGGGGGAGCTAGCATAAGGACCAATCAGGGCTCAACATAAGATCAAGATTCAACAAGAGGGATCATGGAAAATTGGGAAAACAACCCCTACACCAACAAGACCAAGGTGTGTCAATCAAGGTGGGAGAATAACCCTTTTACCCATAGGATTTAGGTGTACAATTAAGGTGGGGACACAACCCTTTTAACAAGAAGACCAAGGTGTCAAACTGTTATATTCTCTCTCAAGGTATATAATCCATAAGTATTCCATACCACAACAATACATTTTATGATCATCGTATAAGGAAGGTCCATATCACAACAATGAGTTTTATCATCACCATTTGGGAGTTCCCATCAACTCTTCCCTATTCTAAGTTATCAAAGCAAAGGCTTCTAAAATGCTCATGAGGATGTCAATAAAATTTCCACAATTTTAGCAACAGAAAAAAGTACATGAAATTAACATGTAAATAGAAATACCTTCTCCTGTACTTAAAGTCTGTCCAAACTGTTAGAGAGATAGATCCCAAAAACATAACAAACAAGAATCAATGCAACTGCAACTTTTGGAAACTGTCAACCAGATTTTGATATTTAAACTTAGCAGCATATATATGATAAGAAAAAAGACATAAAACATGACAAACCATCTCAAACAGACATAAACTATGACAAACCATGACAAAATAGTACTAGAAACAAAATAGTATCACTGTAACTAGACAAGATAATTTTAAATCATAATTTCCATCTCTTTCAACTTTAACACTCCCGAAGGTCCCTATGTTAAAGATGAAAAACATACAAAGAAAATAAATAACAACAGTAGTAAATCTAACTTAAAGTACAAATAAAACAAATAAGATAACCCACTAGGAGAGTTGAAACCTTCCTTATACTCAACAATATTTTTTTAGATCAGATCTTGTCTATTAAGAGACAAGCCACTACAAGAGAAAAGAACATACTTGAGAGAGAGAGAAAGTTCAATTACTTTAGTTTTAGTCAACTATATTAGTAGTCAAGGTAATTACCCAGTTGAAAAGCAAGGAAACCCTAATTATTGCAGCACCAGACCAATAAAAAACAGTCCATAAAATATCAGGTAATGATGACATTCCACACACAAACAAGAGATTAGTTTGTATCCCATACAAATCCCATGGATTTCTTGAGCATGTGGTGAGTTGTTTGGAGCTTCTAAAAGAAACCATATCCATGTTTGAGTGGACTAATATCTCTACTACATTGTTTGAGTATTTGGGTCTGTTTGAAATGAACCGTAAGGAAACCCAAATTACTGGAGCAACAGACCTAGAAACAACAGTCTGTAAAATATCAGGTAATGATGACATTCCACACATAAACCAGATCTCAATTGGTAGCCCATACAAATCCCATGGATTTCTTGAGCAAGTCATGATTTGTTTGGGGATGCTAGAAGAAACCCTAACCCTGTTTGAGTGGACTAAGATCTATGCTACATTGTTTGAGTGTTTTGGTTTGCTTGAATTGAACCGTAAGAAAACCCTAATTACTGGAGTAGAAAACCTAGAAACAATAGTCCATAAAATATCAGGTAATGATGACATTCCACACACAAACCAAATCTCAATTGGTATCCAATACAAAGCCCATGGATTTCTTGAGCAGGTTGTGATTTGTGTGGGGCAGCTAGGAGAAACCATAACAACAAACCTAGAAACACCGGTGCATAAAATATCAGGTAATGATGGCATTCCACACACAACACATATCTCAGTTTGTATCCCATACAAGTCCCAAGGTTTTATTACAACTTAGCACACTCAAAGAATGCAATAGAGATATTATTCTGCTTAAGTTTGAAATCGTGACCAAGAAACAACATTCCATAAAATATCAGGTAAAGATGACATTCCACACACAAACCATAGCTCAGTTTGTAGCCCATACAAAGCCCATGGCTTTCTTGAGCAAGATGTGAGTTGTTTGGGGATGCTAGAAGGAACAATAACCTTGTTTGATTGGACTAAGATCTCTGCTGCATTGTTTTAGTGTTTGAGTATGCTTAAAGTGAATCATAAGTAAACCCCAATTACTGGAGCAAAAGACCCAGAAACAACAATCCATAAAATATTAGGTAATGATGACATTCCACACAGAAAATAAATCTTAGTTTGTATCCCATAAAAATCCCATGGCTTTCTTAGAGCTTAGCACACTTAAACAATGCAACAGAGATATTAGTCCACTCAATTCTGAATCGTGATCTCCTAATTTGGTGTGTGACATTCTTAGTGCTTCCTGGAATGAAAAATGACCTTCTCCGATCTTCTTGAACTCAATCGTGACCTTTGTGGGGATGGCTGGACTAAGCCATGACTTGTATGAACTTGCTTTAGCAGGATATGGGTTGTTTGGGGATGCTAGGAGGTCACACCCATAACAATCATAACAAAAGGGTTAAGCTAGCACACTATGAGGGAGCTCTAGCATAAGGACCAATCAAGGGTCAACATATTATCAAGAGTCAACAAGAGGGGTCATGAAAACGCGGGAAAACAAACCCTACACCAAAAATACCAAGGTGTGTCAATCAAGGTGGGAGAATAACCCTTCTACCCATAGGACCAAGGTGTACCATCAAGGTTGGGACACAACCCTTTTACTCAAAAGACCATGGTGTCAAATTGTTATATTACCTCTCAAGGTATATAGTCCATAAGTATTCCATACCATAATAGTACATTTTATCATGACCATATAAGGAAGGTCCATACCACAATAGTGAGTTTTATCATCACCATTTCAGAGTTCCCATCAAGTCTTCCCTATTCTAATTTCTCAAAGAAAAGGATTCTAAAATGATCATGAGGATCTCAATTAAATTTCCAAAATTTTAGTACCAAAAGAAAAAAACACATGCAATTAACATCTAAACAAAAATACCTTCTCATGTGCTTAAAGTCTGTCGAACAGTTAGAGAGATGGATCCCAAAAAAATAACAAATAGGCATCAATGCAACTGCAACTTTTGGAAACCGCCAACCAGATTTTGATATTTAAACTTAGCAGCAGATATCTAATAAGAAAAAAGACATAAACCATGAAAATCCATCTCAAGAAAAAATACACCATGACAAACCATGACAAAATAGTACTAGAAACAAAATAGTATCCTTATAACTAGACAAGATAATTTTAAAGCATAATTTTCATCTTTTTCAACTTTAACAATCCCAAAGGTCCACCTTTGGGAGTGTAAAAGTTGAAAGAGATAAAAATTATGCTTTAAACTTATCTTGTCTAGCTACAACCGAAAATCATACAATGTCAATAAATAAGAGCAGTAGCAAATTTAACTCAAAGTACAAAGCAAACACATAAGATATCCCACTAGGAGAGTTGAAACCTCCCTTATACTCAACAATATTTATTTAGATAAGATCTTGTATATTAAGAGACAATTCACTACAGGAACAAAGGAAATACCTAAGAGAGAGAATAAATTCAATTATTGTAGGTTTAGTCGACTATAGTTGCATTCAAGGTAATTACTCAGTCAACAAGCAAGGAATCCCCAATTATTGGAGAAACGGACCAAGAAACAATAGTACATAAAATATCAGGTAATGATAGTATTCCACACACAACCTAGAGCCCAGTTTGTAGCCCATACAAATCCCATGGATTTCTTTGTTGTTATAATTGTAACTTCGGAATGTATTCACTTGTATATCTTATGGATTGTACCCCAATTTTTATTCCGGGAAGTGTTTGTAATGTAAATGAGTCATTTCATGCCCCGATGTTCCAATTGGGAGATTCTATAATGTAAACAAGTCATGTCAACTCATTGTGGGTAACCCTCCTATTGATCAAGGGTTAAAGTCCCCGCAATTGTGGGGCCCTAGGGTTATTAGAATCTCCTAGAGAAGTCGACCCTGGTGAGTTATTGTCAAGTTGGGAATTAGTATAAATAGAGATTGATCCTCCCTATTTATCACACATTCAATCACACTCAGTTATAGCGCATAAATAAGAGAAAAGAAGTTGCTGGGACAAGACAGAGAGAGACTACTGCTGTCGGGAGATCATCTTACTATTTTGGGGTTTTAATTTTGGTGTTGATTCTATCTCCGAGGAAGTTCCAGGGTTTTCTCCTTTATGTCTTCTCTGAGGAAAAAATTTGTGTTCATTGTCTCTTATGTTTGATTATTGTGCTTGTTATTCTCTCAGTTAAATATCCTAAGATAATGCTATCTTAAATGATAAAAATCTAACATGGTATTAGAGCTAACTTGAGAAGAAGACATTGTGCAGCTATGAAAACTAGGTATTCCTACTTTCTGGATCTCTCTCCACATATTTTCAGCAAAAGAGGGTTGGACTGACTCTCCTCTCTAGGGCGCATCTTTTTGTTGAACCAAAAACTGATTCTGAGTATTTTGAGTTTTTGACCCAACACTGCTGCTGGAAATTAGGGCTTTCCATAGAAGTGGATTTTCTGAGTGAGACCAGGCCTAGATTGATCTCCTCCTCAAAATCGAAGTTTAGAGATCAAGGTCAAATTTTTTGGTTGGACAGAACTCCGAGAAATTCAAACCCTAATCTGCTCTTGAACTAACTCTGCAGAAATTCAGCTCCAGATCTAGATCTGACATCTTAACCTGGTAAGATCTAAATATTTTGTATTTCCATTTTAGGTTCTCATTTAAGATGTCACATCATACCAAGCTTGATGAAAATCTTGAGGGAGCTGATAACTTTCGAGCCTGGAAGTATAGGATCTCCCTGGTCTTGGAAGAAAATGAGTTGGACTCCTACATCAATGAGGAGGTTCCAGTTCCAAAGGGAGATGAGGCTAAGGCCTTACAAAAGAATAAATTGGTCATGTCTAAGAGGATTATTGCTGATTCAATCAAGGATCACCTTTACCATAGGTGTCCTCCCTAAAGACACCTAAAGCTATGTTTGATGCCCTAACCAAACTGTTTGAAGGAAAGAACATAAACCGGAAGATGACCTTGAGGAACCAGTTGAAGAATGTGAAGATCTAGAATACGGAGGCCATACAATCATACTTCACAAGGGTCTTCTAGATCAAAGAACAACTTGAAGCAGTGGATGAAGAAGTGGAGAATGCAGAGATTGTAATGACCACCTTGAATGGTCTCCCTAGAACATGGGACTCTTTCATTCAAGGGATCTGTGCCAAAAAGGAGCTAGTCAAGTTCAGCAAACTATGGGAAGAATGTTCTCAAGAAGAAGCTCGAATAGCATCTCGAGAAGAAAAGATGGGAAGTGAAGATCAAGCTCTCATAGTACAATCCAAGAAGAGCAAAACAAATCATCATAGAGGTAAGAATTCTCATGCTAATAAATTTAATAAGAATTGACCCAGATTCAGATGCTTCATATGTGATGGAAAAGGAAAATATGCTAAAGAATGTACTAAGAACCCAAATATCTCTCACAAGAAGAAGGGAAACAAGAGAAGACATCATGTTCATGCTGCAGAAGATGATGAACCCTCTAGAAAGAGAATCAAGAAAGAAAGTGATTATTCTTCAAGTGATGAATAATATGTTTTGATTTCCACTCTCACGGGAAACATCACACATGGAAGCAATGATTGGATTATAGACAGTGGGGCTTCCAAACATATGACAGGATTCAAAGAATCCTTTGTGAAACTATCAGAACATGAATCACCCCACAAGGTGAAGCTTGGAGATGACTACCAGTATCCAATAAAAGGTAGTGGGGAATCCTCCTATAAGCTAGACTCTAGAAAGTCTATAACAATGAAGGATGTATTGCTCATACTAGGACTAAAGAAGAACCTATTCTCCATATATTCATTAGATGCAAAAGGCTTGAGGGTTGAATTTGTAGATGGCCAAGTTCTCATGTGGCCAAAGGGGAAGACTATTGATGATGCAGTAGTAATTGAGGAACAAGAGGGAGGTCTATACAAATTAAAGGGCCATCCAGAACAAGCCTTGATCTATGACTCGGTAGAACCAAATGAACTTTGGCATAGAAGGCTTGCACATGTGCACTACCGAACACTACCACTTGCAAGCAAAGATGTTGAAGGAATTCCAAAAATTCAGACAAATCATGATGGTTTCTGGAAAGGATGTGTGAAAGGAAAGAACACAAAGAAGACATTTCCATGCAGCGAGAGCAAGGCAAAAGGAATCTTGGAAATCATTCACTCCGATGTATGCGGCCCAATGTCATCCAGTTCATTAAGTGGGTATGTATACTATGTATCTTTTATTGATGATTTTTCTAGGAAGACATGGATATACTTCTTGAAGAACAAAAATGAAGTATTCAGCAAGTTCAAGGAATTCAAAGCCTTGATCGAGAACCACATTGAAAAGATAATCAAGACCTTTCGATCAGATAATGGTGGAGAATTCACATCAAATGAATTCAAAGAATTATTCAAAGATTCATGGATTAAGAGGGAGTTATCCACTCGATATAATCCACAACAGAATGGGGTTACTGAAAGGAAGAATAGAATGATCATGGAAGTTGCAAGAGCAATGCTTCATGATCAATATATTCCTATACACCTATGGGCAGAAGCTGCCAAAAAAGCAGTGTATGTACAGAACCGTACTCCACACAGAGTACTCGAGAACAAGACACCTGAAGAAGTATTTTTCGGTAAGAAACCAGAAGTCAGCCATCTCAGAATATTCGACTATCCAGTGTACATATACATTCCAAAATAAAAGAGGACAAAGTTAGATCCTTCAGGAAAGAAGGGTATATTTGTGGGATACTCTGAAAGCTCTAAGGATTACATAATATAATTCCCATGATTCAAGAAGATCGACATCAGTAGGGATGTGACATTTGATGAAGACTCAGCTTACAACAAATCTAGAAAGAGACCTACTGAAGATCCTGTAGAAATAGAAGCACCCATAATTCATGGCACAACCATGAATGAAGAAATTCAAGGAGAAGATCGAGAATTAGAAGAACCTCAAGAACCTGTAGATCCAACTCAGGAGAAGAATCCTCACAAGAGGAAACTTTCTTGGGTACAAGAAGCTATCTAAGGTGCAAAAAGATATGGGGCTCCAGAAGAAAATCACAGAGAAAGAAAAAGGGCCAGGTCCTGCTCCAGATATGTAGCCTTGTTACGTGACTTCATCAATAAAGAACCTTCCAACTATGAAGAAGCGGTAGAAAGGAAAGAATGGAAGGATGCTATGATCGAAGAGTATCAATCGATCACAAAGAATGGTGTCTGGGATGTTGTCCCTAGACCAAAGGGGAAGTCTATAGTAACTTCCAAATGGATCTACAAGATCAAGCATGATGCCAATGGAAGCATAGAAAAATATAAAGCGAGATTTGTGGCTCGTTGCTTCTCCCAAAAAGAAGGAATAGATTATGAAGAAACTTTTGCACCTGTAGCCAGATACACTTCCATCATATCAGTACTTGCTCTGGCTACAGTGATGCAATGGAAGATACACCAAATGGATTTCAAGACTAATTTCTTGAATGGTATAGTGGAAGAGGAAGTGTATGTGGAGCAGCCACTCAGTTTTGAGACAAATAACAGGGAGACTAATGTGTGTAAATTGAAGAAAGCCCTGTATGGTTTGAAACAGGCACCCAAGACATGGTACGACATAATTGACAGCTTTCTATCCAATTTGGGATTTACCAAGAGTAAAGCAGATTCCAACCTTTACTACAAGGTTGAAGATGGTAACCCAGTGATACTCCTACTATATGTAGATGATCTTTTCGTGACAGGTATGGATGGGTTGATTTATGATACGAAGAGGAAGCTTGTTGTCGAGTTCGAAATGAAGGACTTGGGGATGATGCACTATTTTCTAGGCATGGAGGTGTGGTAGAATGCAGATGGAATTTCCCTGGGACAAGGGAAGTATATGGTAGAGATCCTGAAGAGATTTAGGATGATGGATTGCAAGGCCATGACCACACCTATGGCATCAAACCCGAAGCTATTGAGTGATGCTTCATTAGAGTTGGTTGATGCTGCAATGTATCGTCAGATGATTGGATCCTTGATGTACCTAACGAATACAAGACTAGATATTTTCTTTGATGTGGACACCTTGATCCAGTTCCTGAAATATCCGAGACATGTTCACTTGATTGCTGCAAAGCATATTCTGCGGTACCTAAAGGGTATAGTTGACTATGGGCTCAAGTATAAGGCTGATCAAAAGATTAACCTAGAAGGTTATGTTGATTCATATTGGGTAGGTAGTGCCATCGATAGAAAGAGCACCTCAGGATGTTGCTTCAGTATGGGATCATGAATGATCTCTTGGTTTAGCGGGAAACAGTCTTGCATGGCACTAAGTACAACTGAAGCAGAGTATGTCGCAGCCTGTTCAGTTAGTTGTGAGGCAGTATGGCTGAGGAATATATTATCTGGTTTATTTGATCTTTGGTTGGATGCTACTTGTATATATTGTGACAACCAGAGTTGTGTGAAGTTGTCACAGAACTCGGTGTTCCATGACAAGATAAAGCATATCGAGATCAAATATCACTATATCAGGGATATGGTGCAGAGAGGAGCAGTGAAGCTCCAGTATGTTGCAATGGATGAATAGATAGCTGATGTGTTGACTAAGCCCATGTCTAGAGTGAAGTTTGAGTACTTCAGGGAGAAGCTTGGTGTTCTCCAGATCGAGGTTCCCTCCAAGGGGAAGTGATGAGTCCATGAGCAATTCTGACATGGTGAGAGGATTGGTTCCTTCTGTGGTCAGATGTAAGGGATGAGACATTCTATCATGGTGAGAGGATTGGTTCCTTCCATGTCAAATATGAGTGCTGAGCCATCCTGATATGACTGTAGGATTGGTTCCTACTTGATCAGATATAAGTGTTAAATGAAATTCTCTCAGAGAATGGAGGCACCTAGTAAGTACCAGGAATTTGTTCATTTTGGGACTGACTCTCAGCTTGGGGTTGAGAGCCTTTCTGACATGATGCGTGAATAAAAGTTTCCTATCATGATGTGTGAATAAAGTTTCCTATCATGATGTGTGAATAAATTTTCCTATCGTGGTAATATATAAGTGTAGAGCCTTTATGACATGATGTGTGAATAAAGTTTCCTATCATGATGTGTGAATAAAGTTTCCTATCATGGTAATATATAAGTGTAGAGCCTTTCTGACATGTTGTGTGAATAAATTTTCCTATCATTGTCATATATAAGTGCTGAAAAAGATGAATACCTACTTGGAGGCTAGGCCTACAACCAACATGAAAAACTGTTGGTTCTGTAAAACTTCCTGTAATGATAATAATCAAGAGATAGGACCTGTGATGATGATCCAGCAGAGATGATCTAGATCCAGAGATGATCCAAATCCAGTGATAATCCAGATCTAGTGAAGATGAGTTGAAGATGAAGATGACAAGAACTTGATGATGATCCAGATGATATAGAGAAGAAGACTTGTGCTGATAAATTGTATCGAAATAATACCTTCCTAGTTAAGAGGGAGTGTTGTTGTAATTGTAACTTCGGGATGTATTCACTTGTATATCTTATGGATTGTACCCCAATGTTTATTCCGGGAAGTGTTTGTAATGTAATTGAGTCATGTCATGCCCTGATGTTCTGATCGAGAGATTATATAATGTAAACAAATCATGTCAAGTCATTGTGGGTAACCCTCCTATTGATCAAGGGTTAAATTCCCCACAGTTGTGGGGACCTAGGGTTATTAGACTCTCCTAGAGAGGTTGGCCCTGGTGAGTTACTGTCAAGTAGAGAATCAATATAAATAGAGAGTGAGCCTCTCTATTTATAAAACATTCACTCACACTCGGTTATAGCGCATAACTAAGTGAGAAGAAGTTGTTGGGACAAGAGAGAGAGAGAGACTACTATTGTCGAGAGATAATCTTATTGTTTTGGGGTTTTACTTTTGGTGTTGATTCTATCTCTAAGAAAGCTGCAGGGTTTTCTCCTTTATGGTTTCCCTGAGGAAAAACTTTGTGTTCATTGTCTCTTATGTTTGATTGATGTGCTTGTTATTCTCTCAGTTAAAGATCCTAAGATAATGCTGGCTTAAATGATAAAAATATAACATTCTTGAGTAGGTTGTGAGTTGTTTAGGCCTGCTAAAAGAAACCATAACCCTATTTGAGTGGACTAAGATATATGTTGCACTGTTTGAGTGTTTAGGTCTGCTTGAAGTGAACTGTAAGGAAACCCCAATTACTGTAACAGAATACCTAGAAACAACAGTCCATAAATATCAGGTAATGATGACATTCCACACACAAACCAGAGATCAATTTCTATCCAATACAAATCCAATGGATTTCTTACAGCTTAGCACACTAAAACATTGCAGCATAGATATTAGTCCACTCAAGTATGAAACTATGACCAAGAAAAAAGAGTCTATAAATTATCAGGTAATGATGACATTCCACACACAAACCATTGTGGTAATAACTATATAATATATACTAATTAGTGTATTTGGTGATGATTATAAACTAATAATCAAGGGATATCCCTTTTCAACCTTGTGGGAATAACTATATAATATAGAATAATTAATCAATATGGTGATTACTATATAATATGATTATATATTAAACTAATTTAAGGGATTCATATTTTTTTGAAAACATTTTGTTATGTGCCATTCATGGAATACCCTTACATGGGCCAAGGGAAAAAAACAAAGGATCATGGCACATATTTACAAACCAAAAACTTTGGAAAGCCCTATTGTCCACCACCCACGATGCAAACTAAGGACCTCGAGACCTTCGATTTCGTTGAGGACGGAGCTCGATACCATCGATGCCACCAATGACCATGGCAATGTAGGTCGATCCCACCACCAAGTATGTTGTTAGAGTGAAGTTCACATTATTTGATTTCAATGGAATTTATACATTACCAGGGTTATAAAACCCTTAATTGGAACCAAATTTTTGCCGTAGGAGAGAGGGTAGAGGGTTTCTTTGGGTATGAGAGACCCTAATGGAATGGGGGTTTGAAGTCTAGGGTTAGGGAATTTAATAACTCACACCAATTGGAAATGCATTTTGGGGTTTTGCAAGTTTATAGGGGTTATATATTTGGACTTGTAGTAATGGAGAAAAACACAACAATTGATAGAACTTGGAGGCTCTTGAATAGGAGGGTGATGGATTCTACAAAAATAGCATACAAATCTATCTATCCTTCTCAGTTTAGTACAAATATACCTTTTTGGTATGCCTGGACTAAACCGTGACCTTCTTGGGTATGCTTGAAGTGAACTCCGACCCTCTTGGGGATGCTTGGACTAAACCGTGACCTGTCTCAACTTACTTGAGTATGTTGTGAGTTGTTTGGGGATGATAGAAGGTCACACCCATAGAAAACATAAAAAAAAATGGTTAAGGTACCACACTATGAGGGGGAGCTAGCATAAATACCAAGTCAACATAATATCACAAGTCAGCCAGATGCGTCATAACAAAGTGGCAAAATAACCTCTACACCAACAATACCAAGGTGTGTCAATCAAGGTTGGAGAATAACACTTTTACCCATAGGACCAAGGTGTACCATCAAGGTGGGGAAACAACCCTTTTATGCAAAAGACCAAGGTGTCAAAATGTTATATTATCTCTCAAGGTATAAATTCCATAAGTGTTCCATACCACAACAATATGTTTTATCACCATTGTATAAGGAAGGTCCATACCACATCAAACTTACAAGAAACCAGATCAATAAAAAAACCTTAAACTTATAAGAAACCAGATCATCTATGAAACTTAGTAAAACTAAGCTATTGTATTAAAATTCAGGCTTTATAAATACATGAAATTTATATGCCTTCCAAAATTAAAGTTTGCACCAAAAGACTTGACAATACCTCAAAGCGGGACCTGAAACAGGACTGAAACAATAATTTGTAAAACCAAAAACATTAGAGAAAATTTCAACTCAAAATGGGCCTTTTAATTTTTATTCAAATTCCATGTCATCATGTGTTAGCCAATGAAATTGCTTTAAATTTGAAATACCGTATAGGTCTTAAACACTTTTTTAATATAAATTTGGGGATAGGTATCATAAAAAAAAACTACTTTTTTTGTTTGTATTTTTGACATATCTCCCTGTGTTTTTACTCAAATTTCGATCGGGAGGGCTTGTTGGATGCAGAATTTAACTCAGCATACTTTTGATGGACCCCGCTACCCCAAAAACAAGAAATACCTGAAAAAATGGAATGATGAAATCATCATTCTGTTTTTTCAGGTATTTCTTGTTTTTGGGGTAGAAGGGTCCGTCAAAAGTATGTCGAGTGGGTACTCGTTGGATGCGAAATTTAATTGCACATCCAACGAGCTCTCCCAATCGAAATTTGAGTAAAAACACAGGGAGATATGTCAAAAATACAAACAAAAAAGTAGTTTTTTTCTTTTCTTCCACCAAAATTAATAAATATTATTTTATTATTTTAACTAATATCTTATTAATTCATTTTAGGAGGCCCATTTTGAGTTGAAATTTCCTCTAATGTATGTCTATATTTTAAAGTCAAAAATAACATTATAAGGAAAAACATGAACTTTATATAAGATAATACATTAATAGTTTATAAAAATATATAAGAATATCCAAATAACATCACCTATTCTACTTGAATTATTTGTGCTTCTTAGACAATCAAATTTTACATTCCCACCATTCATGCAAGAAATAAAGTTTGCTTCTTTGGCAGCATCCTGAATTCAAATCCCCATACACATCCAGGTCTGTTATCCCTCTTTCTTGTGCCAACTACAGTATAGTGCCAAAGGCCATAACTGTGCATTTTCATGTTCATATACACGGCTAATTAAATAACCGTGCATTAATCAACAAAACATCTGGAGGACATAAAACAACATGCCATGAACAAAATATCAGAAGGTGAAATAAATTGAATACATCTTCTACCCTTGTGGAAATAATCTTTTTCATATTCAAAGTCTACATGCTCAAACCATGAAGGCGCTCACCCATAAAACTTGCAGGATAGTGTTTGTCTCCACTAATTTTTCCATCAACATAAATAATTCTTTGCATTATACAATGGGTTAGAAGCAGAAAATTAAAGAGCTTATATTTTAATGCATTAAAACGGTACTATAAACAAGATAATTTTAAATTTTAAAGAATAATTTTCATCTCTTTTAACTTTAACACTCCCAAAGGTCCCTGTGTTAAATTTGAAAGCATACAAAGAAAATAACTAATAGTAGTAGTAAATCTAACTCAAAGTATAAGGAAAACAAATAAGATAACTTACTGGGAGAGTTGAAACCTTCCTTATACTAAAAAAATATTTTTTCAAATAGGTCAGTGTTTAGTCGATCCATTCCCAAGAAGGTCATGGTTTAGTTCAAGAAGCACCAATAAGGTCACATCCCAGCTTAGGAGGTCACAATTCAGACTTGAGTGGACTAATATCACTACTGCACTATTTGAGTGTGCTAAGCTGTAAGAAATCCATGGGCTTTGTATGGGCCACAAACTGAGCTCTGGTTTATGTACATAATGTCATCATTACTTGATATTTTATGGATTATTTTTTATGGGTGTGTTTCTCCATTAATTGTAATTTCTCCTTAACAAATTTTATTACAATGACCAATTTTTCACTTTTTCCCCTATTTCGACCTTTGACTAGTTTTGATGTCTAGGTCTCCAAATTGGCCCAAACGCTCCCAAATATTATCAAAGGGTGTATGAATAATATTAATACTTGAATATTATGTTTAAGGATTATTTATTACCCTCTAATTACTTCTACAAACTTTTTGTATATTCTGATCAAAGTATGAGTCTTTACTAGCAAATTGGGGTTCCAATTCCCCCTGGGTAAATGCTGCAAATGGCTTCTCAAATGCTCCCAACCCCACCGAAATTTTTGAACATAGGAATAGAATGTGTAAGGGAAATTATTAAGGACTAATATGAATCATATTTAAGTTTATAAATACTATTATGACCCTCTCCCAAACAGTTACAAAACCACTATCTCGATCGTTGGGGAAAAACACCAAATCTTCTCCAGATGCAATTAAACTGGGTAAAATGGATGCAAATGCTTATTAATTGAACATGAAAGTTGTAATACACACTAATTAAATTCCATTAATCATAAATTTATCATACATACATTATTCCATTTGAAATAATCAGTATTACCATGGCATACATCAATATAGTAGGGAAATGGTCATTGTTTGTTAATTAAAAGTCATTTTGAGATACAACTCTTGGTTATTTCGACCTGAGACTTTATAAGAATGAATAAAAAATAATATTTAACTTATTAAAATCATAAATAGACCTGGATAATCTCTCTCAAATAGTACGATAGCTCACCCAAAGTTCAATCCCTCCATGAGCAAGAATATGCAATAAAAACTGGAAATGGTTGAGAGAAAGTGTTGAAGTAGAATAAAACCTGAGATGACCGGTAGATTACACCTGAAAATACAAATCCATTAAATATCAATTAAATACCTTATTTTCCTCTCCAAACACCAACTTGTATGGGAATATTTCACCCTCGAAATTGGCTAAGGCAAGAAAACTAGTCATCCACTAGCTCTCACAATTCGCAAATGACAATTTCTCAAATGAAAAAAATATCTTATCTTGGTTGATACCTTTATTTTATAAACATACTTAGCCTTATAATATTACAAATCCATCCCTAAACTCAATCCAATTCGAATTAGGGTGTGTGCTCAAGCTTTTCCATTTGTCCTCCCTTTCCTAGCCTTCCATCTTCCCTCAATATGAGTAGGAGTCCATTGAGCTTCCCCAAATCACATGAGTGACCCCTTGGATTCTATATTTCGGCCTAACATGTTAGATATTTCATATTTCATCCTTCATATATGATTTTTTTCATAGGTGTCATAGAATATTCATTATTGTTGTCATAGAGCTAGGGAATCTAGTCCAAGTGTCTCACCAACTCCAAAATGACTCTTCCTCTCACATGTAAGTTACATTTCCTTCCAAATTTGACATATGATACATATTTCCAAGTGTATTAGACTTATAAATCATACAAGAACCTCTATTATTCCCATGGATTCAAAATTGCAAGAGGAGGATGCCATGTGGCACATAATTTCTAGCTTGTGTGGGCCCCATAGTCTCCATGTGTCTCCATGCTCCATTGGCACTTCAATTTTATATTTTATTTATTTAATAATTTAAATTATTTAATATTTATCCCATTCTAACATATTAACATCATTTATTATCTCCCTTATTAAAATTCCAAATGTATCCATCCAACCTAGGGAACTAGTAGGATTGATGGAATTGTCCTGATATGCAATTATTTGAATGGGGACATTACAATCCTCCCCACCTAAGATTCCTTGTCCTCAAGAAATTTCAGATTTGGATGCTGAAAAATATTCTACTCTTCCCATGTGGCATATTCAGTTGGTAGATCCTTCCATTGTACTAATTATTCTTTGATAGTTCTGCTTCTCAGTCTCCTTTCCCTTGTATTCAAAACCTTTTCTGGAACAAGTGTGAGCTGACCTTCATCATCCAAAGGAGGAAGTATTTATGAAGTTAATTTTTTTTAAAAGAGATTTTTTGAGACAAGAAACATGGAATAAATTATGGATTTTACTCCCTTCCGGAAGTTCCAACTCATATGCTACTTCCCCAATCTCCTGAACTACCTTGTATGGGCCATAGTATCTTGGTTTTAGATTTTCTTCCCCATTATTTTTTAGAGATGTTTGTTTGCATGGATGCAGCCTCAAATATACTAAATCATTAACCTGAAAGTTCCTTTCTTCTCTATTTCTATCTGCATAATGTTTTTGTTGATTTTGGGAAACCTGCAAATTATCTTTCAAAAGCTTTAAAATTTCTTGTCTCTCTTCCACCGAATCTTTAGCTTTTGGAGCTCTATTATCACCAAATATCATCTCAACAAATTTAAGTGCATCATAAACATATAATTCTTTGAAATGAGACATCCCTATTGACATATGATAAGTGGTGTTGTATCAAAACTCACCCAAGTGTAGCCATTTTGTCCATGCTTTTTGTTGCTCTCCCACATAGTTTCTTAGGTACCCTTCCAACCACTGGTTCACCCTTTATGTTTTTACATAATTTTTTGGATTATAGCTTGTACATGGAGTCAACTGAGTTCCCACCAATCTAAATATTTCTTGCCAAAAATCACCCATGAATCTACTATCTCTATCACTTACAATGCTCTTGGGGAGCACATGCAATCTGAAGATTTCTTTGAAAAAACTATTAGACACTTGTGAAACACTAAAATATGATGTAACATAAAAGAAACGATAAAAAAATTTCAATCTATCCACTACCACATATATGCAATCCTTACCCAAATATTTGGGCAACCCGGTGATGAAATGCATTGAGATATTGTCCTATTTTTGCTCCGGAATGGGAAATGGTTGCAATAAACGAGCTGGGCATGTAAGTTCTTATTTTTTTTTATGAAATACCTTACATTAATTCACATATTTCTGAACATCTTCCTTCATCCCCTTCCAAAATACTATTTGCCTCAATTGCCTATAATATTTTAAGATCCCTAGATGGCCAGCTAGTGGGGAATCATGTGCTTCTTGCAAAATTTTGTACTTGATATTTGAATATTGAACCAAATAAATTATTCCCTTATAATATATAATCCCATTCACAATCCTATATTTATCATCCCCCTTTATTCCATATAACACATCACAATCAAATTTATCTTTGACATATTCAACTAGTAACATGTTTTTCCAATCTTTAGCAATGTCCATGAGAGAAAAAGAAAGTATTCAAGATAATACATCTGCTACAATGTTATTATTCCATTTCACATATTCAATATCAAAATTATAATGTTGAATCTTTCTTACCCACTTTTTTTTTCCTTTCATTTAAATCCTTTTGGGTGAGGAAGTGCCTTAGACTATTATAGTCAGTTTTCACAACAAACTTGTTTCCTACCAACTATTGTTGAAACTTGGCCAATACATGCATGATGGACAACATTTATTTTTCATATATGGAGTATATTTTTTCATTAGGCTGCAACTTTATTCTCTAAAAGGCTATAGGGTGTTGGCCTTGCTTTAGGACAACCCCTATTCCTCCACCTGAAGCATCACATTCAACAACAAAAGGCTTAGAAAAATCAGGTGATGCAAGTATGGGACAACTACTCATTACCTATTTAATTTTTTGGAAGGCCTTTTCAGCCTCTTCATCCCACTTAAAATCATCCTTCTTAGTCAAATCAGTGAGTGTATAAGTCAACTAGGAGAACCCTTTCACAAAACTTCTATAATAGGTGCATATTCGAATGAAGCCTCTTAATTCGGTGATGTTTTTTGGTGATGGCCATTCTAAGATAGCCCTAATTTTTTCCATGTGTACTTTCACTCATTATTGCCCAATAATCTTCCCAATATACAATATTTCCTTCATCCCAAATTCACATTTAGACATCTTATCAAGCAAGGACTGCTCTTGAAAATTTCTCAACACAATCTCTATATGATGCAAGTGCCCTTCCCAAGTTTTACTGTAAATGAGAATATCATCAAAGAAGACAAAAAAAACCTTCTAATATGCTTGAAAAATATTCTATTCATACATGATTTAAATGTTTCTGGAGCATTGGTTAATCCAAATGGCATAATAAGAAACTCAAAGTGACCATAATGACATCGAAAAGTAGTCTTTTGTGCATCTTCTTCCTTCATTTGAATTTGGTGATAACCTCATCTAAGGTCAATTTTGGAGAAATATTTGGCTCCAAATAGCTCATCCATGATCTCATAAATCCTAGGAATAGGATACCTATTCTTGATGGTCTTCTTGTTCAAATATCTAAAATCTATACATGTCCTCAAGGTTCCATCCTTTTTCTTTACCAACACTACTGAAGAAGCATAAGGGCTAAAGCTTGTTGTAATGAGTCCCAAATGTAAGAGTTCTTAGATGGCCTTCTCAATATCATCTCTAAATTTCTTGGGATGTCTATAATGTGGTATCTGAATGGGTGGAGTACCCTCCTCCAAAACAATGTTGTGCTCAACCCCCCTATCAGGTGGTCTACCATGTGGAAGATTGAAAAGCGGCCTTTTGCGCATCTTCTTCCTTTATTCAAATTGGTGATAACCTGATCTAAGGTCAATTTTGGAGAAATATTTGGCTCCAAATAGCTCATCCATGAGCTCATCAACCCTAGGAATAGGATACCTATTCTTTATGGTCTTCATGTTCAAATATCTAAAATCTATACACATCCTCAAGGTTCCATCTTTTTTCTTTACCAACACTATTGAAGAAGCATAAGGGCTAGAGATTGGTGTAATGAGTCCCAAATCTAAGAGTTCTTGGATGGCCTTCTAAATCTCATCTCTTAATTTCTTGGTAGTTTATAATGTGGTATCTGAATGGGTGGAGTACCCTCCTCCAAAACAATGTTGTGCTCAACCCCTCTATTAGGTGGTCTACCATGTGGATGATCTCTAAAAATTGTTTCATACTTTTTCAATAGTTTCTCTATCTCCTTTGGGTGTTCAAAAAAATTTATGTTTGGATTGGGAGATGTGATATGAAATTCAGTAGCTCATTTATGTCCCCATGCCTTGATATAGATCTCATACTATTACAAGTCACTACTTGATTTGTGTAAGTGTGCTACCCTCTCACAACCCTTAGTACACCTTTCAAATCTTGAAATTTCATATCAGGAATTTGATAATTTACTGTATGCTCCCCTATAGAATACAAACATTTCACTCCCAAAAACACATTAGTATCAGCAACATCAACCACATAAAAATTTTCAACACAATTATAGTTACCTACGGTGACTTGCAGCTTTGGAACCCATGTTTTGCACTGCATTGTGTTATGACCGAGAATGACAACTATGAATCAATTGAATGGTTTAGTAGGTATATTCCTTTTCTCCACCATATATGCATCAATGAATTTATGTGTGGCTCCTCCATCTACCAAAACTGAATCTATTTGTCCTAATACCACACCCTTGCATCAAATAGTGTGATAGCAAGGAACTGCTAAAAGTACTGCCATTCTTGCTTTGTCAGGAGAAGGATGATTTTATTCTTGTATTTATTCTTTAGATTCTGTCTCATATGCTTCCTCTTGATATTAATTTAATCCTTATTCATCCATACCCCCTTCATACTCATCATTATCACAAAAAACTTTTATGTATTGAGCTTTTCCCTTAGTGCATTTATGCCCCAGTGTCCATGGTTGAAAGCATGTGAAGTACAATTTTTTTCTTCAAAGTTCATCCCTGTTTAGTCCTTATTTATTATTCTTTTAAATTGAATCTATTTTCAAAGTCTTATTATCAGGTGCATCTCTTTTCTAGGGTTTCTTTTCAAATTTTATTTAGACTTGGGCGGAAATCTTGTTTTAGGAAGCACATTTTGGAGATCTCTAGTCAAGCTCATTGCATCATTTAATGCAGTGGGATTGTGGGATTTGACCAAACCTTTTAAGGGTTCAGAAAAAAAATTCAGTGAAAAACAATACTAACCTTCCCATAGACACATTATCCACCTTGACTGATAATTTTTTAAATTCCATCATATAATTAGTAGGGGTCCCAACTTGCTTCAATTGGGCTAGTTCTTTGAAAGACAATTTAGGATCTTTTTGCTCAAATCTCTCTCGTACTCTGTCAATAAATTCTCCATATGTTTTAACCTGATCATGACCCAAAGTGTTAAGGCCATGGAACCACCATTCATTGGAATCTCCTTCCAAGTTCAATATGGCCATTTTAAAGGCATCTTCTTCCACCATTGGATTAAACTGAAAATACACATCTAATTTTTGCACCCAAGTGTTAGTAGAACTTTGAGAGGAACCATCAAAAGTATAGAGTGGAACTTTACTAATGGCACAATTTAATTATTTTTTTTGTATAGAGACTTATTATATTCCTTATTTTTGAGTTTGTTTGCAGCAAGAAAGTATTGATCAAATGGTACACTTCTTTTACAATCTTCATCCAATTTATTCCATTCGTTTTCCATTGTAGCAAGTTCAAGTTGAATGTTAGGCTCTTCTTTGGGTACAATAAATTTAGGTTCAATAGGACTTGGTGTGATTTGAAATTCATGGGGTCTACTATGGGGTCCTGTTCTTGAGAAAATATGCTCACCCATTGTCTTCTTTTCTTTTGATTGTGAACTACAGCTATCTCCTATTACTCCTAATTTGCTTCCAAATTGGCTAACCAACAATTCAAATAATTTCATAAGTTTTTGGTTCATGTTATTGGTTATTTCATCAAATATAGGTTGCATTATTTTAATATATTCCACCTTATCATGATCATTTTATCCCTTCCCCTCGTTAGTCATAGTTTCAACAGAATGTACGTCTTCTTCTACTACTTCTTCTTCTTCAACAAAAACACCTTCAACTTCTGGTTCCGAGGGTGGTGAATTATTTATTTGAATACTTTTTAATACCATGAGGTTCCAATACCATGCTCTGATACCACTTGTAATGTCCCTTTTTCAAATTTTATTACAATGACCAATTTTTCACTTTTTTCCCTATTTCAACATTTTACTAGTTTTGATGTCTAGGTCTCCAAATTGGCCCAAATGCTCCCAAATATTCTTAGAGGGTGTATGAATGATATTAATACTTGAATATTATTTTCAGGGATTATTTATGAACCTAGAATTAATTCTGTAAACCTTTTTTATTTTTCTGATCAAAGTATGAGTCTTTACTAGCAAATTGGGGTTCCAATCCCCCCCAGGTAAATGCTGGAAATAGCTTCTCAAATGCTCCCAAACCCACTAAAATTTATGAAAAGAGGTGGAGGATGTGTCAGGGAAATTTTTAAGGTCTCATATGAATCATGTTTCAGTTTATATAGGCTTTTATGACCCCCTCCCAAACAGTTACAAAATCACTATCTCGGCCCTTGGGGAAAAAGCACCAAATCTTCTCCAAATGCAAATAAACTGAGTAAAATGGCTTAAAATGATTAATAAATGAACATTAAAATTGTAATACACATTAATTAAATTCTATTAATTATAAATATTTCAAAGATACATTCTTCCATTCGAAATAATCAGCATTACCATGGCATACATCAATAAGTGGGGAAATGGTCATTTTTTGCTCATTAAAAGTCATTTTGGCATACAACTCTTGGGTATTTGTTACTAGGAATTCTCAACCAGTTCTGACATTGCTTGTTCCTTGGTAATTCAAAACACAACTATAGAACAAAAGAATCATAGCCACATATCCTTCCCTTGAATAGTCAAATTAATTAACATAACACATCATATACCTCAACCGTAGACATGTTTATATTCTCTCTAAAAAGTCCTTGAGATGATTCAATACTTGCAAGATTGATCACAATACAAATGAAAAGATGAGAGCATCATGATAATCAACTATCCATATTGGTGATCAAGGAGTCTAATAATATTTAATCACAAACACAATAATCAAATATAGGAAAGGGAAATGTTTTTGTATTAATAATGGATGAGAAGAAGTACAACCAAAAGCCTTGATGTTGAAAGCTTCTGTCTCAACAAAAAGATGAGAGCATCATGATAATAAACTATCCATATTGGTGATTAAGGAGTCCAATAATATTTAATCACAAACACAATAATCAAATATAGGAAAGGGAAATGTCTTTGTATTAATAATGGATGAGAAGAAGTACAACCAAAAGCCTTATTGTTGACAGATTTTGTCTCAACAAATGTCTACAAACTCCAATGAAGAACTCTCTAGCTATAATATACCTTTACTTTGCCTCTATCCAGAATTCAAACTAGCAGCATAAGGATGCTTTTTATGATTCCCCCCACTCTCTTCATAGAAGCTCCATTTATAGGCCAAGAACTCATAGGATGACTTGACAAAAGGATAGAATAGGATCCCTATAGGTGAGGGAGATGAATGCCACCTCTCCCAGACATGCAAGAACCAATTCCATGAAGGATCCCGTACAAAATTTTCTAGAAGCTTTTTTTTTCCCCTTTAAGTGACCATCAATGCTTTTTGGTAAACTTGACAGAGCATCGATCTAGGATTTTTCCCACTGCAAAGGGCTAATAGTGATTTCTACTCAACTAATAGAGGCATCGATGACGCTCTGTGGAAAAGGTGAAAGAGGGCTGTTCCTTCTAGGTCATTGAAAAAAATGGCCAAGGTGATCCAAATCAGGCTTTTTGGGAGGTTGGTAGGCAACAAGAAAGTCATCTGAAGGCTGACTATGCAATGTGAGATTTTCATGTGAAACAAAATGCCCCCCAAAGTATGAAGCTAGAAGAATGTGATAGGTGAAATGCTTTGCAAGTTTTCTGTTCGATACAGAGGCAAAGAGAGATAGACTCATAAAGGACCAATAACTAACTTTTATCTAATCCAATCACAGCTACGGACCAATACACTGCAAGTCTATGATGATGACTATGTCATGGATACCAACAATACACTGTAGATACATGATTAACTACTGTAAGATATAGGTCATATCTACGAGATATACAAAGTAGATCTATGCCTCTCATTTTCAGATATAGAACACAACCACCGAACATACAACGTGTATCCATGTCATGACTCTAAATGATCTCCAAACACAACCTGAGCATAGGAAATGATGATGATAAATCCTAATCACTCAGGGTATTCATCCCAATATCTGAACGATACGAATATATCCATGTGATTACAATGTCTTGACATCAAATATGGTAGAAACCACTTGATTACCAGTCATTGATGTCAACTATTAACAAGTGCGAGGGAAATCACCATTGATGTCAATGATTCCCAAGGTATCTCAGTACAAATACTTGAATGTAAATAAAGGACTTGAATTCGAACATCTGATGAGATATTTCAATCAAGAACCAATGATGTAAGCTCATGTTGAAAGCGAGGTAACCTGCCATTGAGGCATGTAAGCCCAAGGTACTGTCTAGGTTTCTAGGTCTAATCCCTGGATAATGATCTGAAGTCAACAGGAATAGACTTTGTCATAGGAGGGCCATGATGATTCCCACATTAGTGACATGAAACTGAGAATAAAATTTGATTTGGAATGATAGGAATGAATCATGCATGACTGAATTTTGAGTACAAGTGAGGTTATTGACGTATTATGTTTCTAAGAGAGGTAACCTTTGAACAATTAGGTGGCATGACACATGACTTGAAAGTATTGACTCGCGAGAATAGAACCAGCTGTAATGCAAGGAATATAACGAAGCATTCTTTGAATTGACTCAAAGGAGTCAGGTGACTCACAAAAATGGATCGACTCAAAGAAAAACTGAAAACCCAAACTATTCAGATATGCAAATGCAAACAGGTGCCATGTTCAAAGGTGGATTGTAGAGTACTACCATATAAACAAATGAAAATGATTCCCCTTTCCTTTAATTTCCCCACCTCGAAAGGTGAGTGCCTCTTTTCATTTTTACGAGTCCAAAGAGGGTAACAAACACTCCTTGAAGCTCATCAAGTGATGAGTCCATTCTCATATTTTTCACGAACCTGAGAAAGGAGGGGTTCATTCCCAAAATAGGGTCTCACATCGTTTGTTTTATGAGTCTGATGCAAGTAAACTCATTTTTCATTTCATGTTTAGAGAGTCTGAAATGACTAAGAAGACTCCAAAAAGGGTCATTTTTCATAAATAAGTCCAGTTGGTCCAAAAAAGAGATAACCTACCCCCAACTAGTCAACTGTTCTGATTCTTTTACAAGCATGAATGCAACAAGTTCGCTTGGAAATATTTTTGTGTTTTGAGGAGACTCAAAAGAGCTTAAATATAACTCCCAAATGAGGTTCCTTTTTCATAAGCCATTTTTAACGAGTCTGAAAAAGCGAAAAAGTGGACTCGACACCTTTCTACTGGAATTTTAACAAGCATGTAAAAAGTGTATAAGGACGCTCGGTACTTTTTCAGTTTTTCCCTAAGCCCAAAAGAGACAAAAATGACCTATATCAGAGCCAAAACCTAGCATTAACCTTGAAAAACTCAAAAAAGACCATTAAAAACCATTTTCCCAAAACTATAGAAAATAAAAACAAAAACCCACTTTCACTCATATAATTTGGATTTCAAAATATATTAATTGTAATGCATTTTTGAAAATCTCAAATACTCTATAAATAGAAAGTATGGGTAAGAAATAGTTTCCATTTTGTTTTTCCACTTGTGAGCTTTGGAGAGTTGGTTTTGATTGGCAAGAGTTTCGTTGGTGGTTTGGCAAGGATATTTCTACTTCATTGCTTCTTTGTTCACCGTGTAAGAGGTAAGTAATCAAATCTTTTCCCTTCCATCTCTTACAAACATAAATTTTTCTTCTTTCATTGTTTAGACTCACATTCCTAAAATGATCTTTGCAAATATTTTGAAGCCAAGGTAGAGGATAGGTTTATAAATTTCTATTAGAAATAGTGAAACCAACCATCAGTAGGCATTTCTATTGGTTTAAAATAGATAAAATTTTATTTTTCCAAGGGATTTTAGCAGTCGGGTAGAGTCCCGACGACGCTCTATTCGTCCAGGGTAGGTGCGCCGTAGGCGACCTGTCCATGGCAGTTAGGCGGATAATGCGTTGGGTGCCGAAGATACAGGTGCTGACAATTCTCTGTAGGCAAAAGATAGCGGCGCCACTGCTGCCTTAAAGAAAAAAAGTGTAAACCCTAGGATGCTACAAAAACCAATTTCATTCCCAAAATTTGCTTCCAAATGCGCTATTATGTTTTTCTAGCCATTCCATGTGTTCTAATCATGAAATTTGTATGTGACGGGTGCACTATGGTCATCTAGAAAGAAAGGGAGCATGAGGTTCCTGACACACAAGCTGATAATGACCCACCTACCATAGAATCCCTAAGAAACTGTGGACTGCTGAAATATTTTCGTGTGCTCGGTATGAAAGCACACATCTGGCTACTTGAGTATATTATTAACATGTGGGATCCAGACCAAGAAAATTTTGTTGTAGGGGTCCATATATTTCCCATTGAGATAGAGGATACATACTTTTTGACCGGTCTATCAATGAGGGGGATTCAGGAAGTCTTATCTGGGGCTCAAGGAGGAGAAGGCTCCTTAGATGACATAATAGACCAGCATTGTGCATTGGGCACAGAGGCTCAATCTGGGAAACTAAAGATTCGTTCCATAGTGAATCTCCCATTGAGGACTATGGTATACACTATTGGAAAGGTGGAGGGAACAATATCTTCCCACCTTACTACTAGATCTCATATGCTATACGCTTTGCAATGTATGGAGCCTACTGTTTTTAACTGGTGTGAGAGCATGCTAGTGTGTTTGAAGAAGAAGTTGACCAAATGTAGGAGGGGAACACTGAAGCAATTCAGATATGGGGCGGTGGTGGTGTCATTCATCTTACAGCGGATTCCACATTTGAGACCACAGGTAACCATCACTCGGCTCAAGCCTGAAGATCCCAGAATGATAGCATGGGTTACACCTATGCCACGCCTCGGCGGTGCAGCGCCTAAAGTTAGATATGGGTCTAGATTCTTTCGCTAGTTGAGAAACCAGTTGCTTATGATAGAGGATTATGCCTATGATGGGGAAGATTTCAGTCATGATTCAAAGTTGGCTTTACCCAAGGGTGAGATGTGGGATGATCGTGGTAAGTAAAGACACTGTCCAAATTGTGTTTTTGGAATTTTTTATTTTATTTCATTTTTATGGTTTATAACATTGAGATAACAAAAAGTGTTTTCATGCAGACATTGGACCTTCCCATCCAATGGAGATGTCTCCTATTGCTAGGTGAGTAAGCACCAGAGACATGATGGTGTACCGCTCCGAAGCTGAAGAGGAGCTTGGAGATCTGGAGGAAAACCTACAGCATTTGACTATGGGTATTCTTGATGTAGCCACAAACAGGGTACCTAGGCGTTATCAGTGCCACACAGTAGCTGTTTCTGAATAGTTTTCCAGGCTACTCCGCAGAGTGGCCCAAGCCATTTCATGCTATGATGCACAGTAGGAGGATTAGTCTATTTTGATCCTCTTTTTGTATATGTATTAATGAAAGCTTCGGAGCTTCAGATGTTTCCCTATGTATTTATGAATTCTAAACTTTTTATGGTCCTGAACTTTGAGGGCATTGAAAGCTAGGGATGCTTCAGCCCATTTTTGTATCTTGATGTTACAGTTTATATATATATGATAGAATTTTATATTTACAGTTGTGTGTGTGACAAATGTGATGTGTGAGATGTCCAGCTACTTATGAATTTACATGTTTTGATTTATGTTTCAAATGGACTTTCATGTATGAGAAATATACCAATCCAAAACATAATTAGCTGAGGAATCTGCCACTCCCTTTAAATGTCTTGGAATGTGTTGGTAAGTGACTTGCTCAAAAGAACTCTCTAACAACCTGACTCTTTGGAAAGTACGAAGAAGCATGGGATTACGGATGGTGTAGACGCGATTAAGTTATTGGACAACCAGCTCAAAGTCCAAGTAAACCCTAATTTCCCCTACATCATTAGCTAGGGATTTCGTCAACAATCTGACCATGGATTGATATTCTACCAGATTGTTGGTGGAGGGACCCAAAAGAATACCCCCTAAAATCACCATTTCACTTGTAGGAGAGTACAGTACCCAAGATGTAGATGCAAGGTTTAGCATATACTAATGAGCACCATCAGTGAAGCTAATGAAGGAAGTCATCTGTCCATGAGAAAAAATACGTGCATAAGTAGGTTTTTATAAAAACACACTCTAAATCACACAAAAGACACACCTCTTAAATTCTAAGACACACAGCAAACTATAGGTAATATTTACAAAGACCCTACACCAGATGAACTAGGCATAGTATCTTTTGAGGTAGAGCCCATTTCGGGGCTCTCCTAGTGGTATCATGTTGTAATGAACCAGTTCATATGCTCCTTTCTCTAGAACATGGCTAACAATGTAGGGTCCATGCCACATAGACTCAAATTTACCTACCCCCAGCTTATCATGCTTTTGGTCATAGGTCAAGACCAGATCTCCTTCATTGAAGGAACGGGGTTGGACAGTCCCGTCATATTGAAATTTCATTCTCCGTTTGTGTGCCTCATTAGCTAAGACAACATCACATCGAGTTTCATCAAGTTTATTTAGGTACAAGAATCTTTCTTCATCTATGGTAGTGTTGGGTAATAATTCGACAGACAGTTTTAAAGAAGGGATCTCACATTCTATTGGGAGAGTAGCTTCCTGCCCGTATACTAATTGGAAAGGTGTAAAACCGGTGGAAGTTTTAATAGTAGTCTTGTAGGCCCAGAGTGTGGAGAAAAGATATAAATGCCAGTTTGAATTGTCCCGCCCTACCATCCGTTGAAGCATTGTTTTTAATACTTTATTTATCGCTTCAACCTGTCCATTGGCCTGTGGATAGTAGGGTGTATAGTTGTCATGTCGAAACCTTAATTTGATGCTAAGCTCTTCCATCATTTTATTCTTGAAATGTGATCAATGATCGGTCACGATGGCCCTAGGAATCCCAAATATCGCGATAATATGGTTGAATAAGAAAAGTGCAGCAATATTACCATATTCAACATATGTGGGAATTGCCTCAGCCCATTTTGTAAAATAGTCCACATCCACAATGATGTAGCCATGACCCCCGGATGAGGTAGGTCTATAGTGCACGAAGTCTATGCCCCATTTTTCAAAAGGGCCAACTGCTACTACGGGATGGAGCAGAGCTGGATGGGTGCATTTCTTGGAAGTAAACATTTGACATGGTGGGAATTTCTTGACCGTCTCAATACAATCTTTGAAGATGGAAGGCCATAAGTACCCCGCACGCAGGATTTTCTGGGCAGTAGCCAACCTAGAAAGATGACAGACACAAGCTCCAGCATGGAAATCATTAAGGACGATCTCAGCCTCGTCATGTGTAAGGAAATGACATAGGATAGAATCAACATCACGGGAGTATAGAGTATCATTCAAGATAAGGTAAATTTTATCCTGGTGGCGAACATGATGACGTTCATCTCAGAAGGCGGTAGGCTGGTATCATAAGGTCTGGAGGTACAAAATGATGTCCCCATACCATGGATCAGTTGTACTAATGAGGAACAATGATTCATCATGTAGGAAATCAAAGGGCTCCATATCCTCCATAGTACGGGGAAGGTCACACATAAGCTATGAAAAGACAAGATATTTCTTCGAAGTGCTCTTAGCGAATTCCAACTCAAATTCCTGGAGAATGACGATCCAACGTGAGTATTTTCCCCCAAGCACTTGACAGGTAAGAACGTAGTACATGGGGTTGGAATAAGCATAGACAGTGGTGGTGCAGAGCAAAATGTAATGACGGAATTTCTGGACCGCAATGACTGTGGCCAGAGCCAATTTCTCCACATGTGAATAAGAAGTTTTGGATTCTAAGAGACTCTTTCTTGCATAATAAATCACATTTTCTATGCCGTGTTTGTCTTTCTGAATGAGGACCATGCCTATAGTAGACAAGGACACAACCACATACAAGGAATAATCCTTAGTATAATTAAGTGGTTGCAACACAGGAGCATGGGTAAGTGCATGTTTGATATTTTCAAATGTGTGTTGTGTGAAATCATCCCAAACAAAAGGAGTATCCTTTTTAAGTAACCTCATAAAAACTGTGTCCTTTCAGCGTAATTACAAACAAAACATCGTAGAAATTTTTCCTTCCCTTGCAAACTCTGGAGTTCAGTAACATTGGTTGGTGCGGGTAGAACTAAGATAGCTTCGATCTTTAGGGGACCAATGTGGATGCCATCTTTTGAAACAATAAATCCAAGGAGTCGTCCAATTTCCACACAAAAAATACATTTGTGGGGGTTAAGATGGATTTTAAAATGATGACATCTAAGAAAAATGGCCCTCATATGTTCTATGTGTAAATATCACTGCTTGGAATGAGCAGGTAGGTCATCCAAATATGGTTCCACAAAGTGTTTAAAATCATGGAAAGCATATGACATGGCGCGCTGAAAAGTAGCGCTAGCATTATTTAAGCTAAAAGGAAATTTGCGGTAGGCAAAGGTTCCCCACGGACAAACAAATGTCGTTTTATGCTGATCGGATGGGAGAATATCGATTTGATTATAACCAAAAAATCCATCCATGAAAGAGAAGATGACACTTCTGGCGTAGTTGTCGATTATTTGATCGATATAAGGGGTAGAAAAATTGCCTTTTGGACAAGCTCTATTCAGATCCCTAAAATCAATACAAACCCTAATAGTTCCCTATTTTTTATTGACAGGGACTATGTTGGACACCCATTCGATCAGGGGTATGGGGTATATGAAGCCAGTCTTAAGAATTTTTTGAACCTCTTCCTTAATGGTTGTTTCTTTCCACGGATGGACTTGTCTAAGTTTCTGGAAGACTGGCTTGGCATCAGGATATGTTTTAATTTCATGGACAACTATCAAGGAATAAATCCCTGGCATTTTTTCGTATGTCCATGTGAATACATCTCTAAATTCCTTGAATAGGTCTGTGAAGGTGTTGCAGCTGCAACTATTTTTTCCCCAAATTTCTTAAATTTTGGGCCCCTCCTCATAATTTAAAGTCATTTTCATCACTGGATGCTTGAATCGTTGGTCGTGTTTTATGTTGAATGATTTTGAAGATTGGTTTCCAGCCTGCTTTAAAGATGGCCTATATATCATTTTTATGGTTGGTTGTGGATGCGAGTTTGGTATGCCTAGCCAAGGGTAAATTGTTTTTGTCTTTGAAGGTCCGCTGTTTCGGAAGCAAATAGGTTTCAACCATTGCTGGCTTTGTAGTTTCAAAGTAATTAAAGTTTTTCTATTAGACGGGCGTCATCTTATGTTAAATCGGCGGCTGACAACTTGTTTCTCTTCCGCCGTTGCGGATCCCAAATTGCTTAGCCATCTGAAGCATAAAGCGATCCGCTTATCGACGTACGTTTTCCTTTTTAGCCTTGGACCCGAAGTTGTTTTCTTCCGTCATTGCAGTCGGGGAAGCCTTTTCCCTTCCGATGTAAAAGTCTTCCGATCGCCGATTAAGTCATTCCGCCCGCATCGCTTGTCTCTAACGTTTTCGCTTCCATCGTTGCGGTTCCCAAAGTGATTTGGCCTCCTAAGTAGAAGTACGTCTGACGTCCGACTGAGTTTCCTCTCTCCGTCGTTGCCCATAGTTTTTCCTCTTCCTCCATTGCAGCTACGAAATCCTTTTGGCTTCCGGTGTCCAAACCTTGCCGGCTTCCGATTGAGGAGTTTTTCCCGCCCTTCGGTCACTCATCTGTTGCCTCGTTCCTTTCCATTGTTTCGGCTGTAGTGGGACTTTCAGCTTTCGATGCTATTATTCTGAGTATCCGATGAGTCCCCGCTTCTTGTCAAGGTAGTGGTGCCGGTGTTTACCTTGTTGTAGTAACGCAGTGCATGACCTTCTCCATGCTTAGTTGTTTTTGTTGACATCATTTGAATGCGTTTCCAATGAATGATGCTAGTCGTTTGAATGCAGGTGGGTTACAGAAATCAGTCAAACTGCTATAACGCGAAGGAAGACAGGCCTAAATATGGACAAACAAAGGAAGAGACAAATGAATAGCGATAGGGATGGAAACCTGAAAGGTCCATCAATTACCCCTCCCATCATGAGCATGTGCAGAAAAGATAAAAAAGAAGGTTCTGAAACATCGGAGAAACTGGAAAGCCACATGTTTGGGGGGGGAGCCCAAAAGGCCTTCTGTGATAGTTTAAATATGGTAAAGTTAGAACTAGGAAGGGAACTTTATCCCTCGAAAAAATTGTAAACCATTTTGCTTGTAAGATGAACTATTTCGTTTTACAATCAGAAACTGCAACTTTTTCCTGCTGGAGAAAGCGAAGTGTGGAATGTATCAATGTGATTAAATGAACAATGTTGAAGGGGAACTATTTCATTTTCAGCTGTGTTTCATCAACTGTGAGAGTGTTTGACCTCCTGAACCTATGTTCTTGTTGAATGTTCTTCAGTATATTTTGTGATGTTTTCCACTGTGAGTAATAAATGTTGTTCATAAAACGAATGGCTATCTGGTTGTTTAAATATCTGTAATTGTCCATGTGTATTGAAAGAAGTATTGGCTATCTATAACTCTTCATAATGCATGTACAAAATGTGTTACTCACCAATGAATGATAATTCTGCTCCCTAGGGATAGTTTAGGTAGTTAGTTTATTTTCTTGTTGTCTGCAATTTGGATGCTTGTGAGCCTTAAGACGAGAGGTTAAAACCTGCGCATCACATTGTGACTAATCCTTGCATCTTATCACCCTGCATGTCAATTAGGCACTTGCATTTCACAATTTAAGTCAAAAATACAAAAACTTGATGGACCGGGCCGTAATCGGTGAAGCCTTTGTTTTGTACTTGACCTATGGTAGCCGGACCGTAAACTGAACGGATTCCCTATTCCAAACAGTAAATGGGATAGTTGGGAACGTTGATTGGGGAGAATCCCTTACTGTTGCTGCCTGTGAATTTCGGGGCCTCAACAGTTTTGGCGCTAGAAGGAGGGCCGCCAGTGTATGGCTGGCCGAGGAAACTTGTTTTCCCGAGAATATTCCACCGGTAACAGTTCTGAAAGCAGTAGGTTTCAAAATCCAATTCCGGAAGAAAGAGAACATCTATATTCTGTTGGCAATGAAATTGTTAATGATCTGAGAAGACACACCAGGGCATATGTAAAGAAGATTGGAGGATTTCCAATCATCCCTGAATTTCCAAGAAGAGAGTATAAAAAGAAATATTGTCCTGTAGCGGAAGACTCATTGTTGGTTGGAGACTGGGAAGAACTTGTAGAGACAGCCTTACAGGAAATTGTGCTACCTTTGAATCAAGAAAGTCCAGAAACCCCTCACAGTTCTCCTGCTCATACTCTAGTTGGTTCACCTCCCCATTCTCCACCCAGACTCATGGCTAGCGTAAACGCAAACCAACCACCTAACCCACCAAATCCACCACCTGCATGGAGAGCCAGATCACCATTGAACCTTACACCTCCATTACACGACCTACCTCAAGCCTTTGACAAGATGTTGCCCAAATTTTACCCCAATTAGAAAATACCAGTAGATGATCACCTACAAAGTTTCTACTTGGCAGTTGAAGGATTAAGGGCAAGGGAGTATGAAGATGTAGTCTGCAGATTGTTCTCACATACCCTTAAAGGAGCTGCAGCGTCATGGTACTTTGGATTGCCTGCTAACTCTATCCCTGATTGGGATACCTTCGAAAGAATTTTCAGAAGTAAGTATGCAACTCAGAAAACTCATGCAGCTCTCATGAAAGGGCTATGCACGTTGAAGAAAGAAAGAAAAGAAAAGGTACATAGTTTCACACAAAGGTTTGCAGCCTATCTCAAGAATTTCTCTGAAACGGATAGACCTTCAGACAAAGTTTTGATTGAATATTACACTTCAGCTTTAGGCCCTGATTTGGCCATGTTTGCCAAAGGTAGGGCCAAGCCTACTTTGACGGAAACTTATGAAGAAGAAGAAGTGGTGGAAGCTGAAAGAGAGAGTATTGAAGACTATCCAGAACAATCAGGAGAGAAAGGAGTGGGAAGAAAAGCCTTATTGTTTACCAAACCTAAGGAAGAAAAATCGCCAGATCTGGAAAATATGGCCAAAATGATGCAGAAGCTTTCCAACAAAATCATAGACTTGGAGAAAGAGAAGGAAGCACCAAAGTTTTATAAGCCATATTATAAAAAAAGAGAGGATAACAATCAGTCTCAACCTCCTCCGCACAATACTGCATCTATGAATTTAACAGAGGTAGGATTGGACAATTTTTGCACTTTCCACCAATAGCCACACTCTGAAAAGAATTGTCCTCAATGGATTAATTCGATGATGTTGGTCATGAATCAACTGTTAGATTCTATATTAACAGAAGAGGGAGATCAAGAAATAAAAGAGAATTCTGCTTCTACTTCTACTAAAGAACAGGAAGAGGAAACCATGGCTTTATGGAATTCAGTCTCATTATTTGATGCTGAAGAGGAAAAGATTCAGGGGTACAAGGACGTTATGGAAACCAACGTAGCCACAAGAAGCCAAGGGGCAGTTAAGGAAGATAGTATTATACTCCCAAAGATTAAGAGGCTGCAGAGAAATGTTAAGAAGAAATTTTTGGTTGATAAAATTCCAGAGTTCACTATTACCAGCCAAACTCCTAGGAAAAGTGACGCGCGGGTCAGGCCAATTGAAGAAAATGCTGATAAAACTCATCCCATTGAGCAGCCGATGGATTATGACATAGTGGAGGATTTAAAAAAGGTGAAAGAAAATGTGCCCCTATTCGAAATGTGTAAAGTGCTGCAACAAAAAGAGAGACTGTTGAAATCACTTGAAGTTTCGGATGAGAAGCTGCCCGCCAACAATCAACATTAGGAAGAAGAAGAAATTGGAGAAACCAGCGTTGGAGGTAAGTCTAAAAGCAAACATCCACCTTTCCTCCTCACGTTTGAAATTTTCAATCATAATGTACATAATTGCTTGGTAGACTCAGGGGTGTCGGTAAATGTTATGCCCATATCAGTCTGTAAAAAGATCAATGGGAAGCCTAAGCCATCCATGTGGAGGGTGGTTCAATTGGATAGAATGGATGTAAAGGTGATCGGTGAGCTGGAATATGTCCTAGTCCATCTGGCATCTAATGACAAAGTTTTCCAAGTCATTAACATCGTGGTGGCTGATATACCAGACGCTTACGGTCTTGTCCTGAGCAGAGATTGGTCGGCCAAATTAAATGGATATTTCGCCTCATATTGGTCCCATCTCTAGTTGCCATACAAAGGGAGTCCAAGCCAGATTAAGATTCTAAGAGAGCCTCACATGAAGTAAAATGTCACTCAGTTAGAGGAGAAGAATGTACCAGTGGATTCTGTACTGGGAAACTAGTTTATTGACTTGGAACCAGGGAATTATCAAGCAGAAGAAGCCAGCAACACATTTGACAACCAGCCTGATCTCCTTCAATTCTCACAGGTTGATGAGATTGACTGTAATATAGTAAGCTTAGCAGTAGGAGTAGATTCACCTTCAGTAGTTAGTGATTTTTGGATTTTGTTTTTTGATGGCTCTAAGACATTAGAAGGGTCAGGGGCGGGCTGTGTCCTGATCTACCCACAGCAGAATAAACATTTCCTTTCATGTAGATTAGAGTTTGAGTGTACTAATAATATAGCTGAGTACGAAGCACTGGTGCAGGGACTCAAGAAGGCAATTGAATTAAAGGTAAGTAATCTAAAAGTTTTTGGGGATTCTGAAGTTATTGTAAAACAAATCCGGAATCAGATACATTGTGTTTCTCCTCACTTAAAGGCTTACCAGAATGAGGTATGGGATTTGCTTAAATGTTTTAATGCATTCAACATTATTTCAATACCAAGAATTAAAAACGTAGCTACTGATCTGTTGGCCACATCAGCCGCTAGACTCGTACCCACTAATAATCGGTTTTCTTTCTAACTGCTTTTCAAGCCCTCAGTACCGGATATGATCACCAACTTGCGAGTGTTCAACGATGATCAGCAAATCATAGAATTTTTGACAAATGACGAGGTGTTTAAAGGAGCGATTATAGACGATGAAGAGCATCAGGCCGAGATGAAATATGACAATTTCATTCCTAAAGGTGTCAAAACGTTAGAAAAAATGTTCGACTTAAATGAAAAGTTCAGAAGACCATCCAACGTGAAAACGCATAGCTCATCTCTACAGTTCGAGATGATAAACTTAGGGACTGAGGCGAGTCCTAAATTTGTGAATCTCGGCAAGTGTTGTTCACCCACAGAAAGAGACAAATTCATCAGTCTATTTAAACAATATAAAGATGTTTTCACGTGGATGTACGAAGATTTGAAAACATACGACACCAGCATCATCAAGCATATTGTTCCCATCAAAGACGGAGTCAAGCCATATCAACAGCCTTTGAGAAAAATGCATCCGAAGCTGGAACCACTGATTCAGAGTGAAGTGAAGAAATTATTGGATTCTAGAATCATTTTTAAAGTCAGACACTCTAAGTGGGTATCAAATCTGGTACCAGTTAGCAAAAAATCTGGAGAGATCAGGTTATGCGTTGATTTCAGAAATCTGAACTGAGCTTCTGATAAAGATAATTACCCGGTGCCACCCATGGAGCAATTGCTCCAAATGGTCTCAAGTTCTAAACTGTTTTCATTATTGGACGGTTTCTCTGGCTACAATCAAGTATTAGTAGCCGAGGAAGATAGGTTGAAGACAACGTTCAGGACCAAATGGGGAACCTTTGCCTACAGAAGGATGCCCTTTGGGCTTATAAATGCAGGGGCAATATTTCAGAGAGCTATGGACATAGATTTTCATGGATTGATCAGCCGCAGCGTTGTATTTTACCTTGACGATATTACGATATTCTCAAAAAAAAGAGGAGAGCACGCATTTCACTTAAGGCAGATTTTTGAACGCTGTCGAAAGTACGGCATCTCACTCAATCCTAAGAAATGTGTGTTCGCTGTCACAGAAGGAAAGTTGTTGGGTCACATAGTGGAAAAGCAAGGGATCTCCATTGATCCAGAAAGCATTAAGGCTATTGAACAAATCCCCTTTCCCCATAATAAAAAGGGGATGCAATCATTCATGGGAACCATAAATTTTGTCCGAAGGTTTGTGCCTGATTTCGCTCAAATAGTCAAGCCATTGCAGCAGATGGTGAAACAAAATGCACAGTTAAAGTGGAACGAGATCGAAAAGAACGCTTTCAGCAAAATTAAGATGCCTGTTGCACATGCACCTTCCCTAAAAATCCCATACTTCGATAAAGACTTTATTCTATATACTTTTGCATCCAACAATTCTCTAGCAGCTGTGCTTACGCAAAAGGATGATGGGGGGGAGGAATTCCCAATATCCTTTATGAGCAATGGTCTGCAAGGGGATGAATTAAACTACCTAGCCATTGATAAGCAAGCTTATGCAGTGTTTAAGGCAGTAAAGCAATTCAATCCTTATATATTAAAGAATCGAACCAAGGTAATAGTCCCCTACCCAGCTGTAAGATCCCTTCTCATACAGAAAGAGTTAGGAGAAAGAAGAGGCAACTGGGTAATAGCTCTTCAAGAGTAAGACCTTGAATTCAAGCCAGCCTCTATAGTTAAAGGTCAAGGGTTGTGCAAATTGATGACTAAAAGTGGGAACAATGAAGAACAAGCCTGGGAGGATGAGGCCGAATTACATGTAATGGATGTATGTCCTTTGTTTACAGCTCCCGAGTCTTGGTATAGAGACCTCGTACATTACCTACAAATAGGGATGTTACCTGAACATTGGAATTCCAAGCAAAGAAGAGCGCTACATCTTAACTCAACATCTTATCAAATTGTGGAAGGAATATTATTTAGAAAAAATTATGACGGGGTTCTTCTCAGATGCTTAGAAAAGGAAGATGCGAAGAAAGTAATGTCAGAATTGCATGATGGTCCTGCTGGAGGACATTATTTAGGGGATACCACAGCCCACAAAATCCTCAGGGCAGGTTGCTACTGGCCTACACTCTTCAAATATGCACACGCACATGTCAGAAAATGTGATATTTGCCAAAGGTGTAGCGGGAGGAAACCTAAAGCAGCAGCACCCTTAAATCCTGTGATGATCACGGAACCATTCCAGCAATGGGGGCTAGATATAATTGGCGAAATAAAGCCGAATTCCTCTCTACAGCATAAGTACATTCTGACCGCCACTGATTATTTCACCCGCTGGGTCGAAGCTATCCCGCTGCACAAGATAAATGAAGACGAAGTCATCAGCTTCCTGCAAGATCATATCATGACCAGGTTTGGAGTTCCAGTTTCATTAGTCTTTGATAATGCTAAGTACTTCTCATCAATTAAATTAACTGCTTTTTCTCATGATAAAGGGATAAAATTGCATTATTCTGCTAACTACTATCCACAAGGAAACGGCTTGGCTAAGTCCTCTAACAAAAATCTGATTAGAATTTTAAAGAAGACTGTAATAGAGAACCAGAGGAGTTGGCACTCAGCACTCCCAAACGCCCTTTGGGTTGATAGAGTCACCCCCATGTCTGTGATAGGAGTGTCACCTTATACCCTTGTGTATGGTAAAGAATCCATTCTTCCGCCCAACATCATGCTGTCGTCTTCTATTTTAGCCCAAGAGTCTAGTGGGTCGGAGGATGAAGTTTTGTAAATAAGAATATATAATCTTCTGAAAGCAGAAGAAGCTAGATCTAAAGCCCGAGAACACTTTAAGCAACAGCAAGAGCTAGTTAAGAGATGGTTCGACAAACATAAAGCTGGAACAAAAGACTTTGAGGTAGGAGACTTAGTCCTCAAATGGGATCACCCCCATGACGAGAAAGGAAAGCACACTAAATTTCAGCAGTTGTGGGTAGGCCCTTTTCAGATTGCAGCAAAACTTGGCCCTTCTACTCACAAGCTGCAGGATCTCCAAGGGTGGGAAGAGAACTTACCAGTGAATGGTTTGGTTCCCAAGCCTTATTTTTCTTGAGTTTCTTTGAGTTCTTCTATTTTGTATATAAATAAGTTGTTTAGTTGTCTTTTGAGTCATGTTTTTCAGTTTGTTTTTAGTTTAAGTTTTACGGATTTCGATAAAGGGAATGAACCCGCGGTTGCATGGAGAACATCAAAATTTTTGGGAATGATAAACATTTTTTGAGTCCCAAACTGTGTGTTGCTAACTAAAATTCTTCCAGTTTAGCATTTTTCTTGAATAAACTCTGTGTGCATTGAAGTCCTGCTTAATCCTTGTGAAATAAATCGGATTCAAAAAGTCTGGAATACTATGTTGGGGCTCCATCCACGTCACACTTAAAATTTTCTAAGGAGCGTCAGTAGAGGACCCATGGAAAGGAGAAAGGTGAACAATATATTAATATAAATGATCCCATGCCAAGAATTGAATTTCAAAAGGCAAATAAAGAGTCAAAAAACTCCTATGAAAGCAGGTGCTGAATCATAAGTACTAAATTGCTGAAAGATCCTCTCCGTCCGTGAGATGAAACTTGAAGTACACCACTCACACAAAACGACACTATGGGATAGAGGATCCTGAATTAAAATTCAGTAAGAAAGGCATGCAAGAGGATTCATACGAAAAGGGACAAAAGTCCAAAAGCACAAAAAAGTGCTAAAAAGGCATGGGAATGAGGAACAAACGAATATTTCTGTTTATCATATGCTATAATCTTGTGGTGTCCAAAGCTATCAGCTACCTAAAGACAAAGGTAATAATGAAACTCATCTTTTGGCCTCAACAGAGTTATCTGGATTGGAAAATCTTGGTTTCCACTCTCCCAAATTGGACTATTTTCAATGATTGAAGGAACACACTTCCGGCATTTGAGAAATCCAGATAGCTGGAAGAATTCAATAGGATGCATTTGATTGTCAATAGTCTATTACTCAAAGATAAATCGCCCAGAGATATAGGTTCACCAGGTAATCGCCAATTGTTGCAGCTGCAACTATTTTTTCCCCAAATTTCTTAAATTTTGGGCCCCTCCTCATAATTTAAAGTCGTTTTCATCGCTGGATGCTTGAATCGTTGCTCGTGTTTTATGTTGAATGATTTTGAAGATTGGTTTCCAGCCTGCTTTAAAGATGGCCTGTATATCATTTTTATGGTTGGTCGTGGCTGCGAGTTTGGTATGCCTAGCCAAGGGTAAATTGTTTTTGTCTTTGAAGGTCCGTTGTTTTGGAAGAAAACAGGTTTCAACCATTGCTGGTTTTGTAGTTTCGAAGTACTTAAAGTTTTTCTGTTAGACAGGCGTCATATTATGTTAAATCGGCGGCTGACAACTTGTTTCTCTTCCACCGTTGTGGATCCCAAATCGCTTAGCCATCCGAAGCATAAAGCGATCCGCTTGCCGACGTACGTTTACCTTTTTAGACTTGGACCCGAAGTTGTTTTCTTCCACCGTTGCGGCCGGGGAAGCCTTTTCCCTTCTGATGTCAAAGTCTTCCGATCCCCGATTAAGTCGTTCCGCCTGCATCGCTTGTCTCTAACCTTTTCGCTTCTGCCGTTGCGGCTCCCAAAGTGATTTGGCCTCCGAAGTAGAAGTTCGTCCAATGTCCGATTGAGTTTCCTCTCTCCACCGCTTGCCCATAGTTTTTCCTCTTCCGCCGTTGCGGCTAGGAAATCCTTTTGGCTTCTGGTGTCCAAACCTTGTCGGCTTCCGATTGAGGAGTTTTTCCCGCCCTTTGGTCACTCATCTGTTGCCTCGTTCCTTTCCACCGTTTCCGCTGTAGTGGGACTTTCATCTTCCGATGCTCTTATTCTAAGTATCCGATGAGTCCCTGCTTCTTGTCAAGGTAGTGGTGCCGGTGTTTACCTTGTCGTAGTAACGCAGTGCATGACCTTCTCGATGCTTAGCCGTTTTTGTTGACATCATTTGAATGTGTTTCCAATGAATGATGCTAGTCGTTTGAATGCAGGTGGGTTACAAAAATCAGTCAAACTACTATAGCGCGAAGGAAGACAGGCCTAAATATGGACAAACGAAGGAAGAGACAAATGAATAGCGATAGGGATGGAAACCTGAAAGGTCCATCAGTTACCCCTCCCATCATGAGCATGTGCAGAAAAGATAAAAAAGAAGGTTCTGAAACGTCAGAGAAACTGGAAAGCCACATGTTTGGGGGGGGAGCCCAAAAGGCCTGCTGTGATAGTTTAAATATGGTAAAGTTAGAACTAGGAAGGGGACTTTTTCCCTCAAAAAATTTGTAAACCATTTTTCTTGTAAGAGGAACTATTTCATTTTACAATCAGAAACTGCAACTTTTGCCTGCTAGAGAAAGCGAAGTGTGGAATGTATCAATGTGATTAAATGAACAATGTTGAAGGGGAACTATTTCATTTTCAGCTGTGTTTCATCAACTGTGAGAGTGTTTGACCTCCTGAACCTATGTTCTTGTTGAATGTTCTTCAGTATATTTTGTGATGTTTTCCACTGTGAGTAATAAATGTTGTTCATAAAACGATTGGCTATCTGGTTGTTTAAATATCTGTAATTGTCCATGTGTCTTGAAAGAAGTATCGGCTATCTGTAACTCTTCATAATGCATGTACAAAATGTGTTACTCACCAATGAATGATAATTCTGCTCCCTAGGGATAGTTTAGGTAGTTAGTTTATTTTCTTGTTGTCTGCGATTTGGATGCTTGTGAGCCTTAAGACGAGAGGTTAAAACCTGCGCATCACATTGTGACTGCTCCTTGCATCTTATCACCCTGAATGTCAATTAGGCACTTGCATTTCACAATTTAAGTCAAAAATACAAAAACTCGGTGGACCGGGCCATAACCGGTGAAGCCTTTGTTTTGTACTTGACCTACGGTAGCCGGATCATAAACCGAATGGATTCCCTATTCCAAACAGTCAACGGGCTAGTTGGGAACGTTGATTGGGGAGAATCCCTTACTGTTGCTGCCTGTGAATTTCGGGGCCTCAACAGAAGGATCTAACCTCGTCAGGTGAGGAGTTTTGGCCAATATGAATGTTCTCGAAAATACCGGAAGTTCATAGATATGTCGACATGCATAGTTTTTGTAATGTTGCATAAATTCCCTTCAGAATCGACACTAAGAGTGAGGATCAGAGATTGAGGGTTGAGAACTATATCGGGTGAAACCGTGGAGGAAAAGTGGTTTTCTACCATATGGAAAGGGGGAAGGAAAGAAGATTTGTGATGATAATATTCCCAGGGCAATCTCATCTAACGACATAACTTCCATGATAGACTCGGCTATAGGAAGTGTGTGTGAAAGATAATCTAGATATGGGGAGGGGTGTTCGATCCAATATGGCATGTGATAATGGTCTGAGGCCACCAAGAAATGATCATTGATGACGGGATCACTGGAAGTTTGGATTGCATTGTACATCTCTTAAAAAGGGGAAAATATGAGGATTCATCAGCAATTGCTTTTCCTTTGTCTGTATGAGAGCTAGAAATCATATTAATGGATGCAGTTCGCGAATCAAGAGGAGGGTCAGAGGAGGGAAAGACTCCCATAAGTAAAGAATCTTTGATGAGGCCTACTCTAATGTCTTGATACTGTGGGGTGTTCAAGAGTGGAATGTTGTTTGCATCATTTTTAATGGCACTAGGTGTGATGAAATCTAACTAGTCAATAGTAACAATCTTTCGTTGGAATGGGAACTGGACGACCCAAAAAATGGTCGATGCTACAGCTTGCATAGCATAAAACCAGTTACGACCTAGGAGTAAGTTTTAATCCAAAGGAGCATCAATGACTTCGATATGAATGGAGACTGACTTTCCCCCAAGTTCTACGTGGATGGCAGGTAGTAATCCATAGGGTTGAAAGCTGCGACCATCAAAATCCTTAAGAGTGGTAGGTGAATGGTTGATTTCTAGAGATCCAATGGCTCTCCAGCAAGATAAAGACATAACTGATGTAGAAGCACCCTCATCCAAAATGGTACAATGGATAGTCTTTCCAGCAATATTTGTAGCGATCTGGAAAGCTAACTGATGTGAAAGTCTCGTCTTGAAATCATCTAGTTTGAAAGTGATGATATTATTATTCTTGGGATCCATAGCTCCAAGGGAAATAAGCAAATTTTTCTGTTGAGCTAGGTAGGTTTGGAGTACCTCTAAAGCTAACATAGTGCAGGGTGCCTCGGCCAAATACTCAAAAATATTATAGTATTGGGTGAGACTAGCGTTAGGATTGATTATGGACTTACGTAGAGTTCCCTTTGGTGGACAGAAAATTGCTTCAGGTATAGGTTTTTCAATATGAAGAAGATTATTAGTAGGAGGTGTGGAAGTTGAGGGTTTTTCAGATGGAATATCATTAGGTTTATTTTCTGAAGGAGGGTCATAACTGTGTTCTCTTGTATTCAAATTCACTGTTTCACTAGACATCATATGAAATTCATCAGTGGAGGAAGAAGTTTCGTTCAAGGACTTATGATCAATTAACTGTTGTTGGGAAGGGAAAGGATCTTTTAAAACGGCGAGGGTGGGTGAAGCTTTTAAAAACTTATGCACTTCCTCATGATGAGGGCATTCTTTTGTAAAATGATCACCTTCGTAGATTAAACAAGGGTACTTCACCTTTCTCTTTCCTTTTGAATCATTATCCGTATTCTTTGTTTTATTTCCTTCCTTTTGGTTGTCAGGTTTTTTAGATTTATTTTTCCCTTTTTTCTTTCCACCTGAAGATTTAGTGGATTGAACCGCATTTACTTCAGCGGAAGCAACAGGAGAGGATGCAGTTTTGGTGGGTGGTTCTTGTTGATTGGATGGAGTGGTAGTTTGTTTCTTAGAGGATTTAGCCATTGTTTGTGTTTGAACTGAACCAAGTATGCCATCAATAGGTGGTTCAGTAGCAGGTCTCGAAGGGTCTGTAGTAGGCCGAGGAGCATGGGGAATCAGATCATACAAAGTGCCTGACTAGGAATAAACCAAGTCAAGGTACTGAGTGTGACTAATAGCCTGCTCTTCGGTAACAACACCTCCCATGGCCACATCTCTAGCTATGGGTGGAAGCAAATACTTTTTGAACCAGTTGGCTAGTAATTGATCAGGAATGGGATCCTTAATCAACCTATGTCTTCTTCTCCATTCATGGATATGATTGGAGATATGGGTAGATGTAGTTTGTTGAAGTGAGGTCAATAGGTCTGTACCTGTTTCATACCGGATTGGTAATTGAAAATGTGTCAAAAAATCCATAGCTAAAGCATTGAAATCCACAAATGAATGTTGTGGTAACTCGATGTACCATTTAGCTGTAATGGTGGTGAGGGTTCTTTGGAATAAGCATAGATGTATTGAACCATCCATTAGCAAGTGTGATGAACACCACAGATGGAAATTCATAACATGGGTTTTGTGTCCTCACCAGGTTTACCATCGAATTTTGGGATATCGGAAGGTAGCTTAACTCAGATGGCGGGACAAGAGGGGTCATGATGAATTGGGTCTTTTATCAATCTTGACAAGTCTGGAAAATATGAACTGGCCAGAAAGGGTAGTTGTTGATTTTGTTGCGGATACTAGTAATACTGATAGGGAATTTGCTGACCAGTAGGACCATATGTCGATTGATAGATGGGTATAGATGATGCCCCTGAATCTTGTTGAAAAGGTTGTTGGTTTCCAGAATTTCCATGGGGAGGTGGGCCCCCCAAGGGAGGGGGTCCTCCAAAAGGTGGTGGTGGTCTTCCTCCTCTAGGTGGTGGTGGGGGTCCGCCTTCGCCAGGTGGTGGTGGTGGTCCTCCTCCTCCAAATGGTGGTGGTGGTTCTCCTTCGCCAAGTGGTGGTGGTGGTCCTCCTCTGCTAGGTGGTGGTGGTGGTCCGCCAAATGGTCCACCAGGTCCTCCAGGACCTCCAGGTCGTCGTGGTGGTCCTCTAGGGGGAGGTCCACCATATCCTCTGCCAATATTAATAAAAGACCCTCCATATGATGGTATATTTGACCAATTTTGTTGTCCCCAAGGTATGAAAGAATTTTTGGGGTAAGGCATTCCAGGATAAATAGCCACAGGTGGTGGTTGTTGGTAAACTTGATTAACCATAGGATGTTGAGTTTCTGGATAAGTATATCCCTAATAAGTTGTATTGTTGACAGGTTGTGTCCCTAAGGGTTGGCCTATAATAGATGGGGGGGGAACAACATGGGTATTGGTGGGGGGTATAACTACTGTAGGTTGTGCTACCACTGTAACTTGTCTTGAACTAGGCATAGTTCCACTGATAGGTAACGTAACTCGCATTGGGGGTTTCCCCCCAGCGTGAGAGTTTACTGACATGGATTGATTTGAATATTTACCCCCAACCATAATAGGTATGGAAGGTCTAGTAATGGGTCCAGGATGTGACATTGTAGGGTTGTGGTTTAGACTTGGATTACCTTGAAACAAAATTTCTTCAATAGGTCCTAACGCTTGAGCTAGTGAATGATATCCTTCAAGCCATGGGTTATGAGAAGTCTCACCATAAGTTGGGTGGCAATAAGAAGAAGGTTTAATTTCAGTTTCAGGCCAAGGGTCTGTATTACGGGGTAATCATGCTGGTAAATTTTCATGATGGGAAACAGGTGGAGGAATAATTCTTTCTACTCTCTCTGAAAAGTTACGAGCTCAATCGAGAGATGCATTAATTCTTCTTTGTTCCTCCTCTCCCAAGGGGAGATTTCTTGGTGAAGGTCTAATAACCTTGAATTCAGCAATATCTTGGCCCATAGAAGTCCTCCAAAAAGGAGCATCCATACCATAATCTAGTGGGGCAGAGGTATCACCATGGCCTCCCAACGATGGATGTACAGAAACATCAGTTGTACAAGGCAATTGGACTAAAGGACTAGCATGAGTAGAGAAATTTCCTCTAGGTGGAATAAGTTCCATATGCTCCTCTGCCAAAGTTGGTATCTCCATAGTTACCCCTTCTTCCCCTTCCACAGTTGGAGGGGAGTCAAGAGGTAAACCCTATAACCTACGGGATTGACGCCGCGCAAGCTACTCAGCCATGGTGGTGGCTGGAAGTCTTCTAACCTAGGTTAAAGAAGAAGGAAAAAATCACACAAAACACCTACACAAAGCTAAAATTCACAAGCAGTCTATAATGATAGGAGGGGTTCAAATTCCACTTTCTCACCAGGATTATCAATACTTTACAAGCTTTTCCTATAAAGCCAAGATGGCCAAAAGGTTAACTTTGTTTGGATAGGGTATCCTAGTGGGGTCTCTTGATATATGCAAGGTACGTGGGAGCTCAAATCGATAGTAGTGTTGTCTAATGCACAACCGTTCAGAAGGGACCTTCCTATATACAATCGATTACATGAAAGAAACTTTCTATATACCTCAAGGGTACGTGAAAGACCGTTTCTATATACCGACGGTACGTGGAATAACTACGCAAGTCCCGGGATGTAGTGTAGACAAATAGCGATATCTCCTATGCTTAATTATGCCCAAACATGTCTCTATCCTATCACTCAACTTTCTATACAAATTTAACCTAAAGCTATCGTTGAATTTATCTTGACGATTAGGTGAATGTTTGTGGAAATGTTGTCTCCAATAATGCAGATTAACTCTATATGCAACAGAAAACACTTCTTTGAATTTCGATGAAAACTACTTAGGGTAAGGAGAAAAATTTATCTTTCTCTTTTTCCAAGAAGCTTAAAATAATGCCATTTCAACAACACAAAATTGAATCAAGAAATGCAAGAAAATGAAGTTTTTTCAAACACAATTTTTTTTTTCAATCCAAGAAACTAAGCCTCTAGTGTGCATGCAAACTATCTTTGCTACAATGTCAAAAAATCTATTTCTTCTAATCTATTTATGCAAAAAAATGACAACTTATAAAGCATAAACAAGAAGAAACTAAAATGGTTATTTTTTTTTATTTTTCTGGAAAATATGAGGCACTCAAAGTAGTCTAAAATGAGCTAATTCAAAAGAGGCTGTGATTTTCTTTTCAAAAGTAAAAGTTTCCAGATATTTCGTTAAAACCAAAACTGAAACTATCTACCATTTTCCCCTATAAGAATGAGAAAGATCAAGACTTTGGAAATTGAGTCAAAAGAGAATCAGGTTCACAAAGTATTCACAAACAACAGGCCGATACGAAGAACACACTACAATTTCAGAGAAGCAAACAAACCACAAATCCTTTTCAGAAAGATAAAAGTTTTCCAAACAAACGAAATCACAAGGAGTTTTTGAATCCTACCTCAGAAGTTGAATCAACTCACTTAGAATTCAAGACACCGGTGCCTACGGTGCTCTGTTAGTTGAAAGGAAAAGTGCCCTGGATGATGGACAACGCTCTGCCAGCTAAAAGAAGAAGTGCCCTAGAAGGAGGGCAGTGCTTTGTCAGTAAAGGGAAAAGGAGCCCTGAATGAAAATCGGTGCTCTGTTAGCCACAGAGAGGCACGTCATCCAGGCAGTATACTGAAAATTCAGAACTACAGGAGAAACAAAAAAATCTTAGTTGAACTAAACACATTAAGAAAAAGGCCATTACCCAGAGAACAGTAAAAACTATAATCCAGAACCGAGTCAAATTATCATAAATAAAATGAAATGAATAGCTTACCTTGCAGACTAAAACAAAAAAGAGCAGAGAGAAAAAAACTTCACCAGTGGAATGGTTACCAAAGAGTTGTAGATCTGACTGGATCTGCACTATATCTGACTGGCTCTTCCCCATATCTGATCGATTATGCTATCTCTAGTATGGTCACCAATTTTGTTACTAGGAATTCTCAACCAGTGCTGACACTACTTGTTCCTTTGCAATGCAAAACACAACTACAGAAAAAAATAATCACAGCCACATATCCTTCCCTTGAATAGTCAAATTAATTAACTTAACACATCATATACCTCAACCGTAGACCTATTTATCTTCTCTCTAAAAATATCGTGAGATGATTCAATACCTGTAAGACGGATCACAAGACAAATGAAAAGATGAGAGCATCATGATAATCAACTATCCATATTGGTGATCAAGGAGTCCAATAATATTTAATCACAAACACAATAATCAAATATAGGAAAGGGAAATGTTTTTGTATTAATAATGGATGAGAATAAGTACAACCAAAATCCTTGATGTTGACATCTTCTGTCTCAACAAATGTATACAAAATCCAATGAATATCACTCTAGCTACAAGCTACCTCTACTTTTCCTCTATCCAGACTTCAAACTAGCAGCATAAGGATGCTTTTTTTGGTTTGCCCCACTCCCTTCATAGAAGCTCCATTTATAGGCCAAGAAATCATAGGATGACTTAACAAAAGGATAGAATAGGATCCCTATAGGTGAGGGAGGAAAATTCCACCTCTCCCAAACATGCAGGAACCAATTCCATGAAGGATACCGTACGAAATCTTCTAGAAGCTTCTTTTTTCCCCTTTAAGTGACCATCGACGCTTTTTGGTAAACTAGAAAAAATGCCGATCTAGGATTTTTCCCACTGCAAAGGGCTAACGACGCTTTCTGCTCAACTAATGGAGGCCTCTACAATGCTCTATGGAAAAGGTGAAAGAGCACTGTTCCTTCTAGGTCAGGGAAAAAAATGGACAAGGTGATCCAGATCAGGCTTTTTGGGAGGTTGGCTGGCAACAAGAAAGCCATCTTAAGGCTGACTATGTAATGTGAGATTTTCATGTGCAACAATATTTCGACCTAAGAATTTTTGATAATGAATAAAAGAGAATATTTAACTTATTACAATTGTAAATATACTAGGATAAACTCTCCCAAATAGTACAATATCTCACCCAAAGCGCAATCCCTCCATGGGCAAGAATATGCAATAAAAACTAGAAATGGTTGAAAGAAAGTGTTGCAATAGAAGAAACCCCGAGCTTCCCTATAGCTTACCCTTGAAAATAAAACTTCATTAAATATCCATGAAATACCTGAGTGGCCTCTCCAAACACCAACTTGGATGGGAATCTTTCACCCTCGAAATTGGCTAAGGAAAGAAAACTAGTCATCCACTAGCTCTCACAATTCACAAATGAACTAAATCTCTTCTCTTGGTTAATCCCTATATTTCATAAACATACTTATCCTTCTAAGGTTACCAATCCATCCCCAAAATCAAGACAATTCGAATTAGGGTGTGTGCTCAAGCTTTTCCATGTTTCCTCCCTTTCCTAGCCTTCCATCTTCCCCCAATTTAAGTAGGACTCCACTGAGCTTCCCCAACTCACATGAGCGCACCCTTGGATGCTCTATTTTTACCTGCCATTTCAGATATGTCATATTTTATCCTTCATATCTTATTTGTGTCATAGGTTTCATAGCATCTTCATCATTGTTTTCATAGAGCTAGGGAATATAGTCCAAGTGTCTCACTGGCTCCAAAATGACTCTTCCTCTCCCATGTAAGTTACATTTCCTCCCAAATTAGACCTATGATGCATATGGCCAAGTGTATTAGCCTTCTAACTCATCCAAGAACCTTTAGGCTTCCCATGGATTCAAAATTGCAAGAGGAGGATGCCATGTGGCACAAAATTTCTAGCTTGTGTGGGCCCCATAGTCTCCATGTGTCTCCATGCTCCAATGGCACTTCAATTTTCTCTTGTATTTATTTAATAAGCTAAATTATTAAATATTTATCCCATTCTAATTTCTCAACACCATTTATTAGCTCCCTTATTAAAATTCCCAATGTATCCATCCAGCCTAGGGAACTAGTAGGATTGATGGAATTGTCCTGCTATGCAATTATTTGAATGGGGACATTGTAGTAATTGGGGTTTTCTTACTTGTCAACTGGGTCACATTGAGTACTACTATAGTTTACTAAACCTAGAGTAGTTGAATTTATTCTCTCTCTCAGGTATGTCCTTTGTTCCTATAGTGACTTGTCATGGTTCAGTTCAGGAAGTCCCAACAAGGTCACAACCCATCTTAGGAGCTAACAATTCAGACTTATGAGCACTCAAATAGGTCACACCCATCCTAATAGTCCAACAGGTGTTCATGGATACTCTCTAGGAATAGAAGACGGGTTGTGACCCAACCAAAAAGGAAGCACACAGGTCACAACTTATTCCAGGAATCCCTAATAGGTCAAAGTTCAATCTAATACCATCACATAGGTCACTTATAAACCCAATAGGAAACACATAGGTCATGGCTAGGTTATACAACACCCTAGTAGGAAGAGGAAATGTTACAACCCACCTCAAATAGAAGAAACAACCAAGACAATAAAGTGACAACCCTGTTGGCAAGCTGAGGGAGAGATATTAGTCCACTAAAATAGGGTTATGGTTTCTTCTAGAATCCCCAAACAAATCACAACCTGCTCAAGCAAGTTTAGATAGGTCACACTTTAGTCCAGGTAGGCCCAACAAGGTCACAGTTGACTTCAAGTAGACCCAAACACTTAAACAGTGCAGAAGATATCTTAGTCCACTCAAATAGTGTTATGGTTTCTTCTAGTAGCCCCAAAAAACTCATGGTATGATCAAACAAGTTTATACATGTCACACTTTAGTCCAGGAATCCCAAGAAGGTCACGGTTGACTTTAAGGAGACCCAAACACTAAAACAATGCAACAGACATCTTAGTCCACTCAAAAAGGGTTATGGTTTCTTCTAGAAGCCCCAAACAACTCACAGCCTGCTCAAGCAATTTTAAACAGATCACACTTTAGTCCAGGAATACCTAAGAAGGTTCGGATTGACTTCAAGTAGACCCAAACAGTCAAACAGTGCAACATAGATCTTAGTCTAGTCAAATAGGATTATGGTTTCTTCTAGAAGCCCCAATAAGGTCACGCTTGAATTCAAGTAGACCCAAACAGTAAAATAGTGAAATAGATATCTTAGTCCACTCAAACAGGGTTATGGTTTCTTCTAGCATCCCCAAACAACTCACTTCCTGCTCAAGAAAGTTTAGACAGGTCACACTTTAGCCCAGACAACCCAAGAAGGTCACGGTTGTTAAATTTTTAATGGTTGTACAAGATATAAAAAATTTAGCATCATTACATCATAACGATAAGAAAAGGATCACCGAAATAAAGACAAGTAAAGCAACACAAGAGAACACACATATTTTCCTCGGGGAAACCACAAGGGACAAAACCCCACAAAACTTCCTTAGTATAGAATTTGACCAAAGACAGTGTAAAACCCCAATATTAAGAATAGATGCTCCTCTTCCACAGTATATTCTCTCTCTCTCTCTCTCTCTCTCTCTCTCTCTCTCTCTCTCTCTCTCTCTCTCTCTCTCTCTTGTGCCACACATAAGTGAGCGTATGTTGAATTGAGGACCACACCTCCTAAATTTATACTTTATCTTCCACTTGAATTTTTCCCTAATAGGTCGGCCCCAACAAACTTACTGGGATCACTTCACCTAGAAAGACACAAAACAATATAATATTATATTCTGGAGGGTTCTATTGACTCGACTTACAATGAAGGTTTTACCTCATGACTCTATGATGAACAAATACAATAATATCATCCTGATGGAGGAATACAACATCTCTGATAGATTACAACAATAAAATACACCTAGAATATTCTTCGAAGTTACAATATTTCAACACCCCACCTTAAGGATAAGGGTATTCTACTGACAACAACAACATCAAATGTAGGAGCAAGGAGAGAGACCATATTAAACAACATCAAGGTGATACATCTTCAATAATTTCAGTACTGAAGCATCATCTTCTAGAACACTGAGTCTTCATCTTTGATCTTCATCTTCTGCAACACTTGATCACTCGATCATCTACAACAACACTTGATCTTTCAATCGTCAACAACATCATATTCAACAACACTCCCTCTTAACTAGGAAGGTATTCTTCAACTATCATCACAAATGTACAATTGACTGGTGAATATCTATATGTCATAGGAATTTTTAGAACAACATCATGCATCTTCATCATCAATCTCATTATGAGAATACAAGATCATCTTCTACAACATCAGTATGTGGATACTAAATAATCTTCTATAATATTAATATGTGAATACTAAATCTTCTTATGCCACATTAATATGTAAATAGCGAAACATCATCATCTGCATCATCAATATGTAAATACTGAAACATCTTCATCTGCATCATCTGTATGTAAATACCGAAACATCGTCATCTACATCATCAGTATATAAATACTGAAACATCATCATCTGCATCATCTGTATGTAAATACTAAAACATCATCATCTGCATCATCAGTATGTAAATATTGAAACATCATCATCTGCATCATCAATATGTAAATACTGAAACATCATCATCTGCATCATCAGTATGTAAATACTGAAACATCATCATTTGCATCACTAGCATAGAGATGTTGGAACATCATCATCATCAACAATATAAAAATGTTGAAACAACATCATCATCGTGAACACAAAGTGTTGTGACTTCAACCATGTCAAGACTATCAGCACAAGGTGCTAGGACCACAGCCACATCAGCATCATCAACACAAGGTGTTGGGAACATAACCACATCATTAACATCAACATACAAATGCTGAAGAAACGTCATCATTAATATCAATATAGAAATACTGAAACTACCTCATCATCATTAGTATAGGAATACTGAACTTGTCTTATCAACATCAGTATAGAAATATTGAACCTGGCATATCATCAATATAAAAATGCTGAACTTGCCACATCAACATCAGTATGAAAATACTAAACTTTCCACATACACATCAGTATGACTCAATACTAAACTTGACACATCAACATCAGTATGAAAATATTGAACCCGCAACACACATGATCCAATTACAGGATGATCAATCCCTTTCACTTTAGGACTTAAGTCCAAGGATGATGCAATCCTACCACCTCACAGAGAGAAAAGTCTGCGAATCAATTATGGGATGTGAAACAATCTGTCAAGAGACATTTTTTTTTCTTTCTTTTTTTTGGGTTTAAACTGAAGGTTTTCACAGAATATATAAAAATAAAGTCTAAATGTCGAGTATGCATATTTTGACAAAACTACAAATTTAAAGCAAGGTTTAATTTAATGGTTTACATATCCACACCCTAAGATCACCAGTTAATGATATAAACTTATCGAAAATATAATTTTAACAACATAATCTTAACAATCTTCCCACATCTTTTAATATGAAAATATAAACACTAATTCATTAACGCCAAATAAGTCTAACCTATTTTGATTACCAAGAGTTGTGATTGCTGGCAACGTCCACTTTTGTCGTCGAAACCCTTGTCGAAAAATTCTGCAAGCTTACCAATATGTATTAGTTCTCTGCAACTAGCTGCTACTATATTCTCCATTGTATGCTACGGATGAATTTCCTGCAGTCTCCTTTGAGTCACAAAATTGATTCGTGCTCCAACTATGGCAGACTGGAAGAGAAAAAGAAGATCCCCCAATCTTTTCTTTTCTTCCTTTTTATGAACCTTTTCGTTAATAACAATGCATCCATGCATTCTTTTTAGTTTTATTGATTCTTTTCTTACGTATTTTATTTATTTATTTTTATTTACTTCACCAATATTTTGTTATCTTAGGTTTTTTTTTGTACTTTTAGTCTTCTGTTCAGTTTAGATATTTACTTTATTTATTCATTTTGTATTACTATTATTATTATTTATTTATTCATTATTATTATTCTATTTATTTTATTTATGTTTCATTTATTTATTATTTAATCATTCTATTATTTATTATTATTATTGTTATTGTTATTTTTAGTATTTCCATTTTAGTTCAATTGGGTATTTATTATTGTCGCATTCTTGTCGTGACCAAAATTATCAAGGTGCTATACTCCCAGCATACCCTTCCGATAATTCTCCTAGGCAGGGAGTTGGTTGTGACGACTGAGCCAATGTTACCTCGGTTTTCCTGCCCTGTCAAGAGCCAGGTGGTTCCTAGGGAATAGGGTCGAATCCCTATTGCGCACCCCCTAGTATAGTCTTCATGAGTGACCTTTTTGTGGCCTACCCTCACAACACGCACAATCTAATGAGATGGATTTTTCCTCACTCTATTCAAATCTCATCGCGCTGCGTGGTTTCAAGCCTTACACATATAATTTCTCAGCCCCATCACTTGATGTGGGTCGATTGGAAATCGTCTCCCATCACCTTCACTTATAACACCTGGTACATTAAACATACCATAATTTAACAACCTTACAAACAAGATCAGTTTCACCTGCCATAGTCTTCGACTTTGTATAGTGATGCTTTCACTCTATTCATGTCCCTGCCTTTCCTATCACACTCGATAGACCATCAAAGGACATGCTACACAATACTTTATATGTCAATCATTCAAAGATATACAACTTAACTATTGCTTGATAACCTCACATAATTTCTCATTCATTCACAATAGAATCATTCATATAATCGCATTCAAACTAACCAAATATTAATTCATTTATCATGTAATCCATAAGTCATACCATTTTTCTTAGGTCATATCTCACCAATAGCTAATTCTTTCATTCCTATTTGGGTCATCCGAATTCAGATGCCCTCCAATAATATGTCCCTACAATAATTTTTAGATATCAAAATCGTAAGTAGCTGGGTCATTCGTCATAGAACGCCCTCAAGGATTATTCATAATAATATCAAAAGTCAAGGTAAAAACAGGGTGTTACATACACCCCCACTTTAGGAAACTTAGTCCCAAAGTTCTAGAAGAAGTATGGATAGTGTCTAAGTATTTCCAATGCGTCCTCCTAGGTCGCAATATTGGGGCTATATCTATCATTGATATTAGATCCTTGTACAGGAATCACATAATGCTAGTTTAAAAAAATACATCAACCATGATAACTTAGTATCAAGTCATCATTTCTATCTATACATAATGATTTCATTCAATTACTTTTCTCATCCCTTAAATGGGGCATTACATACTCCCCCTCTTTAGGAGACTTAGTCTCGAACTTAATTTTTGTCTCATATTCAATGCTAGTTTCACTTTCTTTTCGCATTCAAGCCTTCATGCCATTATATTCTATTTTCATCAAATAACCATGGCCATGAGAATTAGTTGTTCTATCATCATTGATTTTATGTTTCATTGAACAGGGTTCCAACACATTCTCAGTAATTCTATAGTAATTTTACATAATGTACATTCAATAATAATTTTCAGTAGTAGTCAATATTGACTCATATTTCTAAAACTTCCTAGTTATTCACAAAGATCCATGATATCAAATTTAACTATGATCTAGCTCACCTCAATATCCACGCAATAGGTACCAAATAAAATTTTAGCACAACAAAATCAAAGTAGGAATTCAAAATCTATTCGGCTATCTTCTTTTCCGAGGAGAGAAGGTATACAATCCTCAATAAAATATAGATTGGTAAGTTACATCTACGAATTATAAAACCAAGAGTGACTATAACATAGTCTAAAATTAACGCAAGGGTCACTCAATTGTCCCCATAAGACTACATTAATAATGGTTATCCTTAACTTGATATGATTCCAAAGTGTCGAGGCTTAGATGAACATATTAAATTTTGTTTCTTAGTTATTTTGTTAGTACCGTCATGATCAAGTCAAGGAGATCATAATTTCCTTACCTCATTCCCCCATTTTGTCTTCATATGACCACTTTGATAGACCTTCCAATTCACATCATGTATCATCATACTCTTATGGTGTGATCCAGATGGAAATCGATGGCCACCCACCTATTCCACCTGCTCAAAACAATTGTCCGTTGTGGCAGGTTTCCTAGTTATTTTTCTACGATTTTTCGGGTCCCAAAATTATGGGGATGTTTTGAGGCCCTAAACAACATTTTTTGAAAAATTCGAGTGGTAAAATGGTTTCCTTTGGCATGCATTTGGCCACAATCAAAATTTTTAAATCTCATATCGATCTTTTCAACGAGCTATCGAGCTCCCAAATCAGAGATTGTATGCAAAAGTTATGACCCCAGGAAGTTGACTGTTCCACTTACCACCTTGGGGCCACAAACTTTATGACAGTTCATATTCTAGGGTTATGTTTTGGAATTTTGGGGTTCTCTCCCTCATATTATTATAAATAGGCCCCTCTCACCTCATTTTGTATTGAGCTTGGCACGGATGAGTGTAGCAGCCACATCTCTTCTCAGAGATAGCTACCACCATTCTAGCAATTGTATTATAGTATGTTCTATTTCTGCCATTTAATAGAATATGTGTTTACTTTATCTCTGTTATCTTTGCAAATTTTCTGTGTTTATGACTCTATATGTGTTATTTCATTTCATTCCCACATAAATACAGAGCAGTGGTGTCAGAGCAATCTTCTCTTTGATTATTTCTCGGTGCATGTCCCCCACGAGGTCCGAGTATAGAGAGCTTGGTATCGAACTAGTTTCACTTGATCACTTTGGCCGTCCCAAATGACTTCCCATGGCAGAAGAATAGAGAGACGATGAATTAGGAGATCCTATCAAATCGTTGCTCAAGGAATCCCTAGCATGACAGAGGAACAAGATGATGAATAGTTTCACCCAAATCCTTCTATGAATGCTAACAACGGCAAATGCATCTTCAACGAGCAGCCGGTTCGGGGATGCAACTCCCTTCAAGGTACAAGTTAACTTTGATATTCCTTTACTCGAAGGCCATATCGATGCATATGCCCTAGATAATTGGTTGAATGTTCTAGAAGGGTATTTCTCTATCCACAATTTCTCCAACGGGAAAAAGATCGCCTTTGCGCTCGTGAAGGCAATCCCCCATGTACAAAATTGGTGGGGTAATTTTTGGGATAAAAACTCATCAGATGAGTCTGGAATGTTTGAGACAAATCCCATTTGGGCCTCTTTCATATATGACGTCAAGGAAAAGTATTACCATGTTGGAAACTATGATGACCAGTAAACCAAATAGACCATTCTGCGTCAAGAAAGGGACTAGATGGTGTCGGAGTGCATCAACATTTTTCATACCTTGAGCCAAAAGTTGGGTATCAAGGACTTCAAGAGAAACCTAATTCTGAAATATCGCAATGGTCTAGTTCGGTACATCTGAACTAAGATGGATAAATTTTGACAAAAGAACAAGCGAGGCTCTGGACCTACAAATCCACCGCAGAAGCAAGGCAAGGGAAACCCTGGCCCACAGAACACAGGAAATGGAAAGGAAAACCATCCCTCGCCACAAGCAAAGAAGGGGGATGGAAAGACAAATAAGGACACCAGGAAGTGGTGCAAATTTCATAAAATCCCTTAGCACAAAACTGATAATTCCGCTCAAAGAATTCGTTGGTGGCTGAGATCAAATTTTCAGAATCAGATCTCAATTCCAATTCCAAACCCAATGCCACAGTCATAGACAATGGGAAGCAGATCATTGATGCAGACCCCACTTCCACTGTTGCTACCACATAGATTCAACTAGAGGATCCTAAAGAGTCAGATGCCGAGGAGCGTGTCTTCCACTCATAGATGTGGGTGAAGGGAATCCCACTACATTTCGTTGTTGACAATGGCCGCCAAAAGAACCTAATCTCAGGAGAAGTCATCAATATATTGGAGCTTCTGACAACACCACACCTGCAACCCTACAACATCGGTTGGCTAAGCCAAGGAGGAGGTATCCACATTACTCAACAATGCCTCCTACCATATGGCATCAATCCTTCCAAAGACAAGGTATTGTGTGATGTGGCCCCACTTGAAGTCTGTGATGTTCTTTTAAGACAGCCATATACGTAGAAGCATCATGTTGTATATGAGTCATGGCCTCACAATGTCATTGTTACTTTGGGAGGAAAAATATATCGAATACTAGAGACAGTTACACCTAACATAGTCTCGCAAGGTAGGAAGATAAGCTCCCACATCAAAAAATTATTCCTCTTCACAATTATGTCTGAAGGAGAATATTAGATTACCTCCACACCCGTAGCACATGGTATCTATGCTCATCAGACATAAGACGTAAACAGAGTCATTGTTTCCTCATCCATTCGAGTACCTCTATGATGTAAGGCCACGCATTCAAGGTGCTCCTCCAAAAACAAATCATCCACACATCAATTACAGCCCTCTCGGGATGCGAAAGAAAAGAAGCCTCTTCACTTCAGCAAATGTCGCACCAAGAGATCATCTCACCACAAAGTTAGAGATATGATACGGGATTTGATGCAATGGATACCATTGATTCCTAAGGAGGGAGGATTGATCCAGATTGAAATCGGTGGCCAACCACCTATTCCACTAGCTCAAAACAATTGTCTGTTGTGGTAGTTTCCTAGTTATTTTTCTACTATTTTTCGGGTCCCGAAATTCTGGGGTTGTTTTGAGGTCGTAAATGACATTTTTGGAAATTTGGGTGGCCAAATGGTTTCCTTGGGCATGCATTTGGTCACATTTGAAATTTGTAAATCTTAGATAGATCTTTCCAATGAGCTATTGAGCACCCAAACCGGAGATCGTATGCAAAATTTATGACCCAAGGAAGTTGACTTTTCAAATTACCACCTTGGGGCGGAAAACTTTATGACGATTCATCTTCTAGTGTTATGTTTTGGAATTTTGGGGTTCTCACCCTCATCCTTATTATAATTAGGCCCCAGTGGCCTCATTTTGCATTGATCTTGGCGCTAATGAGCGTAGCAGCCACATCTCTTCTCAGAGATAGCTACCACCATTCTAGCAATTGTATTACAGTTTGTTCTATTTCCGTCATTCAATAGAATATGTGTTTATTGTATCTCTGTTATCTTTGCAAAATGTCTATGTTTATGATGTTATATGTGTTATTTCATTTCATTCTCACATAAATCCATATCATGGTGTCTCATATCTGTTAAATTTTCATATGCTAAGCTAGATCATTAGTATTTTAGTTCGATTTCATAACAAAAGCATATAAATAGGATCACTAAAAGATAGACAAGCACAACCATACAAAAAGAGAACACAAAGATTTATCCTGGGAAAACCCTAAAGGGAAAAACCCAGCAAAAGCTTCCTCAATATAGATGCCCCAAAAGATAAAAGATAAAACCAACAAGGAGATCAAAGCTTGATCCTCCTCCTTCTCCAGATACTTCTCTCTCCTCTCCACTAATGCACTATACAAGTGAGAGTGTGTGCTCCAAATGAGGAGTGCTACACCTCTATTTATATTCATCTGTTCACTTAAGTTGACTCATCTGACATGTAGGCTTGAGTTAAATCATGTAGGCTCGAGTTACACATGTAGGCTCAAGTAACCACACTGGGGTGCTAATGACCCACCTTTACAATTAGAGGGGACTACCTCATGAATCTTATTAGTTCTTCCCATTAGAAGCATCAGGGTACAAAGTAATACAAGTGGTTCTCCCGGTAGGACCATGGAGGACCACAAAAGATACATATAGAATATTCTTCAAAGTTACAATATTTCAACACCCCCCTTAACGAGAAGGGTATTCTACAACAACATCAACAACAACAATAGTAGGAGAGAGACAGAGGACATCATCAACCTCATCGGGGTAACACATCTATAAATCATTAGAATCTTTTCAACATTATGTAGTCTTCATCTTCAATCTTCAGTCTTCATCATCATTAATACTTTGACTGCTTCGATCAGCAACATCTTCAGCACTTTGACCTTTTGATCAGCAACATCATCTTCAGCACTTTGACCTTTCGATTAGCAACATCATCTTCAGCACTTTGACCTTTTGATCAGCAACATCATCTTCAGCACTTTGACCTTTCGATCAGCAACATCATCTTCAACACTTTGGCCTTTCGATTAGCAACAACATCATCATCATACTCTGATCTTTTGATCAGAAACATCATCACCATCATACTCTGATATTTCAATCAGAAACATCATCATGAAAAAATCATCATCATCAAAACATCATTATTATCAAAACATCAACATCATCATCATCAAGACATCAACATCATCAAAACATCAACATCATCATCATCAACATGATCCTTCCTTTCGAAATTATGGGATCAACATGTCGGTGGTACTCAGACAATCCTTCTTGTCGGAATTATGAGATTAGGTCTTTACAGAGTTACTAACAATCCTTCCTTTCGGAAGTACAGGATCAACACATCTGTGGAGCTCAGATGATCCTTCCTTTCAGAATTACGGGATCAAGTATTTATGGAGCTAGTAACGATTATTCCTTTCGGAATTACAGGATTTAGGTCTTTACGGAGTTACTAACGATCCTTCCTTTCAAAATTACGGGATCAACACATCTGTGGAACTCAGACAATCCTTCCTATTGGAATTACGAGATCAACACATCAATGGAACTTAGACAATCCTTCCTGTTGGAATTACGGGATCAAGTCTTTACAGAGCTACCAATGATCCTTCCTTTCAGAATTACGAGATTTAGGTCTTTACGAAGTTACTAACGATCCTTCCTTTCGGAATTACAGGATCAACACATCTGTGGAACTCAGACAATCCTTCCTATTGGAATTACAGGATCAATTCAATGATCCTTCCTTTCGGAATTATGGGATTTAGGTCTTTACGGAGTTACTAACGATCCTTCCTTTCGGAATTACGGGATCAACACAGTTGTGGAACTCAAACAATCCTTCCTATTGGAATTACGAGATCAACACACATTCTCGAGTACCGAAGTCATTGGATCTATTCTGAACCAAGGTTCAAGGATGATACAATCCTACCACCTTCACGATGACCAAAGTTCACCGGATCCGTTCTGAACCGAAGTTCAAGGATGATACAATCCTTCCACATTCTCTATGAAGTTCACCGGATCACTTCTGGACATATGTCCCAGGATGATACAATCCCTCTTCATTCTCAAGGACCGAGGTCTCCAGATCACTTTAGGGAAAGTGCCCAGGGATGATACAATCCCACTTCATTCTTGAGGACCGAGGGCTCCGGATCACTTTAGGGAAAGTGCCCAGGGATGAAAATCCCACTGCAACATCACTACTCCCCCTTTCGGGGAAGGTCTTTCTAAACCACACCAATATTGTCTCAAAAGTGTTCAAAATTTACTCGGGACAAAAGTTTCGTCAGCACATCATCATCTACATCTTCAGTATGTGAATACCGAACTATCACCATCTGTATCTCCAGTATGTAAATACTGAAAGCATCATCATCTATATCTTCAATATAGAAATACTGAAAGCATCATCATCTGCATCTTATCTTGTATGTAGAAACACTGGATTTCTATGTGTTATGACGGAACATAGGGTTCTCTGTCATCACAACTCTGGTTATCACATAGAATCACGGTAGTGTCCAACTCTAGGTTGAATAATCCTGACATCATCTTCTAAAGCCATATGGCTTCACAACTAGCAGAGTAAGCTACTATATATTCTTCTTGAGCTGTGCTTAGAGCAACACCAGACTGCTTTCTTCTAAACCATGAAATCATAGCAGATCCCAGACTACTTCCAGCCCAATCTACATCTGTGTAGCCATACAATCTATACTCATGGCTACCATCATAGTATAGACCAAGGTCTATAGTCCCTTTCAGATATCTCATCACATGTTTTGTAGCTACTAGGTGAACGCGTCTTGGTTGAACAAGATATTGAATTAAGGTGTTCACGAAAAAACAAATGTCTGGTCTGGTATTTTTTAAGTACATCAATGACCCAATGATCTGACTGTAATGAGTTGCATCCACTAACTCTGATGAATTTTCAACTAACAGTTTCAGGTTGGAGTCCATGGGTGTGGCCATGGCTTTGCATTCCAACATATTGAATCTCTTCAATATCTCTACCACATACTTTCTCTGGTTGAGAAAGATTTCTTCTGAACTTTGCCATACTTCCAGAAATAATGCATTAACCCAAGGTCTTTCATCTCAAATTCTTCTACTAGTTTCTTCTTGCTTTCCATGATCTGTTTCTCATTCCTTGTTAAGAATAAGTCATCCACATATAATAACAGGATGACAAGTTCATCTTCTACAACCTTGAGATAAAGGTTAGGATCAACTTTGCTCTTGGTAAAGCCCATAATTGACAGGAAATTGTCTATCCTTCCATACCAAACTCTGGGAGCTTGCTTCATGACATAGAGGGCCTTCTTCAACTTACATATCTGAGTCCATCTGTCTTCAACTTCAAATCCTTGTGACTATTCGATGTAAAACTCTTCCCCAATCATACCATTAAGGAAGGCTTGTCTTTACTTCATCATGGAAGCAACTACCATCATAATTCTAAAGGAAGTGTACCTTGCATCCTAGAGTAAGTGTCTTTTCAGAATTAATTCCCTCTTTCTTATAGAAACCTCTAGCCACAAGTCTTTCCTTACTTCTATCAGCAACATATTTTATCTTGCAAATCCATTTGTAAGATACCACATTCTTGCTTTATGGTTTGAGTATTATATCCCAAACATCATTCTAGTATTCTTTCATCATAACATCTTCCATGAGTTCGTCTTGTCAAATCATCAACATATCCTAGTCTTCTGCATTCAACTTTGAAGGTTGGAACCCACTTTACTCTTGGTAAAGTCTCGATCCATCAGGAAGTTGTCCATCATGTCATACCGTGTGGAACTCAGATATCTTCTGTAGTCACTCCCCCTGAAGTGGAGTATTATCTTCCATCTTCATTATGTATAGGTGATTCTATGCTTGATATATACTGGTCAATAGACTATGTCATGTCATAGTCTATTCTTTTTGAGGCAAATCATGAACCTTGCTTTGTACACTTGTTCTTGTAGATCCATATGGAAGATACTATGTACTTCCCTTTATGTCTCGAAATCATATCGTATACATCATTCCCCATGATCAACTGTTATTCTTTGATCATAGCTTCTTTCATAGCATTATTTTCTTCATCTTGAGTTATCTCTCATACCCATGGTGGTCTTCATCCTTCTAGGTGGATCTACTGCTCTTTGAAGCTCTTTCTTTCGTCATGGTGTCTCTGACCCTTGGAGCTTCAGATTCATGTTTATTGAATTGTCATCACTTGTTCTTTGAAACAAGTCTCATCCTTCTTTTCTTGTAGGAGGTTGTACAGGACCTTTCCTACAATTCAAATGCACCAGTTGCATGGTTAGAACTATATAAAACATATGCATAATGACAAATTCTTATGCATCATGCAACTATTTAGCCAATACAATATTCATCCATATCTCATAGAAACTTTCTATATGCCTTCCATCTCTACCATGAGCTCATTGAGATTGTGCACTAATCCAATATGTCAGCAAATAGGTTTCATTCTAGATAAGTAGCAATGGAGAGTTGTATAGAACCATGAGCTACTTACCCATCACATGCATGCAAACAATCTATCATGCATAACACATCAACTGAATATAATCAAATGCATAACAAAACAATATCATTAAATGACAATTGAATACTTATCTTTTGTTTGTTTTGTGGGTAGACTCCTTCTTGATCATTCTGCTTCATCATCTTCTTCATCCATAAAATCATCATTTCTTATCCAAATGATGGATAAGAGGTTCTTTAAGAATTGATTTCTTCATATTCCTCATCGATTGAGGGATCTTCTTTGAATGGTGAGAGCTTGATCTTCAATTGCTCCCATATTTCTTCTTCTCTTCTTATGAGATGAGCTTCTTCTTCTTCCCAGAGTCTATTGAAAGTAATCACTTTCTTCTGGCATACATTCTTTGCATGAATGGATCGCACAATCCTGGGAGGCCATTCAAGGTGGCTATCACCACTTCTACATTCTTCACTTCTTCTTTTACCTCTTCAATTGTTTCTTAGGTTCATCTTCTGATGTATGTTCTTTCCTTCAAATAGCTTGGTCAAATAATCAAACATCTCTTTCGGTATCTTTAGGGAAGACACTTGTGGTACAAGTTGATCCATGACTGAATCAATAATGATCTTCTTGGCCTTAACCAAGTTCTTCTAGTGTAAGGCTTTGAGCCTCATCTCCCTCTAGAATTGGAACCTCTCTACTCATGTAGGTGTCCAATTCATTTTCTTCAGAGAGATCAAATACTTCCATGCTTGGAAGTTGTCAACTTCACCAAGCTTATCATCAATCTGATGTGATAGATCACTTTGAAAATAGAACCTCAAATGCAAATAGCAAAAGATTGGATCTTACTGATTTGAGGTGTCCATCCCGCTTCCGAAGCTGGTTGATCTAGGGTTTGTCAAAGAAACCCTAATTTTCAAAACTTGGAATATTTTAGATCTAATTGGATAGAAAGATATATCTCTTCAAATGGAGCTGTCCAATGTACTCCTTTTCTGAAAATAGTGGAGGGAAGCTCCCAGAACAGGAAGCACTAGTTTTCCAATTTCTTCTCCAGAAATTCCTGTCACTATTTCTGTGATATATCCAAAATTATTGCTCCCCTGAGTCTGAAATTTTGCACTGAGGTAACCTCGCATGTCCCGGATCCAACACCATAGGTTTCATCAGAATTGGTTTCATCAATTGGGATTTATGATAATTTCCCCAAGGGGACCTGTTACAGGACTGTTCAAAACAGTGAAGTTGTATGGAATGCCACGTGTCATTGTTTCATCTTCGGGTTTTGAAATTAGGAACATAGAAAGTAAATTTCGTGCTCTTTCTGGAAAATCTTCATGAATTTCATTTGGACCTCTGTAGCCCAATCTATAGCAATTCTCCTCAGGTGTTCTGTTTATGGATGAATTCTGGAGGAGGCTGGCACCCTAACTTGGAGGGATTATATCTCCCAGAATCTAGCGAATATGAGCCTGAATTGTGGATACATTGTACATAATGATTTTATCTTTAGCCTCTGTAATTTTCAACTCCTGAACCTTCACCAATATTGGGATATAGCAAATGTACCAAAAATTAGCAGTTTTAGTATTTAGGGTTTTTCTAGCTCGGGGTCAAACTAGGGTTTGACTTTCCCAAAGTTTCACCCAACCAAAAATCTTGATCCATGTCTCTAAAATTCGATTTTGATGAGGATAGCAATCCTATGCCAAGCTCACTCAAAAATTCTTCTTTTGCAAGAAGCCCTAATTTCCCGCACCAAAAACTGAAAATGCTCGGAATCAAATTCTGCTTCGATAGAAAGATGCGCCCTTCAATGGAGAGTTAGTATAGCCTTCTTTTGTTGATAAATTGTGGAGAGAGAACCAAAAATGAAGAAGCCTTAGCTTCTGTAGCTGTACAATGTCTTCTTTCAGGGTGGCTCTGATACCATGTTAAATTTTCATATGCTAAGCTAGATCATTAGTATTTCATTTCGATTTCATAACAAAAGCATATAAACAGGATCACTGAAATATAGACAAGCACAACCATACAAAAAGAGAACACAAATATTTATCCTGGGAAAACCCTAAAGGGAAAAACCCAACAAAAGCTTCCTCAATATAGATGCCCCAAAAGATAAAAGATAAAACCAACAAGGAGATCAAAGCCTGATCCTCCTCCTTCTTCAGATACTTCTCTCTCCTCTCCACTAATGCGCTATACAAGTGAGAGTGTGTGCTCCAAATGAGGAGCGCTACACCTCTATTTATATTCATCTGTTCACTTAAGTTGACTCACCTGACATGTAGGCTCGATTTAAATCATGTAGGCTTGAGTTACAGATGTAGGCTCAAGTAACCACACTGGGGTGCTAATGACCCACCTTTACAATTAGAGGGGACTACCTCATGACTCTTATTAGTTCTTCCGATTAGAAGCATCGGGGTACAAAGTAATACAAGTGGTTCTCCTGGTAGGACCATCGGGGACCACAAAAGATACATATAGAATATTCTTCGAAGTTAAAATATTTCAACAATATCGAGTACTGGTAGTCCTTTCATTAGGATTTTCTAATTCAGGTAGTTAGTACCATGGTGTTTAGCTCATCGTGATGATCACATCAATAACTTAGTTTCCTGATTTCATGTTTGTTTCACCCTCTCGTCATTCTTATCAACTTCTAGATAAGTAAACGTATTTTGCGGTAAGTTAGGTAAAATTCATTAATTTTGCATTCTCCGTCAATTCACATAATGTATTCATCTACTAGTATTCTCATCATGCCTATGTAGGAAAAAGGTAAAATATCTCTGATCATGGTTCCTTTTTCCTTTGTGCATTTCTCTTTAAATTTGAATTTATGTTAATATCGATATAGTCACTATATCTTATCTTAGCCTAGATCAATGCTTTCCTTTAATTTATGTCTCTTTATTTAGGAGTCTTTTTGCACTCTCACCTTGTATCCACACTATGATACATAGCACTCAAATTAACCTACTTGTTGGTCATTCATTGTATAGTTATAAGATTTATATTATCATATGTTATCTTCATCGCTACATGAATCCATGCATGCAATGAACATAATGTTTTTCTAATTGCTTATTGCTCAACCTTATCCACACATAGAAACCCATATAAAAACTCTTTTTAATCATGATGCATTTAGAAGTGCAACAAATAATCTCACTTATTCAATAATTATAATGCTTTCCACATATCTATATAAAATCCTACAATGTAATTGTCAATGCAACATATAATTTTACTTATCTTCTAAAGGTAATGCTTCCAACATGCCTATACATATAAAACATGTATATTCAATAACCCTATATTCTTAACATATCCACATATATAAACCCATTTAAAACAGAAATCCTTCTAATAAAATAACACAATTTAGTCAAAAATTTGTCAACTCATAAAATAATCCTACACCTCTTATATTCAAGACAATCTTACATATAGTCTTCATTCTAAATAAATTAGAGAATGGTTAACCACATTTCCCTATTTCTTTTCATAAAACCAAACAAAATTCTAATTAGCTTCACATTATTGCAATCTTCAAACCCGTCCTTCATATTTCCTTTCAAAATGTAATACTCAATATGGTTTATATTATTTAAAAGTTAAAGATCCTTTATACCTTTATTCATGACAACATTTCATATCCTTTCATAAAAACACATTTAATTATTTCCTTTGTCAAATAATATATTTAATTGGTTGAAATTAACTTTCACATTATTCATAAAAACCTTTCAAAATAAATAAATAAATTTTCAAAATAAACCACATATTATATCTTTATGTCGTAGAATTTAACAATTTAAAACTATAGTCTTTCATTACAATATTTTCACTATTTCCATATGCTATTCCATATTATTTTGGTCAAAAGTGAATACATTATAAAGTTAACTATCTTACCAATTTTAAAATAAAATTTGATTACAAATAAATATGTAATCGTAATTCAACTTATATGTGTATTCGCTTCATTACACTGCACCTTTCAATTAACATTCACGCTAGTTAGACAAACTATGGTATTGTAACAGTCTACTTAGGAAGCATTAACACATTAAAATATTTAGAATATTGGCCAACAATTTTTAGCATTTATACGATCCCTTCCGTATTACATATTGTCCATTACTTGAGTGGGAGAAATACCTATTTGACAAATGTGCATGTAAATTACACAGGTGACTTACCTAAACTTATTTTTTTTTATAATAGTTTTAGTTTACATGACTACTTCAAATTATCACAATTTATAGCAGACGACACGTGTAACTTGCTTGGCTCATGCAAAACATATACTAACCAGTTACAAAGTGTTCCATACACGACAAACAGTTCGTATGTTATTTGTTCAATACATGGAGAGTTCCATGAGCCATATTCATAGTCTAACAGATACCTTGACCAAGCCAATCTAAGCATGCAAAAATTACAAAAGATTCATCCATCATGCTTTACTTTATCATTTTGTTACATAGTTCTTTACAACACAATGATCATTGTACAAGACGAACTTCGCCAAGACGAACTTCGCATCCAACGACTGGAAAGTATAAAGACAAGCGAGATAGTAATGGATCAAGGTGGAGAAATTCATGGCTTGGTGCACCTTCGGGATTCCCACTCAATGCTCTCCATAGAAGGCTATGTCATGGCCATGTTTTTTGCGCACCCTAAGTGCTAAGCACACTTTCCCAAAGCATGGTTCGGGCGCCCACATGGGCAAGGTGAAGGTGGCATGACCATAGAAGCGACTGGGTCAAGAGGGTGCGCACCCACAAGACAGGCGCCCACACTCACCACCGGCCTAGGAAATCGAGAGTGTGGTGCACGGCAAGAGACAATGGTTCACGGAAGCGAGTGCTCCTTGGAGCGCGCTGGCAACAAAGCGCACAAGCGCATCAGCAGAGCGCTAAGGAGGAGCACGTCGACAATTGCGGAGAGCGCGGGGAAAAGGTGGCATCGACAAAGGTGAAGGCACCCGTGAACGTGCGTGCTCATGAGCGTTTCAGATGATGGGCGCTCAAGTGGTTGGAAGGCGGATGCGCAACCCACCCGTGGTGTGGGCGCACGCCCCTTGGCACGTTAGCATGGAGCGCGTCAAGGAAGAGCACGTTGGTAGCATGGATGGAAGGTGACTTAGGCGGGCTGATAAGAAGGTGGCATGAAAGCTAAGTTAAAGGGTGGTCCACTTGGAGGAGCGCCCATCTAAACAACGACGGCTATATATGAAGAACGTGCTAAGTCATTTGAAACAAGGAAGGAGGGATCATCAAGAAGATAGAAGTCAACAAGTCTGAACTCGCTAAGGAGGACACAGGAGGCTGGGCATCTGCGGCACAGGAGACAGTCTTTTACTTTTTGTAACTCTTGTATTCTTCTTTGGGGTAGCAGCTGGTTGGGCGTGTACGAGGAGCTATGCCTTGGGAAACTCCATTGATGTACTCCATTCATATTTGAATAAAAACTGAGAGCGCTTGATTGTTGGGCAACCCCACTTTTTATATCTTTATGTCTTTTTACTTGGTGTTGCAATCTTGTTTTTGGCTAAGTGTAAATTGTGCCGACAAGGCTTAATGAGACTAAGTAAATTTCTAAAAAGTTAAAGTGTTAAAGAGAACAATTTCAGCAGGTTAGTTTAGGCGTAGTCCGTTAGGGTACACCAAGTTGTTCAAGCCCTTGGGAGGTTTATAGATGGTGCCGCATGCACAATAGGCCGTAGATAGTGGTTGTGTGTTGTGGCTGTGACCAGGGATAATTTTAGGGGCGAATTTTAGCCCAGTGGGCTATTTTTCCATGTTTTTCTCCCAAAAAAGATTCGTCATTTTGCATTTTTTGAAGCCCTATTTCGCCCAATTTTAATGGGGTAAAATTTTTTCACCCTAAAATCGCCAAATTATTATATAAACAATATAAAATCCTTGGAAATTAAAACATTTTTTGAAAAATATCACCAATCATTTTATAGTTGGTGTTTTAAGAATTGCTAATATTCGTCAACATTTATACACTTTTAAGTAAGTATGGTTCCTTAAAATCATCCCTGGCTGTGACAAGTGGTAGCGGAGTTGTGTTAACAGCGAAGTGCAACGCTGGAGCAGACGACGTTGATGAAAGTGGTTTCAAAAAAAGGGTTTGAGTGGCCAAGCGAAGCTATAGTGCAAGATCGGCAAGTCAATTAGGCATGAAAGCGCCAAGTGTTGGTCCGGTTGCAGGTCATAGGAAGGTGTCATGCTTCAGGAGTGAAGCGCTCCATAGATTCTGACGCTCCGTTGGACAAGTGCTCTGCAGGCTCAAACGAGCACGCAGAAGGTCGGGCGCTCCACAGGCTCAAACGAGCACGCGGAAGGTCGAGCGCTTCGCAGAATGAGAGCTCCGCAAGTCGGGCGTTCCGCAAACAGTATGCGCTCCACAGACAAGCGCATCACCAAGATAGTGCTCTGCAGAGGCGATCGCCCCACAAACGAACGCGTCACAGGGTGGGCATTCCGCAAATAGCATGCCGCAAAAGCGGGCGCTCCGTAGAGTCGGACGCTCCACAGAGCGGGCGCTCCGCAAATGAGCGCACTGCAGAGGAGGGTGCTCTGTAGGGAGAGCGTTGCCCCAGAGACGAAGGAGCAGCGCGCTTGGAAGATGTGTGCTCTAGGTAAAGAGACACGCCCTCATACGTACTGAGGCACACGTGGTTGATAGGCTATGGCAACACATAGCTAAAGTGCGCTCGGGCAGAGAAGTGAAGTGCGCCATTTTTCAAGGTGCACTCAGGTGAACGGAAGCGCGTCAAGAAGAGGTGCGTTCCGTAGGAGAAAGACGTGCGCTTGGAAGGAAGGTGTGTTTGGCAGACGCACGCTTCAGCAAACGGTTGAGGAGAACTACGTGCTCAATGGAAGTGTGACGACAGCGAAACAAAGGTGTGCCAAAGAGGGTGCACCCAAAGAAGTAGCACCTAGAAAGGTGGTCGGCGACAGGTTGGTGGCTTGATGCCAAGGAAGAGTTTCGGCAGTGGCCGAAAGTTTTCAGAACCGCAACACAAAAACATGTTGAAGTCGGCAAGATGGGAGAGTTCATCAGGAAGGACACACTCGTACATAAATTTTTGCAAGTGTTGGAACCACTTGGAGAAACGCAGGAGGGTGTTCTAGTCGAAGAGCAGACCCATGACGCAGTTGTGAAGTTGAACGACAAAATAAGAGCAGGATGTGAATGTTTGTCAGGTGCGTTGAAAGAAACGATATATATCATTCGAGATGTGGGACGAGTTCTTGAGGAAATGCTTAAAAGATAAGTGGAGCAAGAAGAACTGCGATCGCAATAAGCTCGGAGCAAAACCAGGACGAAAGCAAGAGCTAAGTCAAGAGACACTCAAGGAGAGCTGAGACGGGAGAAACCAGAAGCATCGGAAAAGAAGAAGGTCGCATGTTACCTATGTGCGGAGGACCACTATGCAAAGAAATGCCCGCTTAGAGCATCATTGCTTGCATAGGAGGACTCAACAACACAGTTGACGACAATGAGAGGGCTGGAGGCACCTTCAGACGAGATTTATGAGACATTGAAGGAAATTGAAGCTTGCCTTAGTGAAACGGAAAAGGGTTGTGACGTAGAGCTGCAAGAAGTGCAACATGGTTTGGACTTTGTGGAAACGACGGTGAGTGGTCTAAAGGTTTCTGTGTTAGTTGACATAGGTGCTACTCACAGTTTGGTGAGCAATAGGACTGCAATATCCCTTCATAGCGGGATGGAGTTCAATCAATCAAAGTTCAAGGAAGCAAGCTTTGTGGTAAGAGATGTGATGGGAAAGAAAAACTCAACCCCTATTCGAGTCAGGAGATGGAACGACACCATGGATTTGAAATTTGTTTAGTTGGATGATCACTCAATGATCTTGGGACGTGACTTTCTTTAGTTGGCCGAGGCGGTGACAGTTTCACACACAGGATGTTTGGTGTTCTTAAGAGAGTCTGGTACATGGAGCTTACCTATGAATCAAAAGAGAAAGTTAGAACGCAGGCCACGGGTGTCTTCGATACAGATTTTCGAAGACTCGGGCTTGTTCAAGAACTTGCCTCAGCATATCATGGGGAAGAAGGCAGTTTCGGTAGAGAAGAACAAGCCAAGAGCAACAAGTATGGGTGATCTATCCGCAGCAGGAAGGTTAGCAGCGTTGGAAGAATGCATGGGTTCATTCAGCAGGGAGATTGAAGCCTTGTGCATTTCTGAAGGCCCTTTGCAATAGCATGGGAGGAAATAGTTGGTTTCCCCAGCACCATGTGTGAAGGTCTTCAATGAAGGTACATTGGAGATGTCGCTTAGCAGCCAAGGCGACAACACTTATATCAAGAAGAACCTTGATGAAGAGTCACATGAGGAGGTGTTGGCCAAAACGCAGGTTTTGGAAGAAGTCTTAGATGGAGGAAGCACCAACGAATATGTTCCACCACATGATGCATAGGACATAGAGTTGTTTTGCATCCATTCTACAAGAATTCCAAAAACGAAGTTGACACGAGATTGGTTGGAGCAGGTTGGCTGCCATCCAAACGAAGTGGAAGCAGTACTTGATTACTTGGAAAGCAAGTGACTACTAGAGAAAGTGAATGAAGAAGTGGCTAAGGAATCCATGGCAGAGTCAAGCATTCTTCAGGAGCAGGAAATGTTGGTATGTCTAGAAAGGTCAAGCCACTAAGAAGCGTGTGAGGACAAGCCATGCAAGTCGTTTAAAGGGTTGACTAAAGCAGCCAAGAAGCAAGCAAAGAAGAGATCGTAGCAAACGAAGACAACAGAGGTGTCTTATGTTGACTCGCACGATAGCACAGAAGTTGCGACGGATCTGAACACTTTGACATATGATGGTGCAGAGTTTGAGGGGTACTTAGCTTTGTTAAAAGAGCTTAGTTACAGGGACGTTGCAGCAAAGGTGGCACTTAGGTACATATGTGATGAAGATACAGGAAGCAATGGCCTATGGCATTGCCCATCTCTTCTAACTTAATCCAGCAACCCTTGGGCTCACTATCATTAGCAATGATGGTGAGGCCCTAGGCGCCTTTGGAGAGGTTGCCTAAAAGAAAAATTTTGACAAGGTAAAGTTGCAGGAAGCTTGAGGATGCTGAAAAGGAACGCTTGAAACATGATTTCAGAATGGTGAAGTTTGTCTCAGGTGATAGACGCTATAGTTGGATTAGCTACCTGGCTAGTTTGTCCATGAGGTGTACAACAAATAGAAGCAGGATGGAAGGCATCGAACACAGGTTGCGAGTAGGTGGTCAAAAGCATGACCGCGGATGAACTCATGAATAGTTCAAACGTTGTGACTGGCGTGGCTTCAGATCATGCGAGGAGTTGCAGCGGATGGCGTTGTCGGACGGCAATAGTTTTAAGTGGGGGAGGTTGTCATGGCCATGTTTTTAGTGCACCCTAAGTGCTTAGCGCACTTCCCCGAAGCATGGTTCGGTCGCCCACATGGGAAAGGCGAAGGTGGCATGAATCTAGAAGCGAGTGGGCCAAGAGGGTGTGCACCCACAAGATGGGCGCCCACACTCACCACCGGCCTAGGAAAATGGTAGTGTGGTGCGTGGGAAAGAGACATGGTTTCTGGAGGAAAGCGCTCCTTGGAGCGCATTGGCAGCAAAGCACGTCAGCAGAGTCCTAAGGAGGAGCGCATCGACGGTTGCAGAGAGCGCAGGGCAAAGTTGGCGTCGACAAAGGTGAAGGCACCCATGAACGTGTGCGCTCATGAGAGTTTCGGACGACGGACGCTCAAGTGGTTGGAAGGCGGATGTGCAACCCACCCTTGGTGTCGGCGCACACCTGTTGGTGCGTTAGCACAGGGCGCATCAAGGAAAAGCACGTTGGTAGCACGGATGGAAGGTGAAGGTGACTGGAAGGTGGTGTGAACACTAAGTTAGAGGGTGGTCCACTTGGAGGAGCGCCCATCCAAACAACGAAGGCTATATATGAAGAACATGCTAAGTCATTTGAAACAAGGAAGGAGGGACCATCAAGAAGACAGAAGTCAAGAGGTATGAACTCACTAAGGAGGATAGAGGAGGTTGGGTGTCTGCAGCAGGAGACAGTCTTTTACCTTTTGTAACTCTTGTATTCTTCTTTGGTGTAATAGCTTGTTGGGCGTGCACCAGGAGCTCTTCCTTGGGCAACTCCATTGATGTAACTATGTTCATATTTGAATAAAAACTCAGAGGGCTCTGCTTGTTGGGAAACCCCGCATTTTATATATTTGTGTCTTTTTACTTGGTGCTGCAATCTTATTTTTGGCTAAGTGTAAATGGTGCCAGAAAGGCTTAATGAGACTAAGTAAACTGTTAAAGAGTTAAAGTGTTAAAGAGAACAATTTCTGCATGTTGGTTTAAGCGTAGTCCGTTAGAGTACACCAAGTTGGCCAAGCCCTTGGGAGGTTTCTAGGCGGTGCCACATGCACAACAAGTCGCAGATAGTGGTTGTGTGTTATGGCTGTGACAGGCTAACTTAAGTGGTTACGCCAAATTAGCGGCAAGAATTGAAGACTAAGGGATACACCCTTTAGTTGCATCTATGCCAACTGTTCAATAGGTTGAAGGTAGGTGATAATGTACGGGTGTAACGGATAGCTAGATTTCCACTGCAGCGATTTCAAGACTACGCACCCACTCAGAGGACTAAACAATACTTCCTTAGCGGTCAGATAACTCAATGCAGAGAGTGCTTTTAGAGCTACCAAGTATGGAGACATTGGTATCTTTAGGCTGATAATTCGATAGGCCGAGGCCTGCATGACTCTACTATGATCTTTAAATCAAATTTACCCAAAGATAATCTGCTACGATTTAAGAAAATATACTTGTAACTACCAATTCTTCTCCATAAAAAATAAAAATACAGTTCTTTTTATAATACAGTTCTTGTAACTACCTGCCGAGGAATAGCGTTTATATAGTAACAAAAGAAACTTGAGTGGAAAAAAGACAACCCTTTACAGGTTAAACCACCTTTTACATATTTCTTTTAAGACCACCAAGTCTAGTTTTCCCGAATTGGTGTTATATAATATCTAATTATATTGGGGATATATTTATTCTGGCAGTTTCTACTACTTTCATTCAAATAAAAACTTTAGCCTAAGGTAACCGTCTCCCTTTCCCATTCACCACTATTCAAATAAATAAAGGGAAATATATATATATATATATAAAGAAACGATCTTGAACTTTTTCTGCAGAGTTCATTCTACATTTAGACTCTGTGTTTGTTCAATAAACAATAAACAATAAACAGAGATGACTTCAATTAAAGTTTGAGCGTTTCACATTTTGCGTTTCAATACAAAGATTACTTCAGTCAAATTTTGGCGAGGTTCACATTTTGCATTCCAATTTACTAATCTTCAATGAAGGAAGATAAAAATAAAGGATGTGATTTCAGAAGTTGATCGCAGTCAACTCGAAGTTCATTTCGTTGCATTTTTTTTTTAAGTTAAAGTCCTAATAGTTTCATATGATTTAAATATATTTTAAAAATTTTATCGTGTAAAGATTTAAATACAAAACTGTAATAGTATCCCTGAGCTGTAACCATACCCCTCACGATCTAAAATATACTAAACAACATTAAAACAATAAAAGACATATCTATAGCAGAATGAGAAAAAAAAGACTATGAGCCCTTGGGTCCGAGCATTTAAACCACGTTCCGATACCATGTGTAATGATCAGTCGCGAGACACGAAAATTTTTCTCTCTTTCTTTTGTGTTAAAACTGAAGGTTTTCATCGAATATATAAAAATAAAGTCTGAAGATCGAGTATGCATATTTTGATAAAACTACAAATGTAAGGTAAGGTTTAATTTAATGGTTTACATATCCACACCCTAAGATCACCAGTTAATGATATAAAATTATTGAAAACATAATTTTAACAGCATAAACTTAACAATATTCCTACATCTTTTAATATGAAAATATAAACATTAATTCATTAACACCAAATAAGTCTGACCTATTTTGATTGCCCAGAGTTGCGGTTGTTGTCGAGGTCCACTTTTATCGCCGAAACCCTTTCCAAAAACTCATGCAAGCTCACCAATATGTGTTGGTTTTCTGCAACTAGTCACTACTAGATTCTCCATTGCACGCTACGGACGGATTGCCAATCTAAGTAAACCCACCGGTTTCCTCCCTTCGTTTCCCTGATGGGTACTCTCCTTCCCTGGGGACCCCCAAGCTCAATGGGGCTGACAATATGTTCTAGCAACTGAAATACAACACCAAATTGCTGCTAGGAAACTCCCAACCTCGCTTATGTTGTATTTGCCCACACTTTTATGTAGTTGCCAATGTTACCAAGCAGAGAGTTGGTTGTGAAGACTGAGCCAATGTTAACTCAGTTCGCCTACCTTGCGAAGAGCCAAGTGGTTCCTGGGGAATAAGGCTAAATCCCTATTACGCGCCCCCCAGTCTTCGTGAGTAACCTCCTCGTAGCCTACCCTCATGACGTGCACCTCTAATGAGTTGGAGTTTTCATCACTCTATTCAAAGCTCATCATGCCACGCGGTTGCTATCCTTACACATATAATTTATCATCCCTGTCACTTGATGTGGGTCGATTGGAAATCATCTTCCATCACCTGCACATATAGCACCCGATGCATTAAACATATCATAATTTAATAACCTTACAAACAATATTAGTTTCACCTGCCATAGTTGTCGACTTTGCATAGTGATGCTTTCTTTCTGTTCATTTCCCTGCCTTTCATGTCACACTCGACAGACCATCAGAGTACATCTTACACAATAATTTATTTGTCAATCATTCAAAGATATACAACTTAACTCTTGCTTGATAACTTCACATAATTTCTCTTTCATTCACAATAGAATCATTCGTATAATCGCATTCAAAACTAACCAAATATTAATTCATTTATCATGTAATCCATAAGTCATACCATTTTGTTTAGGTCATATCTCATTAGTAGCTAATTGTTTCATTCATGTTCGGGTCATTCGAAATTGGATCCCCTCTAATAATATGTCCCTACAATAATTTTTAGATATCAAAATCATAAGTAGTTGGGTCATTTGTCATAGAATGCCCTCAAAGATGATTCATAATAATCTCAAAATTCAAGGTAAAAACAGGGTGTTACATACACCTCACTTCAGGAAACTTCATCCCAAAGTTCTAGAATAAGTATGGATAGTGTCTAAGTATTTCTAATGCATCCTCCCAGGTCACAGTATTGGGGCTATATCTATAATTGATATTAGATCCTCATAGAGGAATCACATAATGCTAGTTTACAAAAAGACATCAACCATGATAACTTAGTATCGAGTCGTCATTTCTATCTATACATAATGATTTTATTCAATTAATTTTTCCATCCCTTAAATGGGGCATTACAAGAGGATCAACCCCTATCACTTTATGACATAAGTCCAAGGATGACACAATCCTACCACCTAATGGTGACAAAATTATGTGTATCGATTACGGGATGATCAACCCCTATCACTTTAGGACATAAGACCAAGGATGATGCAATCCTACCACCTCACAAAGACAAAAGTACGCGGATCCAATTATGGGTTGATCAATCCCTATCACTTTAGGACATAAGTGCAAGGATGATGCAATCCTACCACAACATGGAGACAAAGGTTTGCATATCACTTTAGGACTAATGTTCATGGATGATACAATACAACCACAACAAGAAGACAAAAGTCTGCAGATCACTTTAGGACTAATGTCCAGGGATGATACAATCCCACCACAAGATAGAGCCAAAAGTCTATGGATTACTTTAGGACTAATTTCCAGGGATGATACAATCCCACTGCAACATCATCAACCTGCCCCCTCTTTCGAGGAGGGTCTGCAACATCATCATCGCGGCTCCCCCTTACGTGGAGGGTCTGCAACATCATCATCAGTGCTCCTCCTTTCTAGGAAGGTCTACAACATCATTATCACTACTCCTACTTTTGAGGAAGGTCCTTTCGAACGACATCAATCTATGAGATCACACCTGATCCCAAACATCATCCAGAGGTGCTCTTTCTAGCACTTCCTCTTTGCATCTATAATGAGTTTGTCCTCTCATGTCAGGTAATCGACATATTCTAGTCTTCCTCATTTAACCTTAAAGTAAAGGTTGGAACCCACTTTACTCTTGGTAAAGCCTTAGTCCATCGAGAAGTTTCTTGTCCTTTTGTACCATGTCAAGCTATAATCAGGAATATTGCACCTTCTGCGCACAAAAGCTGTTCCTCTTGTCTGAATGGTTCAGATCCAAAACAAATGAGTAAACGACAAAGGATGAAGACCTTCCATGAATGTTGTAAACACCTGGAATACTACTTTGATCATGAACCTTTGTACCTGCAAACATGTCAAACAAACAAGAACATCAAAGATACCAAAAAATCATATACACATCCATACTAGTGACTAAGGAATCCATTAACATATACATGCAAAATCAAAACAATAGATATGTGGGATAGAAATCAGCTTTGCATTAAGAATGAATGAAGAAGCTTGCAACCATTGCCTTAGTGTTGACAAACTCCTCCACAAGACAAACACCTCATCCCCAAAAGCTCCAACTTGCTCTCTTGTGCTCTCCAATGGATTGGACTAAGTAGTCAATTTAACAACATAACAATACCATTCAGTTCTCCCCCTCAACTATAGATATGAGCTTGTCTTTATAAGGATCAAATGGATAGGGATAGTTGAGAGAATTGTGGCTGAGGTGGATCTAAGATCCTACCAAGAGGGATATTGAGCTCAACTAACCCATATTGATAGGGATAAGGGAGGACACGAGGCTCATGATCTAGAATCCTCGAGAAACTTCTCTTTTTCCCATTTTACCAAGGGTACCACTTTTGTTCCCTTATGACAGAGTGGTTTAGGTGAGAACCGCTTCAAAGACAAAGCACTTCCATAGTGGCATTGCTTCTCTACAACATGACACAGGTGGTGCTGAACAAGGTATTTGTCATCAACCAAAGGGTAAGCGCGGTGCTAGGTTTTTTCAAGTAGAATTGATGTCCAGAGCAAGTTTCCACTCCAAGTTTGGGATTTAGGGATAACATAGGGGTTATGGATATCATCACATGTTGGTGACAGGATTTGGGTATAACAAAATGCCCCTCAAAGCATGAGGCTTAGAGGAATATGATAAGTGAGAGCTTTGAGAGAACAAGTTGTCACTTCGAGGTGAGAATGTCAGCTCGGTCAGAGAATGTCATTAATTAGGCATATGTAGTACATCAATACTTTTGACTCATAGACAAATGTAACCAACTCATGGCTGCAAACCAATACAAGGAAGATCCATGAGATAAATAAACAACCATGGCTACTAGAATACATTGTAGATCCATGTGATAGAGGACTCAAACTTGGACATAGCTACCAGACATACAACGTAGATCTATGTCATACAGACGCAAATTTGAGCATAGCCATGACCATACAAATGTGGATCCATGCTTTATATACAAAACTCCATCGCAATCTGGGGAAAGCAATGAGTGCTAAACAAGTACCCAGGGTCTTCATCTCATTTTCCACAAAGTACGATTCTATCCATATGATTACAATGCTCTGAAGTCGAACATGGTAGAAACCACTTGATTACTAGCCAATGATGTGAACCATTAATAAGTGTGAAGGAGATCACCATTGATGTCAATGATTCCCAAGGTACCCTAGTACAATCTATTGAGTGTGAATAGATGTCTTGATGTCGAACACCTAGTCGATTCTATCAATCAAAGGTCAATGATGTGAACCTATGTCGAGAGTGAGAGAACCTGTCATTGATGCATACAAATCTCAAGGTACTAAATTTGTTTCTAAGACTATTTCCCGGATGATGAGCTGATGTCGACATGAATAGTCTTATCGAAGGAGGGCCATGATGAATCCCACATTGATGACACGAAACTTGGAACAAAGTTCTGGAATGATGTGAATGAGGTAACCATAAGACTGACTCAAAAGTACTAACATAGAGACTGTTTTGACAACAGAGGTAAAATTCTTCAACTTCCCTTTGAACATCGAGCGGCACCACAAAAGACTTGGCAGTATGACTAGACCAGACAAACACATAGTGCGACGGTGGAAAATGCATTCTTTTGAAAGGCTCAAAGGAGTGACATGACTCATGAAAGTGGATTGTCATGGAAATCAGCTGAATACCTAATTTACTGAAATGATATGCAGACAAGTGCCATGTTCAAATGTAATGACAAACTGCCATTTATTTGCAAAATGATTTCCTTCCCATTTTCTCCATCATGATTGATGAGTGCCTCTTTTCATTTTTATGAGTTCAAAGAGGGTAACAAACACTCGTTGTAGCTTGTCTGAAGACAAGTCCAAACTCATATGTTTTACGAACTTGAGAGAGGAGGGGATCGTTCCCAAAAGAGGGTCTCTCAATGTTTAATTTAACGAGTCCAATGAAAGATAACTCAGTATCATTCAGGTTTAGAGAGTCTGAACAACCACGAAAGAAGTCTCCACGGGGTCCTTTTTCATAAAAATAGTTCATCTAAACCGAAAAAGTGATAACCTACCGTCAAATGAACGATTCTTCAAGTTCTTTAACGAGCGTGAAGATGACAAGATTACTCGACAATATTTTCGTATTTAAAGAGCCCGAAAAGAGTTTAAAGAAGACTCCACTAGGTCTATTTTCACAATGAGGGATTTTATGAGTCTGAAAAGAATCGGAAAATGACTTGGACCTTTGATGCTAAGTTTCGATAGCATGACCAAAGTGTCGCAATAAATTATCAAAGACTTTTTTTGTTTTATGGTAGTGCAAAAAAGTAAAAAACAAACTCCCAAAATGTTTACTACTACTGCCCTTTATCCTGCAATGACTTGAAAACAACTGTTAAAACTCTCCAATGAAGGACATTAAAGGATCATGACAAATAGATTTTAAAAACTATGACAGGCCAAAACCTAAAATGCATATAAAAGGTATGTAAATAGTAAAAAATCAAAACATTTTACTGTTTACCCATAGTGGAGAGCCTTTGGAGCATTTTCTTGGCCAGATTTTCAAATGTTTATTCTGGGAGCATCTACCATCGGATTTACGCACCGTCAGTTCTAGGTAATAGCTTAAACCCTACTCTTTCATTTTTTATTTTTGGGGGTGTTTTGGGCCTATTGGGCGAGCCCTAAAACCATGGAAGTGGGCACTGCTCTTATCCATTGTAGGATAAGTAGCACCCCACTAAAACCATGCCTAAAACACTACACACAGGCGGTGCCACTGCCTGTCCTCAATGGGACATAGGCGGTGCCGGTCGTGGGTAAATAAAAATGCATGCACAAGCCAAACTAGCTCAAATTTGATGATTTGAATGATTGGGAATGTTTCTAATTGGTCTTGTGATGGTTTTTGACAGGTTTCCATTGATAAAAAATGGTCATATGGAAAGAGAGACAACATGACAATGATGATGCATTTGCCGAACGAAACGCAGGTTGTATAGCTGTGTTGAGAGACTGTGGCCTTTTAAAGTTTTTTTGCACACTGAGCATGGTATCACATGAGCGCCTATTAGAGCATATCCTCCTGATGTGGAATCCAGAGCAATAATATTTTGAGGTTGGTGCTCATATATTGACAATTGAAGTAGAGGATATCTACTTCCTGACAGGCCTATCGATGCGGGATGCTTCCATATCTTTGACTAGTTCCTGTGGAGGGGACATTACTACTCAGGAGTTGATAAACCACCATTGTATTCCTGGGACCAGGACATCAGGGAAGAAAATTCCCATAAAAACAGTGGTGGATGGTCCACTACGGATAGTTATGTTTACCATGCAGAGAGTGGTGGGAATCCAAGGGGTCCATCAGGCATCTAGAGCACATATTCTTTACGCTATAGAGGCCATGGCACCCACAGTTTTCAACTAGGCGAAAGCTCTACTTCCAATATTCAAAGATTAGCTGACCAAGTGTTGGCAGGGGGAGCTGAAGCAGTTCGGTTTTGGTTCAATTCTAGTGTGTTTCTTTTTCAAGCAAGTCCCCCAGATGAGACCCCAGGTGGTTTTTACAGAGTTGAGGGTGCGAGACCCTTGCATGCTGAGATGGGTCCGGATCATGGCCCGTACTGGAGCGGGTAGAGGAAAGGTGAATATCGGTGACCCGTTCTTTCGATGGTTGAGAGATCAACTCCTCATGGTGGAAGACTATGCATATGCGGGAACTAAATTCAGTGGTGACCCTGACCTACCACTCCCACCCAGTGGACACTGGGTTGATATCGGTAAGAAACAAAAACACTAAAATGGAAATAGTGTTTTTATGTTTTGATGTTTTATATTTTTTATGTTTAGTAACGAGACTTGAATGTTTTCATGTAGATGTCGGAGCAGCACGACCTGGGGGAGCCTCCCCACTAGACAGGTGAGACAGAGCTTGTTTTGTACCACAGGGCAATGACGTGATAGGGGAGCTAGAGGAGAACCTCGAGAGGTTGACTCTAGACATCCCAGATCCCTCGATTCATGACCTCCCACTGAGGTACCAGAGGCCTACTGCGGGAGTACCGGGTCATTTCAACAGACTGTTATGTCGAGTAGCCCGAGCGGTTTATGTGTTAACACAAGCATCACTAAACGATAGGGTGCATGATGTATTCAATGAAAACTAATAAATAGCTTAAGGACCTTTGTATGATGATTTTTTACCTAAAAGCCTGAGCAGTTCAAATGAGGTCTCATGACCTATTTTTTGTAAAACATGTATATATATATATATATATATATATACAGACTTCTACCTTGGTGTTTATATGTCTCAAATGGTGAATGTGTTTTATATGAGTTTTATGTGTCTTTTATAGTTTATTTACAGTGGACCATGTTTGATTTTCATGTCATGAATGGGCAATATGCCAGTCTAGGATGTAATTTGCTAATGAGTCGGCAACTGCATTATGTTCCCTATGAATATGCCTATAGGTGATAGTTTCAAATGACTTTTATAATAAACATACTCTCCGGAAGAGACGGAGAAGCAAAATATTCCTAATGGTATAGACATGGTTTAAATGACAAACCACAAGTTGTGAGTCCATCAATACTACCAAGTTGCGAACATCTTGGGAGGCAGCTTCCGTCAGAAGACCTATGACTGCTCGATACTCAGCGATATTGTTGGTAGCGAGACCAATACAAACCGCTCTTGAACTGACCAAATCGTAAGCTGGGGAATAGAGAACCCAAGCAGCTGATGCAAGGTTCAAGGAGTGGCAGCAAGCACCATCAGCGAAGCCATAGAAAGCCATATGCTCTGCATGAACAAAACATGGTATAAATATATATGGACACTAAAATCAAAACCATATTGAAAATACTTAAGCACACTAAAAGTCAAGTAATATACATATATACAAGGTACTACGTAAGAAAGATCTAGGCATAGTACCTCTTCAGGTATAGCCCATTGCGAGGTTGTCCTAAGGGTATTCCATCATAGTCCATGAGCTCGTAGGCCCCTTTCTCTAAGACTTTGGAAATAAATAAAGGACCGTATCACATGGATTCAAACTTTCCTTTCCCTAGTTTGTCATATCTCTGATCATAGGTCAAAACTAGGTCACCTTTGTTAAAGGTACGAGGTTGGATAGACTTGTCATACTACTCCTTGACGCTTTTCTTGTGTGCCTCATTAGCTAAGGCAACATCTCTTCTAGTTTCGTCAAGGTTATTCAAGTATATAAATATTTCTTCCTCTGCGAAAGCATCTAGGAGAAGTTCGACGACAAGTTTCAAGGATGGAATATGACATTGAATCAGCAAGACAACTTCTAGTCCGTAGACAAGCTAGAAAGGTGTGAAACTAGTATCTTTTTTTCACCAAAGTCTTGTAAGCCCAAAGAGCAAAGAAAAGGATATCGTGCTAGTTGGATTTATGGTCTCCAACCATCCGACGCAACATCATTTTCAAAACTTTGTTAATGGCCTCAACCTGACCATTAGCTTGTGGATAATAAGGCGTAGAGTTTTCATGACGAAAACCTAGCTTGGCACTCAGTTCCTCCATCATTTGATTACGGAAATGTGATCCGTGATCAGTAACTATGGACTGCGGGACTCCAAATATTGCTATGACATGATTGAACAGGAAGAGAGTGGCAGTCTTACCATCCTTTGGATATGTAGGCATGGCCTCATCCCATTTTGTAAAATAATCAATGGCTACAATGATGTAACCATGCCCCCTAGCTAAGATAGGCTTACAATGCACATAATCGATCCCCCATTTGGTGAACGGGCCAACGACAATGACGGGGTGTAACAGATCAGGGTGGGTGCACTTTTTCGGATAAAAATGTTGACAGGGTGGGCATTTCTTAATAGCCTTGTGACAATATTTAAAGATTGAAGGCCATAAATAGCCAGCACAAAGGATTTTCTGGGCTATAGCCATCATATATAGATGACCGCCACATGCTCTAGAGTGGAAATCATTCAAAACTTGTTCAGCTTCCTCGTGGGTAAGGCATCGCTGGAGAACAAAATCGATACCATGTCGATACAAAGTGTCATTCAAGATGAGGTAGTATTTTGCATGATGACGGATGCGGCGGTGATCGTCATGGGATAGAGTGGGATGAAATCTTTGTGTTTGGAGATAAATGAGCAAATCTTCATACCATAGGTCAGTAGTACTTATCAGGAACAAGAATTCATCCATAAATGAATCACTGGGTGCAGATTCTGTCGAAGCACATGGAAGATCACACATGAGCTCAGTAAAGACCAAGGATTTCTTTGATGTAGCTTTGGAAAATTCCAGATCAAACTCTTGTAGGATAACTATCCATCGGGAATACTTGCCCCCAAGCACCTGACAATTTAGGATGTAATACATTGGGTTCTGGTTTGCCAATATGGTGGTTGTGCAGAGCAAAATGTAGTGACAAAATTTATAAACAGCAATGACTGTGGCCAATGCTAATTTCTCCACGCGTGAGTATCGAGTTTTGAAATCCATGAGATTCTTAGTAGCATAGTATATCACGTGCTCCTGATCGCTGGGATTCTCCTGCACCAAAACCATAGCGATGGTAGTAGTGGAGGCAGCAATGTATAAGAGAAAATCCTTTGAATAATCTAGGGGGTGTATCATGGGTGAATGAGTCAGAGCGTGTTTGAGATTATCAAAGGCTCGTTGGGCTTGGTCATCCCAAAAGAACAGAGTTTCCTTTTTAAGGAGACGCATATAACCGTGTGTTTTCTTTGCAAAATTGCACATGAAACGACAGAGGAAGTTTGCCTTCCTTTGCAAACTTTGGAGTTATAGAAGGTTGGTTGGGGCTGGTAGAGCTAGAATAGCAACAATTTTCAATGGATCTATTCGGATTCCATCCCTAGAAACCACAAAACCTAATAGGTGTCTCGTCTTAATGCAAAAAACACATTTATGAGGATTGAGCCGTATGTTATAATGACGACATCTCAGGAAAATGTCTCTAAGATGACCAGGGTGGTCCTCCCATCGCTGTGAATGAGCTGGGAGGTCATCAAGGTATGGTTCTACAACATGTTTTATATCATGAAACGCATAGGACATAACACGCTAGAAAGTGGCTCCAACGTTTTTCAGGACGAATGGTAACTTCCTATATGCAAAGGTTCCCCATGGGAAAATAAATGTTGTCTTGTGCTGATCGGTGGGTAAAATATCAATCTGATTATAACCCAAAAATCCATCCATAAATGAGAAGATGACACTTTCGGCATAGTTGTCGATAATCTGGTCGATATGCGAAGTGGGAAAGTTGTCTTTGGGACAAGATTTGTTCAAATCTATGAAATCGATGCAGACTCTAATGGTGCCCTGCTTTTTATTGACAGGGACAACATTTGATACCCATTATGTCAGGGGTACAGGATAAATAAACCCTTCTTTTAGAAGTTTTTTTTATTTCAGCTTTGATAGTTGTGGCTTTCCATGGATGAACTTGTCTCAATTTTAGCCTGACAGGCTTTGCAGTGGCATAGGATTTTATTTCATGGAACACAATGGATGGGTCTATCCCTAGCATTTATTCATAAGACCAAGCAAAAACATTTCAGAATTATTTGAAAAGTGCTCTGTATGCTTCATATTCTTCTGCGGAGCAGTTCTTCCCAGCATAAACATGCTCAAGGGTGCCAGGATTGGTTGATATGTCAATTGGATTTGTTTGAGTGATGTTGCATAGGTTTCCTTCAGAATCTATGTTCTGCAACAATATAGGAGTTTGAGGTGTGTTGACAATATCAGTGGAAAAAATGGATGCAAAATCATGGTTTATCGAACTGGTGTTGGGGAGGAACGAGGATCTGTGATGATGATCCTTCCATATAGGCTCATTTGTACTCATGATATCCATAATGGACTCATCGAAAGGAAAAGTATGGGAGAGATAATCTAGAATAGGAAGAGAGGGTTCTAACTAGTAGGGCAGGTGGTAAGGGTCCAAAGTCACCAGATGAAGCTCATTAGTGTGGTCATCGAAAATGGTTTGGATAACGTTGTACATTTCTTCATGCGAACTCAATGAGGTGGACTCAACAATTTGTTTTCCCTTTGGATCCTAATCAAATGACAAAACCATATTTACTATCGCCGTGTTTTTGTTAGGAGGAGTTGATGAAAAAATTCCCATAAGGGATGAATCCTTCAGCATACCTAACCCAATCGACTGGTAAGGAGGAGGGGACTGGCCTAACATAGGGATGTTATTAGCCATAGAGGTAGTAACATCTGGTGTACAGAAATCGAGCGGTTCAATGGTGACAATCCTCCCTAGATGTGGAAATTAGATAGTTCGAAATACTGTCGAAGCGACAACAGTCATGGCGTAAAACCAATTTCTTCCTAGGGAGGTTGTAGTCTAACGAGGCATCTACTACTTCCACTTGAATAGAAACAAATTTTCCCCAAGCTCGACTGAAAGGGCTGGTATGAGACCATGGGGCTGGAAACCTCGTCCAACAAAGGCTTTCAGAGTCGTTGGTGATGTTACAAGATCAGGAGAGCCAATCACTTTCCAACAAGACAAGGACAAAACTGAAGTTGAAGCTCCTTCGTCTAAGACAGTTCAAAAGACCTTTTTTCCAACTACTTTCATTATGATTTGGAAAGCAAGTTTGTGAGGTAGTCTAGACTTATAGTTCTCGACATTGAAATGAATCAAATTAGTATTGTCTGGGTCTAAAGCTCCTAACAAAGTTAACAAGTTTTTGTGCTGTGTAGGACAACTTTGGAGTACTTCCAAGGTAGACATTTCACATGGTGCATGAGAAAGATCTTCAACTACATTATAAAATTAGGTATCTCGAGCATTAGGATTAAAAACAACCTTCTTGTTAGAGTTGTATCATTCAAGCTAGCATTATCTTAGGATGTTATCTGAGAGAATAACATGCACAACAATAAACACAAGAGACAAGAGACACAAAGAACTTTCCTTGGGGACACTATAAAGGAGAAAACCCCGCAACTTCCTCAGAGATAGAATGAGCACCAATGGCAGCAGTAAAACCTAAAAACATAAAGATGATCTCCACAGCTTCTCTCTCTCTTTCTCACTTGAGAGAGATACTTCTCTCTCATTGATGTGCCCCAGTGAGTGAGTGTGTTTGTTATAAATAGAGAGGCTCACTCTCTATTTATATTCTTTCGTTCACTTGATGTCCACTTTAACATGTCAGCCCCACTTAACAATTACTTACAAGAGCTGACATCTCTATGAGAGTCTAATAACCCTAGTGCCCCACAACTATGGGGACTTTTCCCTCTGATCAGTAAGGAGGGTTAACTTTGACACAAATGTGGGGACTATTGCCCTGACTTATAATGGAGGGTTAACCTCAATGAATTTACATAACTTGTTACATTATCGAATATACCAATCAGAACATCGGGGCATGACATGACTCAATTACATTATAGATACTTCCTGGAATAAATATCGGGGTACAATACATAAGACATACAAGTGAATACATTTCGAAGTTACAAATACATCAACACTCCCTCTTAACTAGGAAGGTATTCTCTCGACACAATTTATCAACACAAGTCTTCTTCTCTGTATCATTTCGATCATCATCAATTCATCTTCGTCTTCAATTCATCTTTATCTTCAAGTCATATTCATTATCAAGTCATCTTCATCGTCAAGTCATCTTCGTCTTCAAGTCCTCTTCATTGTCAAGACATCTTCATCAAGTCTGGATCATCACTGGATCATCGAGTCTAGATCGTCACTTGATCTGGATTGTCATTGCTAGATCAACATCAACTCTAGATCATCACTTGATCAGGATTGTCACTGCTGGATCATCATCAAGTCTGTATCATCACTTGATTTGGATCATCACTGCTAGATCATCATCAAGTATAGATCATCACTTGATCTGGATCGTCACTACTAGATCATCATCAAGTCTAGATCATCACTTGATCTAGGTCATCATCAAAGCTGGATCATCACTGAATCATCATCATCATTACCGCTTCTGCTATCTCAATTAAATGGTGCTATCTCTTCATTCTTCTCATCACAGGAAGTTCTATAGATCCAGCCCTTTTTCATGCTAGTTGTAGGCCTACCCTTCATGTAGGTCTTCAGTGCTTATATCTGACCCTAATTCAAAATGGCCCACCCAGCTCTTACATCTAAACTCATCTTGTCAGAAATGCACATCTAGCACTCACATCTGACCTCATCTTGTCAGAAAGGCCCAGCACTCACATCTGACCATGTGTAAACACATCGTGCCAGAATGGCTCAACACTTACATCCGACCTCATCTCGTCAGAAAGGATTTGCACTTACATTCGACCTCATCTTGTCAGAAAGGAACAACATTCACATCTAACCATGTATAAACACATCATGCCAGAATGGCTCGACACTTACATCTGACCTCATCTTGTCAGAAAATATATGCACTTACATTCGACCACGTGTAAACAAATTGCATCGAAAGGGCTCTCAGTCCCAGACTGAGGATTCCTAGTAACTGACCAGGTGCCTCCATTCTCCTAGAGAATGGCATCAACCCTTATATCTGATCAAGTGGGAACACATCCGTCAACCACATAAGAATGACCATGCACTCACATCTGATCATGTAAGACTACATCCCACAGTCATATCAGAATGACCCTCAATCCCAGACTGATCTTTCTTGGTAACTGATCAGGTGCCTCCATTCTAAGAATGGCATTCAACACTTATATATGATCATGTAGGAAACAATCCTATAGTCACATCAGAATGGCTCAGCACTCACATCTGACATGGAAGGAACCAAATCCTCTCACCATGATAGAATGGCTTAGCCCTTACATCTGACCATGGAAGAACCTAATCCTCTCAGCATGTCAGAATGGCTCTAGGTATCACCATTTCCCTTTGGAGGGAACCTCGATCTGGAGAACACCAAGTGTCTCCCTGAAGTACTCAAACTTCACTTTAGCCATTTCTAGGATAGAATCACATCAGGGCTGATTACGTCCAAGGATGACCTGCGAGCTTCCCCAGGAACGATTACATCCAAGGACAACCTACAGGTCTATTTACATCTGAGCAACCTATGAGCTTCTCCAGGATTTATGCTCAGACAACCCATCTCACTGACTATGCTAGAAATCCCTCTTTCGAGAGATCTCGATCTGGATCACTACTCCTCTCTGCATCATACATAAATGCAAGTTAGATCAACCAAATCAAATAGTAGTTTTCAAAAGAAACATACTACCTCCCAAATAGCAAGTGGTAACATCTTTTGCCTCAGCTATACTCAGTGCCATGTAGGACTCCATCCTACCAAACCAAGAGATCACACTTGATTACATACTGAAGTAGCACCTCGAAGTGCTCTTCCTGTCAATGGTACTTCCTGACCAATACAAATCCACATAACCTTCTAGGTTAATGTTTTGATTCACCTCATACTTGAGCACACAATCAACTATACCCTTCAGGTACCTCATTGCATGCTTTGCAACCATCAAGTGAGCATGTCTCAATGTGTTCACAGCAAAGCAAATATCTGGTCTCATATTTGTCAGGTACATCAAGGAATAAATCATCTGACGATACATTATGGCATCAACCGACTCTTATGAAGCAACACTCAATAGCTTCAGGTTCGATGCCATAGGTGTGGTCATGGCCTTGGATTCCATCATTCTAAACCTCTTCAATACCTCTACTACATACTTCCCTTGTTCGCACCTCAATGCCTAGAACATAGTGCATCATCCCCAAGTCCTTAATCTCGAACTCGGCAACAAGTCTCCTTCTTGCAACTTTAATAAGTTCCTCTTTTCTCTGAGAAACAAGTCATCGACATATAACAGGAGCATCACTGGTCTTCTGCCTTCAACCTTGACGCAAGGGTTGGAATCCTCTTTACTCTCAATAAAGCCTAGAATCATTAGTAATATGTCCATCCTATTATACCATGTCGAACCTCAGGATATTCCACAGTCACTCCCTCTGAAATGGAGCATCATTCTCCCTCTGTGTTTTGTACTCTATGCATTGAAACATTCTATACCAGAGTGACAAGTAGCTTTCTCTGCTACTAACATTCTATGTATCCATCTATGCATTCTGCAACCCGCAAGTTGTGGAATGCGGGTTGCGGAACAATTAATAAACTTGCAATTTTGTTTTGATCCCGCATCCCGCAAAGCTAATCCTGACCGTTCTTTTCTTTTTACCTTCATCTGATGCTCTGTATTATTTCTTGGGAATTATAAATATGATATCTTTGATTTACAATTTTTCACTATTTTTACTGCTATAATTCGCTCTGCTGTGTGATTTTTACTTCTAGATTTTACTGCATGACTCCAACAGTGATTACTGCAGTTTCAGGTTGGTTACTAGGTTGCTATCTCACATTTTGAATTGATTACCGTGCTTACTATATAATTCAGTTTTAACTTCTGGTATAAATATTCAAAATGACACATGGCGACATCCAAAACCCCCAGAATTACCAAGAGTAAAAACCTCAAGAAGGATATGTTCACTAAAGACCCGAAATTCGATGTCTTTTCTGATACTAGCAGCTATGTCACTGAAACTTATCATTTAGACTGGTCCAGGGTTTACTTAATTTTTGATAATAATGACCTCTTAGATTTCCAGAGTGACCAAACAGTTTATGAGAGAATTAGATATTTTGGCTTGCATATGATTGCTACCAGACCAACCATCCTACCTTATAACGATGTTGTGAAATGGATTATTGACCTCGCCAATGTGAAAGATTGTTCTTTTAATACCACTACTAGGTCTCAGCTAGCCAATTTCTGCTCGAAAACCTTTGTCAGGATTTATGCCCTTAAACCTTATACCCAGCTCCTAGATGCAGAATTTGTTAACACTACAAAATCAAAAATCAATTTCGACCAGATGCTCAAATCTTGGATGACGGAACCCCGCAAATTTTCCAAGAGGAAAGATGAATTATACCCTATCGAATGGTTCAAAGAGCCTTACTCCCCGTTAGCAACCATGTTGTGCAGGATTTATGGCCTTCCCAACTGTTCTTTCTTTAAAGAGGAATGGGTTTCCATCGCTCATCACATTATTACTATAGGTGAATCTTTCCCTTGGGCCTCAATTCTATCACTAGAACTTAAAAACACCATCCAGGAGTTCCAGAAAGCCACTGCGAAGAAAAATCCCAATTTTTATCTCACCGCCTTCATTGTGGACATCTTCTATACTGATTTCCGTTACCCTAATTTGGGATGGAGTTGGGAATTGTCGGCCCCACCTGTACATATTTACCATCCCGAGCTCTGGGATGGTAACTATGTGACTCGGTTCTATGATATATGTGAAAGTTTTCTTAGCAGGGTGTATTTTTTTATTTTCAACAAAGAAGCCCTGCATTCTCACCAGAAGCAAAAGCTCTCATAGCCACTATGGGATACTAGTATATGGGTGGATATTTCATCTATATCAGGGTTTATGGCAGCAACGCATATCACATGTTTCCTAAGGTTGGCCCATACAGGTTGGTCTTAGAAGAGATCTCATTTTAGACAGTTACAGAGGGAATCTATAAGAAATGTGCTACATCAAAGAGAAAAGTTTGGCCTAGGTTTCCTATTACACTTGGATCCTTGAGCGTTCCCTCTTCTACTTGGGAATCGGAGTTGAGTGACCCATTAGAGGAAATTTGGGGTCTAAAATGGGCCTTGTAAGAAAATGTGCCAACAAGAAATTTTGTGAGTTGGAATTCAAGAACCAATAGAATTTCAATAAAATGAGTCAACCATAATGGTTGAATTGACATATTTGTCATAAAAGAAAATTACTTTTTTTGTTCATATTTTCAACATATCTCCTTGTGTTTTAACTCAAATTTCAGGCAGTAAATCTCATTGGATGTGGAATTTAATTATGCATCCAATGAGTACCTGCACTGCATACTTTTGATGGACCCCTCTACCCCCAAAATAAGAAATACTCAAAAAAAATGTGATGATGACATCATCATCACGTTTTTTCCAGGTATTTCTTATTTTTGGGGTGGTGGGGTCTGTCAAAAGTATGCAGTGGGGGTACTCGTTGGATGCGAAATTAAATTTCGCATACAATGAACTCTTCTACCCTGAATTTGAGTAAAAACACAGGGAGATATGTCGAAAATTCAAACAAAAAAAGTAGTTTTTTTCATTCTTCCTCCAAAATTAATAACTATTATTTTATTATTTTGACTATTATTTTATCATTTTCCTTAGGAGGCCCATTTTAGACCTCAAATTTCCTCTAATGCGTATCATGTCACTTAAACTTGGTTTTGCAATCAAAAGGCAGCACGATCCTATAGGGATTGTCGATTTACACCTAAGGCAAAACCATCTCAAAATAGGTTACGCTCATGAGGAAACTTCGGATGATTCCATTTATTAGGGAGTAGATACATTTTCTGATGTCTTGGTAAGGGCTAAGAGCAAAGAGGAACAAAGCCATATCCTACAGTATCAGAAGGAGATCAGAGATAGGGTAAAGCATTACAGGTTGATGGAGTTGGACATCCTGGAAAGGAATTAAAATTACAGGGAAGAAAGAGAAGTTCGAGCCACAACAAAAGAAGCTCTGGCATCCAAAACTACATATGTGGAAACCAGCTCAGGCTTGGACAAAGGGAAATATCCCATGGGAGAAATTCCCAAGACATCTATGGAACAGAAAGTTAAGGACTATTTCCAAACTTTAGAGCAAATAAAGCAAAAGCTGAACAGAATGAATTCAGCCTTAGATACACAAGATGTTGCAACATCTCAGTCACCTGAAATTGCCTAGGTGGTAACCAGTGTGATTGAAAAGACTCTACCTAAAAAAACCCAGGTTCATGATAATTCTTTAAAGAAGATAGAGATTTCTAGTTCCGTTCCTACTATTGATCTGACTAATTCAGAGGAAGAGGAGGGAAGAAGTTCTCATGTGCCTGTTTCTATTGAGACTGGTAATGATTTCCAAGATATCACTAATGGTAGCAATGGTAATGTACTATCCCATCTTCCTCAATATCAACCTTTATGTCAGTCTGCTCCCTCTTCTTCTGCAATACTTCTTTCTTCAATAATGGCTTTGTCATCATTTTCTAATGGTTCTATTGCAACACCTTTTAGGACAAAACTCTCCCGTAATGCCACTTGTTTTCCTGTTTCAATCATACCTATTCTTAGGGTTGAACCTATTCCCTCATCTGTTGAGACTCCAATTTTTAAAATCCCTCTGCATATTCCTTCAACTAGCTCAGTTTCGTCCCCTATGTCTGAAAAAATTGTAATAATGTCACCATCATCATTTCTTAAGGCTACTACTGTGCAAATTCCTGTTGTGGAAGCTTCTGTTCATAACGTTTCTTTAGCTCCTAAAGTCACTCTTGCCCAGAATGTTACTTCCTCCCCTGCCACTTCTCATATCACCATGGATATACCTTCTCAAACCACAACTCAAACTTCATATTCGATTTCCACAGTCATTAGTATACCTCCTATTGATGAAGTCATATATGAGTTCAATGAAGACTTTGTGGTATCCCTGGGTGAATATAGGTATAGTAAAGTTGAGATATCTATGGTAAGATGAGGCAAGAAGAGGGGCAGAGATTAGAACGATATGGATATGTCAATGGTGAATGAATTTTTATGGACACCACAATCTAGTGATCCATAAGGTTATGCTACAGATGTAGCTTCTGTTCTAGGTTCGTACACAAGTGCCAATATGGATGTTGTCAACTCTCTAAACAGAGAGTTTGATAAGAAAAAGGAAGAAATTATCAGTTTGAAAGAAGCACTAGAGCAAATCAAGAAACAACGTGAGGACAAACAGGACGAACTCCAACTGAAGAATGTTTCTCTCAGTGAAGAGTTGTAGAAAGAAAAGAATGATAATGCTACTCTGGTTCAAAAGGTTGCAGTATTGGAGAGGCAAAATGAATATGCAACTGCAAGTGCAGCTTCATCTTCATTTTCTAGGTTTTCCCAAGAAGATTTTAAGGACCTTGCTATCAGAAATAATAGGGAACTTTTTTAATTGGTATGTGAGTTGTTTGAAACTCTCGCTGATATATTTGAGACTCATACAGTGTTTGACAATATGTCTGTGGATCTGGAGGACCTAATTGAAAAAAGGCAGTAGGCCTCAAAATCTTATGATGAAGTCGCTGATTGGAAGAGGTACATGAAGGACAGGCTTGATAATATCACTCTAAGAGCATGGGAAGACTTGGATGATACAGTGGTCGATGCCATAAAGAAAGCTCGGGATATCTACAGTAGAAGGTGGTATGCAGTGTGTTATCTCCCAAAATAAATTTATTTTCAATAAGTTCACTCATACAATTTATTTTTTGATTGGATGAAGATTTCAAGTCATATCATGAAATACATTGGGGTGACTAACAAAGTTGGGATATTTGATTTTCTGTTATTTGATAAATTTAAAGTTTTATCTTTTGGTGGCTTAGGCGATATTTTCAAGAACTCATTAGCCACCAAAAATCCTAGCTTTCAGTAGCTAATAGTTTAAATGAAGGACCAGGTTATCCACCGAAAGCATGCTCATCACATTCTTATTAAAAATTTTGGGAAAAGGACTTTCAGTGGCTCAGGAGAGCTTTCCAATAGCTCATTAGCCACCGAAAATTTGTGGTTTCAGCAGCTTAACAAGGGTTTTTCGAAGGACGTTGACCACTGAAAGTGAATGAAATACGTTGGGGAAAAAGTTAGTTTTGGTGGCTTACATGAAGGTGTTGGTGGTTCATTACCCACTGAAATCCTAGCTTTCGGCAGCTAGAAAACAAAACCCTAGATACTCGTAACCACCCAAAGAAAATGAGATACTTTGTGGAAGAAAGAACGTTTTGGTGGCTTGGGTGAACGTGTTGGCATTTCATTATCCACCGAAATCCCAGCTTTTGGTAGCTAGTGAACTAAACCCTAAAGTCTCTTAACCACAGAAAAAGACAAAAAGTGAAAACGGTTGTCTGCATGAGGCGTGTCATAATTTAGAATGATTAACCACCTAAAAGGCCAAGGAACTGTAGTAGAGCATGATTTGATGGCTGAGAAGTTGTTATTGATCTCGAAAGACTGATGGAAATCTAAACCCTAGCCTTCCCTCCATCTATCCCATGACTACAGTAAACCTCCACTGAATGCCAAGTCCAAATTTAAAATGATTACTGAGCAATATGTCTCATCGATATCACCAGAGGCTATCATCATCTCACTCGAGCACTTAACAAGTACTTATCCTTTCAGAATTAGCAATATACTTCTAGTACACTTCACATTTATGTGCATGCATTCTCACTAAGCCTAGCCCTCTCTGGATCCAGCATTGTAGTATCCTTCCCTAGGGTTTGAATTTCAATTTTGCAGGTGCAGGGACGAGGACCTACTCAAAAAACTCAAAAAACAAGTTTTCGTGGCTAAGCGTGGTTTCAAAACGGTCTCTAAGCCACAAAAAGCAAACTTTCGACAGCTAAGGCCAAAATTTCAAGGCACTCTAAGCCACCGAAAGTGGCATTTTACTGCGAAAAGTTACCTCGTTAAACTACTTATTTTGAGGTTTTTGTTAATAACATGTCAGAGAAAAATAACCTCTCTCTGTTTTCCTATAAGTATTGCATATTGGGAGAATCGAACCCATCTCTAAGCCCTATTTTTCGGATCTCAGAATTTCCCTCTTTTATACATTTTTGAAATACCGATCTCAGGAAAATGAAAATGATTTTCAAAAACCTGAGAGAGTTTCTTGCTCAAAAAAAACCAATATACAAAAAACTCTTTCGTTTTATACACAAGTGTCACATATTTGAAGGACCAAATCCATCTCTGAGCCCCGGTTTTCAGCAATTTGGCCAATTTTTTAGGGAAAAAGATGACCTAACAGAGCAAGTGGCAGCACAATAGGAGAATTTTCCTTCATCAACACCTAAGGAAGAGAAGGATGAAAAAAGAGCAGAGACCTCTACAAGAAAACCTAGATCTCAAAGAGTGAGGAAACTGCTAGAAGAAATACACGAACTACAGACTTTGCACAGAGAGATAAAGAGGAATAATGACATTTTGACCAAGACGAATAAGCAGTTACAAAATTCTGTCCTGGAGATGAGAGGGATGTATGTCCTACTAAAAAGGATAAATATAAGGTACATGAAAGATAACACTAGGTTGTACAGGATGATCATGCTTCTGAGGCTGTAGTTAAATAATTCTAGATCAAACCCTAGCTCTCTTTTTACACTAGAAACCCTAGCTGAAGCAGCGGTAAACCTTTAGAATCCAGAGGCAATCCAAGAGGCTGCTGAATTTCCAAACATTGGGAAAGCTGAAGAAATACCAGAATATCAACAGCAAAACTAAAAAGGATGAATTTGGGAGGTGAATGACAAATTTTGCAAAAAACAGGGCTTTCGGTGGCTTAGGCGGATGTAGAAGCAGTTCATTAGCCACCGAAAGTAGAGCTTTCGGCAGCTAACAGACCCAAAATTTTGACTCCTTAACCACCAAAAGTAAAGTAGAAAGAGGTGTAGAAAGTAAATTTGGCATAAAGGACCATTTTTGGTAAATATACCTATCCCAGGGAGGAAGTGTAAAGCTGGAGGTTGTTGAAATACGCCATCAGAGGAGGTCTGTTATAGTTTTGAGGATACATCAAAGAGGAAAGGGTCACAAACCCTACCTATTTTAGAAAACAGTGACTTATCTAGTAGAGGATGAGTTACAGCTTTATCCCCAGTACTCACTGTAGCCATCAAAAGGTTCAAAAAGTGAATGAGTTTTACAGTTAGATAGACTAGTAGTTAAATTAGGGTTTTTTTACCTAATTCTGCAATAAACAATTATTTTGTCTATTTTTAGTAAATTTTCAGGATCTGAATATTTTTGTAAAGGCTATAAAGCCTAAGACTTATGTTATAGAAAAGGTTCGACTTCGGGGACTTATAGACCATTACTATTATCAAGCTTCTCATATTGCTCATGACCTAATATAAGCTCTTTTGCTATCATATGTTCAACTTCCATTTCTTGTCTATTCTATGCTTATGCTTGAATTTGTTGTTTAGTTTTATTCATGTTATTTGATGTCTGATAACTGTCGTCCTATCTTCATATTGATGATTTGAATTACAAGTACTTTCCTTGTTATGATTAGCCATTTATATATAACTGTTTTATGTATGAATCTGCCAGCATGATAAGTTCTCCATCTCTGCACCATATTATCAAACCTTTGAACAGTGGTAGTTAGAAGCCTTATCCTTGATTGAGTTTCATGCATTTCTTGAGAGTGTGAGGTCATTTAGGTCACCTGACTTGATCGAGTTAGAAAAATCATAAAAACATTTAAGTTACAAGGCATCCTCAAGTTGCAACCAAGTCATTGTCAGGGAGAGGAGACTGAAGCTCAACTTCCCTGGGAGACAACATAGATCCTGCTTTGATGATAGACAAAGTTTGGACACTATTCTAGTTGTAGTCATATATCTGGAGACTCCATTGGAATAAGGTGGCTTCAAGAATACCAAGTACCAGATCAAACCCTAAAGGGCCACCAATAACACCTGTTTCAGATCCAGAAGAGATTCTAAGAAGAGCTAGGGCTTCACCAAGACAGACCTCTAGAGCTGCAAGGGGAGCTAAATCAGGTATTTCCAGAGGTATTTATGTTGTTATATCAAATAGACCTCCATTTCAATCTTCTTCTACTGAAACATCTAGTTCTCAGAAGTTTATAAGTAAATCAGAAAATTTTAGGGTTGAGGAATCTTCAAGCACTGCTGCTTGTGAAGATCTCATCCCTGGAAACTCCATGAAATATGAATTCAGTGGCGACTCCACAATATTAATATGTCAAAATCATTTGTCACTCTTTTGGCTCAGATGTTTGCACCTCTTGACTTCTCTTCCTTTCTTGGTTTCCCACATCTAGTAACTGATATGTCCAAATGGGGATATTTTTTACGTATCTTCAAAGAGGAAAAAGAAGGCCATCCTATAGAACACCCCCTCAAGTTTCATGAATGCATGGACCTATTAGATTTGCAGAATGAATATGTTCATGCATTCATTATATGGTGATGCACGTCAGTGGTATTTTTCTTTACCTCCTTCTAGCATTTCATCATTGAAGGATTTTCACAAAGCATTCACTAAGCACTGTAAAAGGTACTACTCAGATGAGTTTGTATTTGATAATTGTTGTGAAGAATATAAGTTGCATTCTCAGGATGAAAAGGTAAATAGAGAATAATATCTCCCTCAAGAGCTACCTCATCTCTCTTATGATGTTTATGATGAGGTACTTTCCCATAAACATAAATTAGAAATGAGTAATGAAGAAGCTGAAGGTTCTCTGAATACTATCATTTCCGATTTCCATAAATCTGAAGAGTTAATCTCTTTAATTATGAACCATGACGCTCAGTTTTCTGTTGGTCAAAATCCAATAGAAATCAGTAAGATTTATCCACAATTTTTAGTTTTACAGACTAGGGGAAACAACAACAGACAGGAGGACATAAATTTATAGAGGTCATCAAGTAATAAAGAAGAACAACAAGAAAATCATTTTTCTCCTTATGTACCTTTCATTTTAAATTTTGATGGAAAGGCTGCTGATGATGAAGAAGAATATTTTAAGTTTTGTGAGGATTTGTTCACTTCTAGAATTTATTTTCATTCTACTTATCAGCAAAGAGATGATCAGAGACATATCCATGATGTGTTTAATGATAGCTATGAAGAGTATGCTGCAATAAGGGACACCTCTCATTGTGATCGAGATATTAATGATCTTCAAAATGTTAACCATAATATAGATGCTTTTGACTTTGTACCAAATGCATCTACTAACTTAGGGTGTCAAGAAGATCAGTTTGTCCCCTTTGGAAACCTGAAAGATAATGAGCAAATTGAAGGAACAACATGTAACAAATTTGGATCTACAGCAAATACTAAAGGCAGCCCTCATTTTTCTGATTTACAGACAAAGGAAGAGTGCAACAGATATGAGGAGGAAGATGATGATATGAAAAGTACAGAACAACAGGGCATAACTCATCCTTCCCAGTTAGAGGTTGAGCAATCTACAGTTAACACGGAGGTCACTGAAACAAGCCAGCAGCAGCATTTCATTCAATTGGAATAGCATCATAGAGAGGTATTCCTTTATGGTTTTTATGACCCTATTGCTAACTATCTAGAACTTATAAGTAGCATAGATATCAAAATATTTTTGTCAAATGATAGCTGGTTCTGTCACCCTTTGAAACTACATTCCTGCATGTTAGGGTTTCATTTATTTTTCGGGTCAAGATCAACGTTAAGTTCAGCAGAGAAACTTCTGACATGCCTTCATTGGAAGCATGATGTCACGTGATAAGAATCCTCTACTGATTAGAATTATGAGTAGGAATAGATAGGAAAATAATCTTTTGATATGAGCAGCTACGTCATTTTTTAGTTGTTTTCATGAATAAGCAAAGTAGGCTATAGGCAGGTTGCAATGGATCACTTATAAAAGACAAATGACTCCATGCCCAATGGAACACTAGAAGATAGCTTTAATTCTTATTTTTCAGGAAAGGAATTTTGATCTAGGGTTCTTGGGACCTCACAGGAAGGTTCCCATCCCCGAGTAGGAGCCAGATGTTATCTCCCAAAATAAATTTATTTTCAATAAGTTCACTCATACAATTTATTTTTTGATAGGATGAAGATTTCAAGTCANGTTGGGATATATGATGTTTTGTTATTTGATAAATTTTAAATTTTTAGCTTTCAGTGGCTTAGGCGAGATTTTCATGAGCTCATTAGCCACCGAAAATCCTAGCTTTCAGCAGCTAATAGTTTAAATGTAGGACAAGGTTATCCATCGAAAGCATGCTCATCACATTGTTATTAAAAATTTTGTGAAAAGGACTTTCGGTGGCTTAGGTGAGCTTTCCAATAGCTCATTAGCCACTGAAAAGTTGTGGTTTTGACAGCTTAACGATGGTTTTTTGAAGGACGTTGACCACCAAAAGAGAATGAAATACGTTGGGGAAAAAGTCAGTTTTGGTGGCTCAGGAGAAGGTGTTGGTGGTTCATTATCCACCGAAAGCCTGGCTTTCGGCAGCTAGTAAACAAAACCCTAGATACTCGTAACCACCGAAAGTAAATGAGATATGTTGTGGAAGCAAGAATGTTTCAGTGGCTTGGGTAAACATGTCAGAATTTCATTAGACACTGAAATCCCAGCTTTTGGTAGCTAGCGAACTAAACCCTAAAGTCTCTTAACCACAAAAAAGGATGAAAAGTGAAAACAGTTGTCTACAAGAGGTGTGTCATAATTTAGCATGATTAATGACCTAAAAGGTCAGGGAACTATAGTAGAGTATGCGTTAATGGGTAATAAGTCGTTATTGATCTCAAAAGACTGATGGAAATCTAAACCCTAGCCTACCCTCCATCTGTCCCACGACTGCAGTAAACCTCCACTGAATGCCAAGTTCAAATTTAAAATGATTACTGAGCGATCTATCTCATTGATATCACCAGAGGCTATCATCATATCACACGAGCACTTACCAAGTAGTTATTCCCTCAGAATCAGCACCATACTTCTAGTACACTTCACATTTATCTGCATGCATTCTCACTGAGCCTAGCCCTCTCTGGATCCAGCATTGTAGTATCCTTCCCCAGGGTTTGAATTTCAATTTTGCAGGTGCAAGGAAGAGGACCCACTCAAAAAACTCAAAACACAGGTTTCTATGGCTAATTGTGGTTTCAAAACGGTCTCTAATCCACCGAAATCAGACTTTCGGCAACTAAGGCCGAAATTTCAGGGCGCTCTAAGCCACCGAAAGTGGCATTTTACTACGAAAAGTCACCTTTTTAAAATAATTATTCTAAGTAACTTGAGAATAATTTGGTGAAATGATTGGATTTTTTTGTTCCTAACATGTCAGATAACAATAACCTCTCTCAATTTTCCTAAAGGTATTGTACATTGGGAGAATCGAACCCATGTCTGAGCCCTAATTTTCAGATCTCAGAATTTCCTTGTTTTACACATGTTTTTGAAATACCGATATTGGGAAAATGAAAACGATTTTCACAAAAATTAGAGAGGTTATTTCTCACAAAAAACCAATATACAAAAACATTTTTCATTTTATACACAGGTATCACATATTTGAAGGACAAAATCCATCTTTGAGCCCCAGTTTTCAGCAGTTTGGCCAAATGTTTAGGGCAACAGATGACCTAATAGAGCAGGTGGCAGCAGAATATGAGGAGTTTCCTTCATCAGCACCTAGGGAAGAGAAGGATGAAAAAAGAGAAGAGACCTCTGCAAGAAAACCTAGATCTCAAAGAGTGAGCAAACTGCTAGAAGAAATACATGAACTATAGACTTTGCACAGAGAGATAAAGAGGAATAATGACATTTTGACCAAGAGGAATAAGCAATTGCAAAATTTTGTCCTAGAGATGAGAGGGATGTATGTCTTGCTAAAAAGGATAAATATAAGGTACATGAAAGATAACACTAAGCTGTACAGGATGATCAGGCTTCTGAGGCTATAGTTAAAGAATTCCAGATCAAACCCTAGCTGAAGTAGTAGTAAGCCTTCAGAATCCAGAGGCAATCCAGGAGGCTACTGACTTTCCAAACATTGGGCAAGCTGAAGAAATACCAGAATATCAACATCAAAACTAAAAAGGATGAAGTTAGGAGGTGAATGACAAATTTTGCAAAAAACAGGGCTTTCGGTGGCTTAAGCAGACGCAGGAGCAGTTCATTAGCCATAGAAAGCAGAGCTTTTGACAGCTAATAGACCCAAAATTTTGACTCGTTAACCACCGAAAGAAGAAATAGGCGTAAAAATCAATTTTGGAATAAAGCACCAGTTTTGGTAAATATGCCTAGCCCGGGGAGGAAGTGTAAAGATGGAGGTTGCTGAAATACGCCATCTGAGGAGGTCTGTTCCAGTTTTGAGGATACATCAAAGAGGAAAGGGTCACAAACCCTACCTGTTTTAGCAAACAATGACTTATCTAGCAGAGGACGAGTTACAACTTTATCCCCAGTACTCACTGCATCCATTAAAGGCTCAAAAAGTGAACGAGTTTTACAGTTAGATAGACTAGTAGTTAAATTAGGGTTTTTTGACCTAATTCTGCAAAAAACAATTATTTTGTCTATTTTTAGTAAATCAAATCCAATTTTTCAGGATTTGAATATTTTTGTAAAGGCTACAAATCCTAAAAATTATGTTATAGAAAAGGTTCGACTTTGGGGACTTGTAGACCATTACTATTATCAAGATTCTCATATTGCTTATTACCTAATATAAGCTCTTTTGCTATCATATGTTCAGCTTCCATTTCTTGTCTATATTGTGCTTATGCTTGAATGTGTTATTCAAGTTTATTCATGGTATTTGATGTCTGATAGCTGTCATCCTATATGCATATTGATGATTTGAATTACAAGTACTCTCCTTGTTATGATTATCCATTTATATATAATTGTTTTATGTATGAATCTGCTAGCATGATAAGTTCTCCATCTCTGCACCATATTATCAAACCTCTGAACAATGGTAGTTAAAAGCCTTATCCTTGATTGAGTTTCATGCATGTCTTGAGAGTGTGAGGTCTTGTAGGTCACCTAACTTGATCCAGTTAAAAAAACCATAAAAACATTTAAGTTACCAGGCATCCTCAAGCTGCAACCTATAGGAGTTTCCTGGAGTGATAACACAGTGGATCCTATCACGACTGACTTATCCTTTCCTACCATGTCACTTATCGAGTAGGCATGTCCACCTAGATTGATGATAAAGCAGGTTGAGAAACGAAGGGATGACCAGGAGGAGAAAATCAAGGAATTGGACCACATCATCATATATGATATGGAGCAATTAATCAAACAGCCATTCACAGTGCAAAGAAAGATCCATGTTTACATCCAAATTTGGAAAAAGTTGGCTAAGAATGAGGTCGAGGATTATAAATGTAATGCTAAATTAGGCATAGAATCATCCACTTATCCTGATATCGAGGAGTTGCTACAAATTTGGAGAGTCTGGAAAGATTTCCTAGGATATTAGCTTTCGTTTAGTTTTTGGATCCCCTTTAGGGGGGAATTCTATTATTTGTAATAATTATTTAAGAAAATGATCTTCAATGTATCAAGGGCTCTTGAAATTTTGACTTTTGGAAGGGAGACTGATACAAGGGATCGAATAACACTTCATATTTTGCTAAGGTATTTTATGTAATTTGTTACAGAGAATTCTGAATATATTATAGTGTTGCAATTCTCATCTTTTGTACTTGATCTATCAAATTTATTTGACAGTTTCGGTTTTCTTATTCCAAATGATCAGATAGTACTGTGGTTCATTTGCAATTGGTTAATGTGTTAATTTAACTCTGATTTATCTCTATTAATTATTAATACATTGATAAAGCTTCATGAAATTTATTTTATGAACTGTTTTATCTATTTCTGCAAATGTTTCAGCAGTAAGAGTTTTATAGCTTATAAGTTGGTTTTTCAACTAATTTGAGCGCTTGCAGGTTATCTTGAATGGTTTTATTCTGATTTACTGTTATTTAATTTTCATTAAAAAATTTGTAATCTCAATAAGTACAGTCTCATTCTATTTACATTTCTATAAATATGATGAATTGTTTGTTCTTTACACAGCTCAAGACCACCTATCAATTATTAAACTCCCTTTGAAGTAGTTTAGATTTAGATTAGTTTATTTTTCCTAGTTAGGTTTAAGTTCCCTTTTCTTTTTCTCAACTCTTTGTTTTCCATTCTAGAAAATAGATCCATTCTAGATCAAATCCATCCATAAGCTAGTGGAGGATACATAAGTATCCGTGGGGGATTACCATACCAAAGAGCTTGACGATAGAACAATACCTACATGGGATTCTCTAAAGCCTTTGGCTGGGTTTTCTCATTGTGTTTTAAGCCTTGAACACCCTAATCAGCCACATACATAGTTGGGGCCTCAAAAAATGGTGCTAGAATTGGGGCTAGCACATCATTCCTAAACGAAATAATCATACACCTCCTCCAGCAAGAGATCCAATCATTACTTGTAGTCATGCTAGCGTGTCTACCTCAGGGGAACAAGTAGCTCAAGTTTCAGACACTGTTCCAGTTACCCCTATACAAGAACAGTCTACCTCGTCCGACAGATACGTTCTCGTATCGCCAATCCTAGGGCCCATCACATCGGACAACTATTGAAGGGTAATTCCCACAACGTTGGCGAGTTTAGAAGAAAATTCGTTGAAGATAATCCTACTCAGGATTTGCCTCAGCTTAGTAACCAAGATAGCCCAAGCCTAGGTGATCAAAACACCAAAAGACATAGTGACCTTTTCAATGAGCCATCCATTCCTAGGTTAGATCTAAGTTTCTTGTTTCCAGAGTCAGCAACTCCTCAACACAACGTCTGAGCGGGAGGGCCACCCTGTCTCCTCCCTATTCTTCAACTTCATCTAGAGAATCGTCAAATTTTGAATCTTCAGACTCCTTAGCAGAATATATCCTGATGGTTAATGAGTGACCTAACAGGCCATGGTTAGACGGGGATGTCGTATCCATTTTAGGTGATCAGCACAAATTGCCTAAAAATCCCAAGAAGTGGCTTCCGAGATTTAATCCAAATGATAATATTCCTATGGAAGACCACATAAAATCCTTCATGCAAGCCATTATACTTAGAAACATTATCCATGAGGATGTGGTTTGCAGACTTTTCCCTTACACATTTGAGGAAAAATATTCTACCTGGTACTTTTCCTTAGAAGCTAGCTCCATTTGGTCATGGGATGTGTTTTTTGAACTCTTCACTCAAAAATTTGGGGATGACAAAACCACAGAGGAATTAGTAATAGAGCTCTCTTCCTCGAAAACTAAGGGTAAAGAAAGAGCCAAAGACTACAATCACTGGTTTTCATATTTAAAGAATAGGATCTCGAATACAGTACTTCTTGTTGAGGAATAACTAGTAGCTTACTATATTAAGGGTCTCCTGACCCAAATAGCCATGTGGGTTAAAAGGGCCCATAAAGAATCCTTGCAAGATGCTTTCTCCGAAGCCATTCAGGTCAAAAGGGACATGTTCTGTCTCAAAGACAACCCTGACTCTACATCCAAACAAGCATCTACCTCACATAGGAAAAGTGATGGTTCCCTTAAACCTGCTACTACCAGCCAAGATCCGTTTAATATGAGGAAAATGAAGAAGCTCCTTCAAAGGATGTCTAACGATATGGTAGATCTACAAAAAATGAAAATCAATCAAATAATAGAGGATTCAATAGGCCACCTTTTAGGAGGCCAAATCAACCTCCTCAAAACCCACCACCTCCAAATCTCAGTGAGGGATTCACCTCAAAATAGATTTTCTCTGCCTTAAAATCCTTAGCTGCAAGAACACCAGACACCCCAGAAACCTTTGAAGATCAGTCCACTCAAGAATCACAACCTCCCCAAGAAGAGGAGGAGGATGACCAGCAGGTCAGCTCTATGAGCTTCTTTTCAAAAGAAGAAGAAGAATTAAAAACTGATACAATTTTTAATCTCTAGCACACACACAATACCAAGTCTAAAGGGCCATCTCCCCAAGAGTCATCTCCTCTGACACAAACCCCTAGCAAAGGTAAAGCTCAAACTCAGAAGGACACCCTCATCCCTGAGCCAGAATACAACTTGGTCGAGGATATTAAGAGAGTCAAAGCAAACATACCTTTATTTGACCTTCAGAAAATCCCTTCCATAAGGGATCCCTTACCTAAAAGAATGATTATAAAACAACCTCGAGAAGCTCAGAATAATAACATTGACTCTACTTCCTGTACAAACCATCCTAAGGCTAGAAGCAAGGGTACTCCTCCCTTTTTACTTACCTTTGAGATCTTTAACAAGAATTTGCATAACTGTATGTTAGACTCGGGTGATTTATCTAATGTTAAGCCCCTTTATGTGTGTAAGAATCTTAATGCTACCTATGAAGACTTCCCTATTCAGATTGTGCAATTAGATAGATCCAAGGTTAAAGTGGTAGGGAGGCTGATAAATGTACTTCTCATACTATCTGTAGATCCTTGGATTCATCAAACAATAGATATTGTGATTGCAGATATTCCAGAGACCTATGGTATGTGGCTGAGTCGATATTGGCCAGAGAAACTCAAAGGTTACTTTGCTACTGATTAATGTCACTTGTGGTTGCCCCTTAACGGGCAGCCTAATAAGCTCAAAGTTGACAAAGAACCTTTCATAAAACAAACTGTAACTGATCTCGATGATTCCAATGAATTTGTCTCCTTCTTTACCAATCAAATTGAACATTTCACATTTGACACTTTATTTGGAGACTTACCTGCTGATTTATCACCAATAGAGAATGAGCAGAAACACTCTCAGGTAACTCATCTTACATCTTTTTCATTCTATAGCACTGTTATTCATAATGTATATAATGTAAATACCAATTTCAGAATTGATCCTATAGTTTGGACCTTGTTTTTTAATGGCTCCAGATCAAAGGAAGGAGCAGCAGTAGGATGTGTACTTACTGATCCCAAAGGGATCAAAACCATGATTGCATGCTGGTTGGAATTTGAATGTACCAATAATGTGGCTGAGTACAAGGATTTAGTCCAAGGACTCAAGAAAGCTATCGATATGGGAGCTAAAGCAATTGAATGTGTGGGAGACTCCGAAATCATTGTGAAACAGGTACGGAATCAAATACACTGTCTATCTCCACACCTAGTTAATTATCAAATATTAATCAGGGACATGACTAGTTCCTTCCCAGCATTTAATATTAGATTTGTTCCTAGATCCTAGAACTTTGACGTAGATCTACTAGCCAACACTGCATCTAGACTGATCCCTCTCGAAGGCTTATCTCCACAAACCTTCTCTATCAAATTGATGTATAGACTCTCAATACCAGACAATGTGACAAATTGGAAAGTGTTTGATGATGAACATCAAATACTGGACTTCCTGTCAGCCCAAAGTACCTTCGAGGGTATGGCTATTGATGAAGTCGATCATGAGAAGTCTCTATCTTATCCTTCCAACACCATCCCCAAATCTGTCATCAGTCTAGAGAAATTCTATGATTTACAAGATAAATTCAAACAAACCATCAATTGCAAGACTCAAATATCAACCTTGAATCACACCCCTGTTAACTTAGGAACAGAGCACAAACCTTGATTTATCAATCTTGGAATACACTATTCCCGTGACAAAAGAAGAATTTTTACCAAACTCTGCAGGGAATATAAAGATTTTTTTTCTAGACATACGATGAACTCAGGACCTTTGATACTATATTCATGCATAATAACATCCCTATGAAACCTGATGTAAAACCCTATCAATAGAAATTGAGGAAAATGCACCCCAATCTAGAGCCTTCTGTTAATAAAGAACTAGACAAACTACTCTAACCCAGGATCATATTTCTCGTCCACCATACGCAATGGATAGCTAACTTGGTCCCTATTCGTAAAAAGAATGGAGAAATCAGACTCTACGTAGACTTTAGGAACCTGAACTGTGCCTCTAAAAAAGACAACTATCATGTTCCTCTAATGGAGCAGATCCTACAGAAGGTAGCTGGATTAGAGATGTTTTTGTTGCTAGATGGTTTTTCTAGTTACAACCAAGTCTTAGTTGCACCCAATGATCAACTAAAACCTGCTTTCAGGACCCCTTGGGGAACATTCGCATATATATGAATGCCATTTGGACTAATAAACATAGGAGCCACATTCCAGAGAGTTATGGACAAAGATTTCAGGGGTTTGATCCATGATTCTGTTGTTGTGTACCTTGATGATGTTACCATTTATTCTAAAAGATGACAGGATCATTTGTCTATGCTAAAATAGGTATTCAAAAGATGTAGGAAATTTAGCATCTCCCTCAATCCCAAGAAGTCCATATTTGTGGTAACAGAAGGTAAGTTGTTGGTTTTCGTAGTTTCAAAAGAAGGTATGATCATTGATCCTGAACGTGTCGAAGAAATCTCCAAGATCAGCATTCCTAACTCTCATAAGGTAATGCAGTCATTTTTGGGTAAAATTAATTTTGTTCGAAGATTTGTTCCTAATTTTGCTCAAGTAGTAAAACCCCTGTAGTTTTTGGTCAAAAAATATGTACCATTTAAGTGGTCCAAAGAACAAAAAAATGCATTTATTGAAATTCAGAAAGCCATAGCAGAAGCACCTGCTCTCATGTCCCCATATTTCAATAAAGATTTTATATTGTATACATTCACTACTGACTTTTCTTATGTTGTTGTCCTCATGCATAAAAATCACAAAGACATCAAAATCCCAATTTCTTTCATGAGTTCAACATTCAAAGGGGTTGAACTCAATTACTCCCAGGTTGACAAACAGGCCTACATAGTATACAAATCAGTAAAACATTATAGGCCTTATCTTTTGAAGTCTAGGACTAAGGTGATTGTCCCTTATGCGACAATTCGCAATGTCCTCATCCACAAATATTTGGGAGAAAAGAGAGCTCACTGGATGACCGCCCTTCAAGAATATGATCTGGAGATTAATCCTATGAATATCGTCAGAGGACAAGGTTTGTGTTAGCTCACCGCCCAGTCAAACGACCCTGAAAATTAGCAAGCTGATTGGGAACAAGAAGAAGCTACTCCTATAGGTTTTGTTAATGCACTTGAAACTATGGAATATGAATGTTATGGTCACATCATATTCTTTCTTCATAATGGGTTTTCCCCTGAAACCCTAGATCCCAAAAAAATGTAGGGAATTAAGACTGAAATCAGCACCTTATGAACTTATTAATGATGTTCCATTTAGAAATAATTATGATGGAGTGTTTCTCAGATGCCTAGAAAAAGATTAGACTAATGATTTCCTGTTTCAATTTCATGCAGGACCTGTAGGTGGACACTTCTCATGTGATACAACAGCTCAAAAAATTATCAAGGAAGGATACTATTGGCCTACCCTGTTCAGAGATGCCCATTCATTTGTTATAAATTGTGATCCTTTCTAGAAGTGCGCTAGCAAAGTTAAGAAACCTGCTTACCCCTTGCAGCCAGTAGCAGTCCAGTTCCCATTTCAGCAGTGGGGATTGGATTTTGTCAGACCCATCAACCTCATATCCTCATTACAACACAAATACATTTTAACAGCCATTGACTATTTCACCAGGTGGGTAGAAGCAGTCCCTTTAAGACTGTGTAACACAAGCCAGGTAATTTCTTTCCTAGAAAATCAGATAATCACAAGGTTTGGCACGGCTGAGTATCTTATTTTTAATAATGCCTCCTATTTCTAGTCCATTGAATTGACTAGCTACACCCTTGAAAAGGGGATAAAGATTAAGTTTTATGCTAATTACTACCCATAGGGCAATGGGCTTGCAGAATTACTACCTTCCCAGTGAATGTTTTTCTGCTCAAGAAGTACTTTGTCTGAAAAGGGTTGATTCAACCTTGTATATAGGTTTGGTGTGTTATTTTATTTTTGTGTTTGAATGTTTGCTTGGTTTTGGTAACTTTTGGCCATATCTACACCCTTGGCAATAATGAGCAATCAACTTTCTCAATATTCAATATTCTCAACTAAAACAAATCTGTCAGTGTCTATCTTTTCTAACTCATGTCAAGGTTTGTTATATTTGAATGATAACCATATTTACAACATTTTGTATTGATGCCCTCTCATCCAGGTTAATACATTGTACATGCTTAATTTGACGATGATAGTTATCGAAGAAAAGGTTCATCCTGTATAAGGTCTCATTAGGGCACTATAGCATATCTTTATAGCCTGGCCAATCTTACTCTTTGGGATTCAGCAACAGCCATATATATTATTATATGAATTACAAGATGAGGAGTCTCATCACGAGCCATCTTATTAGGTTCATGGGTGTTTAGTGGAATGAAATCTTTTCCATTTAACAGGGGGAGATGACTTCCAGTTCTCTAGAAGATGGGAGATCCTATCACAGGTCGGATCATTCATGATCTGCATAGCACCAGTGAGTAATGCAGCCTACATATGGATACCAAGCCATGGAAGTGTCTTGTAATTCATGCTTTACATCAAACCCTTGTCAAACCCCAAACAAGAAAGCATTGCACATGGGAAGAGGAGGTTATGTCTAAGGCCAGCCTCACTATGATCATGGCCTTTATGTTGGACTGAAACTATCACCAAATGGTTCCCAATCCATGATACTTGCTTTCGGCCATATAGCTGGAAGAAAAGAAGTCTCCTTAGTTAGACGGCCTGCTCAGTTTCCAGGTCAGGTTTGCGAATGGCGTTGATTACCAGAACATGGGGCAGTGGTCATGTGTCAATGCAATCTTGCAATTTAAAAAAAAATGGCGGGGGAAGAAAACTGATAGTTTAAAAGGCCATGTATGGAAAACCAAAGTGGTAAAGGTCTGATCTCAGGTTCAACTCTAAATTACATGCCTATGTCAGCCTTAGTTCAGATGACCCTATCTTCCAATGATGTTTGAATCAGAGTTGCATCATTTTTAAATGACCATGGATGGGATTGCATCAATAATTTTAAAGGTTTCTAGTTGGTTACATTCTTATGTTAACATTCCTTGAGAGTTAATCATTTTTCCAATAACATTTTGATTGGAAAGGATTATTGTTTTGCAGAGATAACGGGTTCTTCCAGCCAGTCACCATTTGTTGTTGGTACAACAGATCCCAGGTCATTTGACACGGGAGCCCAATTACATGTATGAAGATTACTTGGTAAGACTCTTCATAATATTTAAAGGTCTCCTTAAGTTTTTTATTTCTTGACTCTTGGGATTCATAAACTTAGCTGAATTTTCAAAAAATCCATGTTTAATCTCTTTGTTTTTAACGCAGTAAGATTGGGTTTTTGTTTGGATTGTTTTCCATCCCGCATCCCACAACCCGCAAGTTGTGGAGTGTGGGAAACCTTTTATTTTTTATATTTCATTTTTTAAACCCGCAACCCGCATCCCACAAATGCGGGATGCGGGATATTTTTTATGTGTGTTTGTTTTTAGTCAACCAGCATCCCTCATCCCCCAACTTGTGGAATGTGGGTTGCGGAGTCATCACTTATTTGCATTTCAGTTTGCGTATTTCAGCATCCCGCATCCCGCAAAATGCAGAATGCGGAGTGTGGAGCCAATTGAATAAATTTTTTCTATTTTTTGCGTTTCTGCATTCCGCAACCGGCAAGTTGTGGAATGCGGGTTGATGAACAATTAATAAATACGAGATATTTTTTATGTGTGTTTGTTTTTAGTCAACCCGCATCCCGCATCCCGCAACTTGTGGAATGCGGGTTGTGGAGTCATCATTTATTTGCGTTTCAGTTTGTGTATTTCCACATCCCGCATCCTTCAAAATGCGGAATACAGAGTGTGGAGCCAATTGAATAATTTTTTGCTATTTTTTGCGTTTCCGCATTCCACAACCTGCAAGTTGTGGAATGCGGGTTGCTGAACAATTAATAAACTTGCAATTTTGTTTTTGATCCCGCATCCTGCAAAGCTGATCCTGACCGTTCCTTTTATTTTTACCTTTATCTGACGGTCTGTATTATTTCTCAGGAATTATAAATATGATATCCTTGATTTACAATTTTTCAATGTTTTTACTTCTGTAATTCGCTCTTCTGTGTGATTTTTACCTCCAGATTTTATCGTGCAAATCCAACAGTGATTACTGCAATTTCAGGTTGGTTACCAGGTTGCTATCTCACATTTTGAATTGATTACTGTGCTTACTGTATAATTCAGTTTTAACTTTTGGTATAAATATTTAGAATGACACATGGCAACATCCAAAACCCCCAGAATTACCAATAATAAAAACCTCCAGAAGGATATGTTCACCAAAGACCCAAAATTCAGTGTATTTTCTGATACTAGCAGTCATGTCACTGAAACTTATCATTTCAAATGGTCCAAGGTTTACTCAATTTTTGATAACAATGACCTCTCAGATTTCCAGAGTGACCAAACAGTTTATGAGAAAATTAGAGATTCTGGCTTGCATATGATTGCTGCCATACCAACCATCCTACCTTATAATGATGTTTTGCAATGGATTCTTAACCACGCCAATGTGAAACATCATTATTTCAATAATAGTACCGGGTCTCAGCTATCCAATTTCCGCTCGGAAACCTTTGTCAGGATTTATTCCCTTAAACGTTATACCCAACTCCTAGATGCATATTTTGTTAACACTATCAAATCCAAATTCAATTTCGACTAGATGCTCAAATCCTGGATGACGGAACCCCGCAAATTTTCCAAGAGGAAAGATGAATTATACCCTGTCAAGTGGTTCAAAGAGCCTTACTCCCTGTTAGCAGCCCTGTTGTGCAGGATTTATGGCCTTCCCAACTGTTCTTTCTTTAAAGAGGAATGGGCTCCCATCACTCATCACATTATTACTATAGGTGAATCTTTCCCTTGGGCCTCAATTCTATCACTGGAACTTAAAAATGCCATCCAAAAGTTCTAGAAAGCCACTGTGAAGGAAAAGCCCAATTTTTATCTCACCGCCTTCATTGTGTACATCTTCTGTGTTGATTTTCGTGACCCTAATTTGGGGTGGAGTTGGGAATTGTTGGCCGCGCCTGTACATATTTACCATTCTGAGCTCTGGGATGGTAACTATGTGACTCGGTTCTATGATATATGTGAAATTTTTCTTGGTAGGTTGTATTTTTTGATTTTCAACAAAGAAGCCCCTAAGTTCTCACCGGAAGCAAAAGTTCGCATAGACACTATGGGAGATTGGTATGTGGTTGAATCTTTCACCTATATCAGGGTTTATGGCAGCAACATAGCTCACATGTTTCCTAAGGTCGTCTCAGACATGTTGGTCTTAGAAGAGATCTCATTTCAGATAGTTACAAAGGGAATCTATAAGAAATGTGTTGCACCAAAGAGAAGTTTGGCCCAGGTTTCCTATTACACTTGGATCCTTGAGCATTCCCTCTTCTACTTGGGCATCGGAGTTGAGTGACCATATCATGTCACTTAAAATTGGTTTTTCAATCAAAAGGCAACACAATCCTAAAGGGGTTGTTGATTTACACCTGAGGCAAAACCATTTCAAAACAATTTATGCTCATGAGGAAACTTCGGATGATTCCATCTATTAGGGAGTAGATACATTTTCTAAATTCTTGCTAAGGGCTAAGAGAAAATAGGAACAAATCCATATCCTGCAGTATCAGAAGGAGATCAAGGACAAGGTAAATCATTACAGGTCGATGGAGTTGGACATCTTGGAAAGGATGGAAAAAGATAGGGAAGACAGAGAAGTTCAAGCCACAACAAAAGAATCTCTGGCATCCAAAACTACATCTGTGGAAACCAGCTCAGGCTTGGACAAAGGGAAAGCTCCTATTTGATAAATTCCCCAGACATCTGTGGAATAGCAAGTTAAGGACTATTTGTAGACTTCATAGAAAATAAAGAAAAATATGAACATAATGACTTCAGCCTTAGATACACAAGATGTTACAACATCTCAGTCACCTAAAATTGCCTAGGTGGTAACCAATTTGATTGAAAAGACTCTACCTGAACAAACCAAGGTTGAGGACAATTATTTAAAGAAGACAGATATTTCTAGTTCTATTCCTATTTCTAGTTCTTTTGATCTGACTAATTCAGAGGAAGAGGAGGGAACAATTTCTCTTGTGCATGTTTCTATTGAGACTGGTAATGATTTCCAAGATCTCACTAATGGTAGCAATAGTAATGTACTATCCCCTCTTCCTCAATCTCAACCTTTATGTCAGCCTGCTCCCTCTTCTTTTGCCATACTTATTTCTTCAATAAATGCTTTGTCATCATTTTCTGATGGTTCTGTTGTGACACCTTTTATGACAGAACTCTACCATAATGCCACTTGTTTTCATGAGTCAATCATACCTGTTTTTAGGGTTGAACCTATTCCCTCATCTATTGAGACTCCAATTTTTAAAATACCTCTACATATTCCTTCAATTAGCTCAGTTTCATCCCCTATGTCTGAAAAAATTGTAATAATGTCACCATCATCATTTCTTAAGGCTAATACTGTGCAAATTCCTGCTGTGGAAGCTTATGTTCATAACGTTTCTTCAGCTCTTGAAGTCACTCTTTCCCAGAATGTTACTTCCTCCCCTGCCACTTCTCATATCACCATGGATATACCTTCTCAAAACACAACTCAAACTTCATCTTTGATTTCCACAAGCATTAGCATAACTCCTATTGATGAAGTTAGATATGAGTTCAATGAAGACTTTGTGGTATCCCTGGGTGAATATAGGTATGGTAAAGCTAAGAAATCCATGGTAAGATGGGGCAAGAAGAGGGGCAGAGATTAGAATGATATGGATATGTCAATGGTGAATGACATTTTATAGACACCGCAATCTAGTGATACACAAGCTTATGCTACAGATGCATCTTCTGTTCTAGGTGCATTCACAGGTGCCAATATGGATGTTGTCAACTCTCTAAACAGAGAGTTTGATAAGAAAAAGGTAGAAATTATCAGTTTGAAAGAAGCACTAGAGAAACTCAAGAAACAACATGAGGGAAAACAGGACGAACTCCAACTGAAGAATGTTGCTCTCAGTGAAGAGTTGCAGAAAGAAAAGAATGATAATGCTACTCTGGTTCAAAAGGTTGCAGTATTGGAGAGGAAAAATGAATATGAAACTACAATTACAGCTTCATCTTCTTTTTCCAGGTTTTTCCAAGAAGAGTTTAAGGAGCTTGCTATCAGAACTAATAGGGAACATTTTGATTTGGTATGTGACTTGTTTGGAACTCTCACTGATATATTTGAGACTAATATAGTGTTTGATAAGATGTGTGTGGATTTGGAGGACCTAATTGAGAAAAGGCAGCAGACCTCAAAAGCTTATGATGAAGTCACTGATTTGCAGAGGTACATGAAGGAGAGGCCTTATAATATCACTCTTCTCACCCCTTTTAAGTTTAAAAGAGTCAGAACTATTTTGAGAGCATGGGAAGACTCGTATGATACACTGGTCGATGCCATAAAGAAAGCTCAGGATATGTGCAGCAGAAGGTGGTATGCAGTGGATCCTATCATGACTGACTTATCCATTCCTACCATGGCGCTTATTGAGAAGGCATGTCCACTTGGACTAATGATCGAGCAGGTTGAGAAATGAAGGGATGAATAGGAGGAGAAAATCAAGGAATTGGACCACATCAGCATACATGATATGGAGCAGTTAATCAAATAGCCATTCACAGTGCAAACCAAGATCCATTTTTACATCTGAATTTGGAAAAAGTTGTCTAAGAATGAGGTCGAGGATTACAAATGTAATGCTCCATTAGGCATAGAATCAGCCACTTATCCTGATATCGAGGAGCTGCTATGAATTTGGAAAGTATGGAAATATTTCCTCGGATATTGGCTTTGTTTAGTTTTTGGATTCCCTTTAGGGGAAAATTCTATTGTTTGTAATAATTATTTAAGTAAATGATATTCAATGTATCAAGGGCTCTTGAACTTTTGAATTTTGGAAGGGAGACTGATATAGGGGATTGAATAACACTTCAACTTTTGATAAGGTCTGTTATGTAATTTGTTACAGAGAATTATGAATATAATACAGTGTTGCAATTCTTATCTTTTGTACTTGATCTATCAAATTTCTTTGATAGTTTCAGTTTTCGTATTCCAATGATCAGATAGTATTGAGGTTCATTTGCAATTGGTTAATGTGTTAATTTAACTCTGATTTATCTATGTTAATTATAAATACATCGATAAAACTTCATGAAATTTCTTTTATGAACTGTTTTATCTATTTCTGCAAATGTTTTAGTAGTAAGAGTTTTATAGCTTATAAGTTGTTTTTTCAACTAACTTGAGCGCTTGCAAGTTATCTTGAATGGTTTTATTCTGATTTACTGTTATTTAATTTTCATTAAACAATTTGTAATCTCAGTAAGTACAGTCTCATTCTATTTACATTTCTTTCAATATGATGAATTGCCTATTCTTTACATAGCTCAAGACCACCTGTCAATTATTCAACTCCCTTTGAAGTAGTTTAGATTTAGATTAGTTTCTTTTTCCCAGTTAGGTTTAAGTTCCCTTTTCTTTTTCTCAACTCTTTATTTTCCATTCTGGAAAACAGATCCATTCTAGATGAAATCCATCCATAAGTGAGTGGAGGCTACATAAGTATCTGTGGGGGATTACCATACAAAACAGCTCAAGGATAGAACAATACCTGTGTGGGATTGTTTGAAGCCTTTGTTTGGGTTTTCTCCATGTGTTGTAAGCCTTGAACACCCTAATCAGCCACATACATAGTTGGGGCTTCAACAAACCTACAGGCTCAATTACAAATCAAATGAATAATTTGTCTATTACTAGCCTACGTCGGGACAAGCTACGACTTCATCTCATCCCACTAAAATGATGGATGTACATTCTGTGCAATCATCAAACCAGCAACTCGGAAGGAACAAGAAAAAAGGAAAAAACAATCCTAAGGGTGGGAATAGGATCATAAATGCTAATGATGACAAGAACGATAATAATGATGGAGGAAAAAAAGTCTAAACGTAAGGTCAATTTCCCTTGCAAGGTTTGCGGGGCATATCACCTCACTGACTTGTGCCCTCATATGGAAGATGGCTCAAAATTCATTGCACAAAGCCCAGCTGTGTTGACGGATCCTTTACAACAAAATCAAAATATGAATTTGAGGATTGTGGAATCTGGAAGTTGTTCTAATGGGAATCAAAACTCACCGAACGCCAAAAGTGGCCATGGATGCATCAACATGATGTCCTCCAAAAATGTTATGATGCAAGCTAAATATTATGGTTCATTGCAACCTGAACTAGGGAAAGAACCTACTCCACCCGAGACCCCTTTGCATATTGATAAACCTAGTGACAATCCTGAAGTTCCACCTCGCATTCCTAAGGGAGTCTTAAAGCGTTCGGGGCACAATCCTAATTCCCAAGGCACCCAGACCTATTCCATTGTCAGGGATTTGGGACAAAATCCTTGTGCGATGTCCACCTTAGAAGTTGTCCATACTTTTCCTTCACAAAGGAAAGCCTTGTTGTCATACCTTCGGGTTATTGATTGGAAAACCCTTCCACAGTGATTAAATTCGAAACCTATGAAGTCCATCCTACTTTCCTTACTATGTGTCTCTTTTAGTGCACATAGAGTGTATGAACAACACCATTAACCACACAGTGATTGATGAAGGCATTACGGCTTCTATGATGTATTTAGAATGTTGGAAGGGCTTAGGTTCTCCTACATTGTCAAAATCTGGAACCATGTTGACTTCTTTTGATGGGATATATTTTCACCCACATGGTATACTTTCTTCTCTTGAGGTCCAATTGGGAGGGAAAACCATGACGTTGAGGTGGTTGATGCAACCCTAGACTATAACCTTTTACTGGGTTGTAAATAGATTTATAATATGAAAGCGATCACATCATCCCTCTTCTGAGTTTTTTGTTTTCCTTTAGAAGAGAGGATTGTCACAGTTGATCAAAAATATTTTGATAATTTTGGTACAAAATCATCGTCGGGAGCTACTATCCTAGTCATTGATAATTCTTAGCTGGTATATAAGAATGTTTGGGTGGGAATGTATCTGTCGTTTATGGGATTTAAGTTTTTCCGCACCAATACTTACGATAGGTTCCAGTCTTGGTAGAGATTCTCCATTGTTGAGTTTAGTTCCATTTCACATTTGGAAGATCCTTGGAGTCTCCCTTCTCTATGCACTTCGGATGAAGACCCTAGACCTGTCGATATGGACATGTCGTTATCTACAACATTGGTTTCTTATCAAGCTAATCTTGATCCCATTGTAGATTCTAGTCCTTCCTTTTTGCGGACGGAGGAGGAAGAACCTTATGCAATGCCTTCTTGGTAAGTTGTGTCATCTCATTCACATTACTGCTTCGATGACATTTTTCCAATGAATGAATCTATTCTCGAATCTATGTCTAATGTAGAAAAACCTTGGGGAGAGTTACATCATAGATATTACTTTCTTCCTAATCTTGAATGTATGGAGTGTGATGAATATAGGGCGATCCTTAGCAAGAAAGTTGGTTGGACCGTGATCCCGCTAGGAACTCCTAGTAATTTTGCCAAAGGAAAAATGGCCAATTTTTCACCAGCCATACCTATCAACATTTCTCGAACTCCTGACAAGATAGAAAATGTGTACATTGGGGAAGATTGTTCCCCCGATGAGATTGAAGAGTACACCAATCTATTCAAATAATTTTGAGATGTTTTTTCTTGGTTGTATGAGGAAATTCCAGGGATAAACCCTCATATTGTTGAACATGAGATTAAAACCTATCCGGATGCTAGACTTATTCGACAACATTTGTGTGGGATGAATCCTAGGAAAGTGCCCACTATTAAGGCATAGATAGAGAAGTTACTTAAGGCTGGCTTCATCTATCTCATTCCCTTGACTGAATGGGTGACCAATCCCATTCCTATCTATAAGAAACAAGGAACTATCTATGTATGCATTGATTTTAGAGACCTAAACCAAGCTTGTCCTAAGGATAATTTCCCCACACCATTTATTGATCAGATTTTGGATGAGTGTGGGGGAAGCAAGGTGTTCTCGTTTATGGATGGATTTTCAGGGTATAATCAGATTCTGATCAAACTTGAGGATCAACATAAAATGACTTTCATTTGTCCTTGGGGTACGTTTGCATATCGGAAAATGCCTTTCGGCCTTAAAAACATCGGAGCTACTTTTCAATGGGATATGACCTTTTCTTTTCATGACCTTAAGCACATAATTGAAGTGTATCTTTATGATTTAGCTGCTCACTCTCATTTGAGAGTAGATCATCCTGACCATCTATGATTGGTTTTCGAAAGATGTCGCCGATATCAAACCTAGTTAAATCCTCAAAAGTGCATCTTTTGCGTGAGAGTAGGTTTCTTACTAGGGTTTATCATTTTCAAGGAGGGCATTAGGTTCGAGCCTTTAAAGGTTGAGGAAATACTTCAATTGTCTCCCCTACACAATATTAGGCATTTTTTAGAATTTGCAAGGGATGGCGAACTTCTTACGAAGATTCATTCTCAATTTTTCCAGTTTGACTAAGGGTTTCATGCGCTTATTAAAGAAAGACATGCCTTTTATTTGGGATGAGCGAGCCCAGGAGTATTTTGATGCTTTAAAGAAAGCCTTAGCATCGGCCCTCGTGCTTAGTCCACCTAACTATAGCCGCAATTTTTTTATATATGTGGCTGCTTCTCAGGAGACGATTGGTATGGTCTTGGTTCAAGAGGATGAGGAGCTCCAAGAGCATGTCATCTATTATCTTATCTGAAGCATCATTGATGCGGAAATTCATTATACTCATGTTGAGAAGCTAACCATAGCTACTGTGCATATGGTCTAACGTTTGAGGCATTACATACTACTCCTCCAAACTTTGGTTGTGGATCACAATAATCCATTTCAATTCATCCTCACCAGATGAATGATATGGGGGAAATACAATAAATGGACTATGATTTTGCAAGAATTCGATCTCGAGTTTGTTTCAACAAATTCAAAGAAATCATTGATTTTTGCGGAGCTCATATCAGACTTTCCTAGTTTGGATGAAGGGGAGATTCATGAAGACTCTTTCGTTGATGAGCATGTTTTTCTCATTTTGACTATGGAACCATGTTATGGAGATATTATTGTCTATTTGCAAAATTTGAAGGTTCCTTCTCACCTCTCATGAGATGAGCATCGACATTTATGTCATATAGCTAAGAATTACCTCATAGTTGGTGACACTTGGTATCGTCGTGGGGTTGATTCCATTTTGCATTGCTGCTTGACTCACAAAGAGGCTATAGTTGTGATGAATGATTTCCATGGAGGGGCATGTGGTGGTAATTTATCTGGGCTTTCTACAACCCAAAATATTTTAAGAGCAGGTTATTTTTGGTCGTCGATATTCAAGGAGTGCCTTAATGCGGTCAAGCGATGCCACCCTTACCAGGTGTTTGCATGGAACATGTGCTTGCATCCTACCCCGTTACATTCGATTATCACCGTTGGTCCCTTCACCAAGTGGGGGGTTGATTTTATGGATTGAAACGCAGCTTCGGCTGGGGGGCATCATCATATCATAGTGGTTGTTGATCATTTCATGAAATGGGTAGAGTCTATGCCCACTATCAAAGTGGATGGTGAGACAGCCGCACATTTCATTTTCAATCAGATTATCACCCAGTTTGGTATCTTGAGAGAGCTTGTCACTGAACATGGTGGGAACTTTCAAAACAAGATGATGGGTGAGTTATCTTCAAAGTTAGGATATAAGAAAGAGTATTCCTCTTCTTACTATCCTCAAGCAAATGGATAGGTTGAAGCTATGAATAAGTCCCTTAATTCCATTCTCCAAAGAATCATCATGCAAAGCAATACCAATTGGCATATCATGTTATATCCTACTTTTTCGTCCCACCGAACCGCGGTTAATACTTCCACCAGGTTTTCCCCATACCAGCTAGTGCATGGGGTGGAGTCAATTTTACTGATTGAATGTGAAATCCCTTCTTTGAATCTAGACGTGGAACTTTTTCCAGAGACTTCTGCATTAGAATAAGGTATGGTCTTCTTAGAACAACTTGATGAGCAACGTCGAGATGCCTTGGTGGCTCTTGAGGTGAAAAAGCATCGCGCCAAAGCCCAGTATGATAAGTCTTTCCATCCCCAGAATTTTAGTGAAGGTGACTTGGTCCTCTTATATGACCAAGCTAGTGAACCATTAGGGGCGGGAAAGTTCAAACCCATGTGGCATGAGCGTTACGTGGTCAAGCGAGTGTTAGATAAAGGTGCTTACGAGCTGGTATATTATGAGGGGACAACCTTGGAAAATCCTAGAAATGGGATCTATCTCAAAAGATACTATGTGTAATTCTCAGTCAAGGATGATACTTAGTATATTATTGTACAGTTGCATAGTTTGGTTTTGGTCTTCTTGTGGTGATAGAGTTTGTTAACTTGCTTCTATTTGTTGTGGCAGATGTCAAAAGAGTCTTCGGTATATGTAGGGTACCCTGATGGTGCCAACCGCCACACCCAAAACTCAGCTTTGGTTGCGTGGATGATTCATACTCCTACGAGCCAAGTTTTGTCTTCAGGAGGTGTACGTCTTCAGCCTTCATCGAACAATATTGTTGAATATAGTGCCATGACTGAGTTATTACGTGATGCAATCTCTCATGGTATTCGATATCTTGAGGTACGTATTGACTCATAGTTAGTGGTCTTACAAATAAATGGATTGTATCGTATTAGAGATCCAACTTTATTATGAATATTTTTGAGATTAAAGTTGTTAGAATGACAATTTGAGAATATTACATACATTCACGTTCCAAGAAATTACAATCATGTTATTGATTCATATGTAAATTACATACTAGATTGGCATTTGATACACATACAATGAAGCATCCACGTCACATTCACACATGTAAATATAAATAAATGATCATCGCAAGTATTTTTCATTCAAAATATAGTCTAGAAAGTGGTGTCATAATACATAATGTCATGATACAAAAATGGCACTTCCGAGCCACCAAAATATACTACACAGTCAATACAACAAAAAGTACATCTAGGCCTCTAATCATGTGGATCATGGGGCTGATCATGAAAACACATGACAACTCTAGCTAGCCATATAAATAACCAATCCCATGCACATGGTACACCCACCACTAAGTCCTCAACTTATGCCATGGGAACTATGTGTGTCATTCAGACAAAGTTTGTGTGGATGTTTTGGAGCATACGCTCCACATCCACACCCACGATATCATCACCTCTCCCCATTCGATTATGTCGATGGAAGCCATATAGCTGTCTAGGTCCAACATCTGTGTATACATGACCAATATCAATATATGTCACCACAAACAAAAAACATGTTTTCTGATTTCACTATATCAAAAAATACAAAAAAATTAAATAATTCAAAAACAAAAAATAGAGTCGGGATTGTTACCTATGTAACCATATGTGGATCCCTATGGAATAGGCATGTCAGGATTTCAATGGAATTCTATCCCCTCATAGGGGTAGTCATATATTGTTGTAATATTCCTGCGCCACCAATGGAAAAAGTTGGGTGGGTAGGGCATAGCCACTCACCCTCCTCTTAGCCTTCACATCGCATTTTCCCAGCACATCTATGATGGAACCCGAGCATCATGAGGAGTGATATCCACTCTTGGTATTATCCTTGGTACACACTCAAAGAAGAATGTACTCAAGATGCTTGAAAAACCAAAGTTTCGCGTTCTACCCATCTTGTAGTCTGACAACTGTTGTTTCATGTTACACAGTAGCAAGGTACTCCAGTCATAGATGGTGGGACTCATACACTCCACCGCATAGAACATCAATGGCCAAGAATCCCGATGGAGGAATTCTAATAATGCAGTCCTACCTAGTGTTAGTAGTATGGCCTTGAGGTGAAGGTTATGGATCGATTTCATTGGGATCTGACTCCCAACCTTTTCTATGTCTGGGAGGCATTAAACTGCAATATACTCCTCAATTGTGAGGCCACCTTCAACCCCATGAGATCGTTTATTGACTACCTCCCCTTCGGGGGATTGTCTAGTAATAAAGTAAATATCATCAACCTCAAGGATGAGAGGCATCCCATCGATCTAGAAAGTTTTCATATCCAGATCCTAGTAGTCCACCACCATTTGTAGTAGTCCTTGCTTGGATCTTAAGCTACCAAAATGCCAAAATTTATATAATTCACATGCCCTCAAATCTTGTTGGTCCATTAGATCACCTTGTACAGCCCTTTCCACATCTTCATGCTCATGTTCACGCCATTCCAAAACCATCATGCAAAAAAAGAAGAGATTTCCATGAGCTTTCCCCTTAAAAATTGGTAAACACGACCCTGTACGTGATTTTTCCTCAAACAGCTGCGTATATACGTGAAAAATGAAGAATTTTCTGCGCATATCAAGCCCTATATGCATAAATAGAGTGATTTTCTATGTGGGCCAAAAATGCCAATTTTAGGGTGCTCCATAAATAAAAATCAACCACTGAAAATTAAAGTAAAATCATAAAAATGAAAGAGGATGGGATGGAGATTTACATGATCCAAACGGTTCTTTATTTCGTGGCCTATAGCTCCCAGAATCAGCATTTCAAGTTTGTGGTTCAAAAGTACTGTGTGTGGTAAAATTTCCAAATGGTATGGTAAAAATGAGTTTTTTTTTCTATTTTATAGAAAAAAAATTGAAATTTTTACCCACCTCTCTATAGTTTGGACCTTTATTGACTATTTTGGACTGTTTGGACTAATGTTTTGGTGTAGGGACCTGATTTGAGCGTACTTTGAATGAGAATTTGACCCGTTCGTATCTATTACATGTATAAATTTGAACTGACATATAGGTTAGGACTCCATATTTGCTTGCATTATGCAATTCCTTATGACCATTTCACCTTAACTCTAGGTACGAACCCACTTCGTAATGTCATAGAACCCTCATACTGCTATTAGAAGTGGCATTATGTAAGTGGTAGAGCTTTCCTATACATGGGTACCCTTGTTAGATCTCGTTTTGCATTTGGTACCCATGTTGAGATTCCTCCTTTAGGTTTGGGAGTCCCTTATAGTCCTGCCACGTCCTTGAACAAGAGCTTCATATCCCTGTTGAACTTTATGCTGACTATCTCCCACATGGAATCCCTTGTATATCAAGTTGTAATTGTATTTCATGAATTTTTCTTTCCTTATTGAGCTTTATGCTGTCTCCCCGCTTCAAAGTTATAATCCATGTATCCCAAACTTGTCTCTATCCTAGCCAAGAAGAGCCTTTTACATATCCTTTGCAGCTTGATCATCCCTTACCAAGAGGAGACCTTCCCCCGAGTGTCCTCATCTTACACATGATTCCTTACATTGAGCATAGGTATGTTCCATTGCTTGGAACTAGTTTTCTTTCCCGCGACACTCGTCTCCTCCTAGTTATATACTATAATCACTTTTAATCTTTTTCAATCTTTTCAAATATGAAAAAGTCCAAAAAAAATCAAAAAACATAAAATGACAGATGTGAAATGTTATTATCTTTGGCATCTATCGAGTCACATCCCCTTCAAACAAATCACTATATATCACATCCATTGGTTGAGTTGTTAGTATGACTTTAGGAGTTGTACTCATTACTCTGAGTTTTCTCCACCAACTGGTTATGCTTCTAGTACCTATGGAGCCTCTGTTGATGTCTCATGTGTCACATAGATTCCCCGGTTTGCATGTCAAGTATATGCTTCCTATAATCAGTCACCATTTGGCTCATTCTCTTCTTCAAAGGAAGTTTAGTCTAAGTCGGCCATTCCTCAGTTATCTTGGCTTTGCATGTCAGCCATTCCCGGTACATTTATTGGTTCGTGCACATCTTGTTCATTCGAGTTCTTCCACATTATCCAGCATTGTTGAGTACCTCGTTTTGGTTGATGGGGGATGCCTTAATTCCCTCCTTTAAGCGGATTCCATTCCATAGACTTTAGATCATTTATTATGGATTCCATTTGAGTGCCTTGAGACTTACAGTTATCAATGGTAGGTTTTCTCACCATCAACAATTTTGGGAGCACATCAATGTCCCCTGATCGATGGATTCTTTCAAGTCTTTGACCTCAACACATCTATTCACACTTGTTAGATTGCACTATGTACCTTGATTCCCATTTTCATTATCGGTGGGATATCTCACGTCTGTTATATATCTACATCAATAACCATTTGACCTCGACACCTTTATTCTCATGATGGGACATGTACTCGTAGCGGTTTGCATAGAAAACCTCTGAGATCGGTGGCATTCCACATATGCTACCTCCTTGATCGTGCCACTATTTATGAGATGTCATCTCTCTTGACTAGATTCCAGTGTATTACCAAATATCTTCATACACTATGGATATATTGTTCATTGTATATTGTACATGGCAATGACCACACATGACATTTGTATATCATGCCTATTCATGGCCATTGTACTCTTATGTATCTGGGACTACTATATGTATATTTGCAGTCATATGCAGAGATTTATCATTGTATTGTACTAATGAGTCGTTGGTTCTTCCACCTAGGTCTTCACTACTCCACTTCTAGGATGGATATAATGTATTTCGGCCATCATGTTACCCCTCTGACCTCACACATTAGGGGGCATCTGTTATAGTTGATTTTCCCACACTTGGTAGATCACATCTTTATGACCTTCCATGTCCCTCTGTAAACTTCTTGGACCCCCTTTGCTCAAGTTATACTCTTATTTTCCAAGAAAGTCCCCAAAAAACACATGTTTATGTGTATATGCTACTTTTAAAGCAATATTTGTGTGTACACAGAGATTTTGAGCCAATACCCGCGTACATCGGGAAATGTGTATGAATACAATTTTTTTTGGAGATTTCCTCATAGAGTCTTGAATAAATTGACTCTTGGCCTTCCATATGCCTTGAGAACGCTCAGACTCGACCCTATATTGCCCATTTGGAGGGCTATATATTGAGCCTCTTGGATGCATTGAAGGGGGAGAATTTTGAGAGCAAGGAAACTATAGTTCATTGTTGCCTCACTTGTTTATGCTTGAGTCTGCATCCCTTTATCCATTTGGAGCACACAGTGCTAATATTCCCAATATTTCCTTTGGTTTTTAACCTTGCTATTGTGATGGAGGATTGAAGTGGTGGAGGCCCAGGTGGAGGACTCAGTTTCTACGGTTTGAAGAAGTGCCGAGAAATTTTGTCACTCTCCTCTCTCTACTTTTATTAATAGAAATATCCATTTCATGTCCAATACATGTGCATAAATATGAATATTGTATCCATGGATGTAGTTATTTTTCTTATACATGATGGTTTATATATGTTAGAGTAGGCCTAACACTTTGATATATAGCATGCTTGTCTTGTTTGTTGTTGTTGAGAACGAATTGTGAATACAAGCGTGTTGGAAAAGCTCAGCGGGGATCTACATAAACCATCTGAAATAAGGTATGTTTCATATCCCTTAGTGTTAGATTTCTTTAATTCTCTTGCATATTGGAATGGATTGATTTATGGTTTCATTCAGGCTATTGTGGTATACCCCAAGCCATAGGAAGTTTCTCTCTGTAACACCATTAGAGGTTCAACCCTGTTGTATTCATACTCCAAATTTTCACAAAACTAACCATCCTTGTCTATTGAAATTTCCAAGCCATCATTAACATAGATCACCTCTTCTTCTTCAACATATCGATCAAACCATCATCTTCAACTACTGGTACAACCCTCATGGTTTCAACTTGAATGGGTGATCTGCAAAATTTATTCCCTAAGAGATTACTTTCCACAGGGGTAGAGGAAAGTGCTATGATACCACTGTAATGTCCCTGGATCTAATATACATATCAGAACACTAACTTGCTGCAAATTTAATGTAAAATTCTGATATAAAATTTGCACTCACTCAGTCAATTTTTGGAATAGGTAGATAAAGGTATTTTAATGAGAAATTTATGAACAGGGAAGCGAGATGAGGGAATAAACCCAAGGAAAATTTTAGGACTGAGAAATCATCTTCCCTAACACATTTATATCAAGGACCATTTAGGTTTTGGAATCAACTATGATGAGACTTACTACCACGTTTTTGGGTCACCTGATCGTGAACTAGGAAGAATTTTTCAAATCCAATTGACCAAAGGATTTCACAAGGATCAAATGTGTTAAATAAATGATAATAGGATTCAAATAAACCATCAGAAAACCAATAACAATTCAGGTAATATTTGGGGTTGTTAGGATAGATTTGGGAAAATTTGGCAATTTTGGCCTAGGAGGCCCTGCATAGAGGAGGTTGTTCAAACTAGGTACAACTCCAAATAAATTTCAGTTTAAAGATTTGGATGGATAGAAGGGTCAGTTAAAAACACACAACAACTTCTGGAATTGCATTTTGATGCACAAAACTCTTAGAATTAAATAAATTGTGAAACTAGTCAATTTTTCCTAGTCATCTAGCTAGGGTGTACAGAAATGCATGAAATTCGTATCTGAAATGATTGAACCAGAAGTTGGAATGTTGTTGAACTTCCACAAAATATATAACTTTGACTACTTCGACTATTTGACTTCTTTGATAGGTTCAACATCAGCTTTGACAAGTCCAAATATCAACACAAACGACCTCGAAAAATATTGATAGATTCTGCACTCGACATACAACATCTGGAGATGCCTTGTCGGCACCTGTTGAACAATGACATATTCAATATCTATTGTTTGCAACGGTTGAACTTACGAAATATTATAACTTCTTGTAACTGAACGTAATGGGTAGTCAACCAAGCGTCTCAACATTCTATATAAACATGTACATTCAATGTAACAATCAACCAACCTTGATAGAGAAGAAGTAATAATATAAATTGGTTCAAATTCTTGCATATTGTCTGTGTGCTTATTTGTTTTGATATAGTGTATTCCCAGCTTTTCTTGTTCTTTTTCTAAGATTCCTCCATAACAATGCTTGACTCATTTAGTGGACCGTTGTCCCCATCATGCATCTGGGCACAACCTGGATCATTGGTATCAGAGCTTGATCTTGTTCAGATCCTAAGTTATATTAACACTTCCATCAAAGTTATTTAACTTATTCTTGTTAAAATATGCTCACAAACTCATCAAAACAAGCAGGATCTTCCTTCAACTTTAGAAAAGATGGCTGAAGAAGCAGACAATAGACATGCAATCGACGAGACATAACAACTCATAGAAATAGCACTAGCTCGCCAGCGGACCAAAACGTTTGCCGAGTTCAGCGAGATTCTCATTTGATTCGCTTCAAACTCCGGGGAATCCTCAACATGACCTCACTCCTATAAGATTATCCCCTTCAAAGTACAAATGAATTTGGACATACCGAATCTTGAAGGCAATATTAACGAGGAATCTGTCGACAATTGGGTACAACAACTAGAATCATATTACTATGTGAATCAACTCTCCCAAGTGAAAAATATCACCATTGCATCCTTAAATATGTCAACCTCCGTACACTGCTGGTGGGAAAATTTATTAACAAAGATGGAAAAAGAAGGCGACCCCATAGAAACATGGGTAAAATTTGTTGAGTATGCTCGAAAGGGGTTTTACCCACCCAAGTATCTTGAACAACAGTATAAGAAGTGGCAGCAACTAAAGCAATGGAAAGACCAGTTCATGCAGAGTTATACTGACGAGTTTTATCGACTCATGGCTATACTTTTCATCTAAGAATAAGAGAAATTCCTTGTCCTAAAGTATGTCAGCAGTTTATGCCCGTATATTCAGCAAGAGATGGAGTTTCTTACTATTATTGCACTTGCAGATGCATTTCATTACGCCAGAAAGATTGAATTCAAAAAAAAGGAAAATCACGTTTCACGAACAAGCCAACAGATCGAACATCTGACAAGAAGTCATCGGTCGACTTAGAAAAGTCAAAGAACCCTTCTCAACCAACTCCGCCAAAGCCTGATCATCAAAAGAAGAAATTTCAGAAAGACAAGAGAGATTGCAACAAATAAGATCCTACCGGGGAATGGTGTGATTATCATAATTCAGCATGGCATAATACATCAGAATGAAAAGCTCAAAAGACATTTTTGGAAAAATTATCGACATCCAACTTGTCCAATAGAACCCTAGTAGAATCTGATCTAGATGTAGTAACCCTCTTGGATTCAACCTCAATCACTCTGAAAACATCGACTTTCATCGACTAGGAGGAACGAGAACGCATGTTCCATACACGGATATGAGTTTAGAAAAATCCATTACATCTGATTATGGATAATGGAAGCCAAAAGAACTTCGTTTATGAAGATCCTGTGAAGAAATTAGGTCTTCTCACCACTCCACATCCGCAACCTTACAATATCGGTTGAATGAAGGATGGACAAGAACTGAGAATCACACGCCAATGCAGACTCACCTACTTCATTAAGAATTTTAAAGATGAAGTACTCTGTGACGTGGCACCGCTTTTCATAGCCAACTCCTTGTTTGGGAAACCTTACTTGTGGGATTGGCATGGTACATATCAGTCACAGCCTCATAAGGTGATTGTCAAAATTCAGAATCAATGGTACGACATACCAAAAGAGACAACCCACATAAATGGTTGATATGATATCTTCTAAACAAACAAAGAATCTTATCAACCGTGCCAATAATTTCGCATTAATTATGATAAAGCCTCAACATTCCAAAAATACTACAACAATGAGTCAACTCATCGAATAGCGCAAATCTCGGCAACAGCAACAGATCGACAATATTCTTGAGGAATACCGAATATATTTCAAGAGTCGAATGGAGTAACTCTGCATTTCCAGGTAAAACACTCCATTGAACTTGTTCTTGGTTCTCATTACCTAATGCATCTGTTTACAGAAGATCCCTTCTCGAGAATGAAGAGATTCACAGGAAAATATAGGATTTGATCGATAAGGGTCATATCTGCCCCATCTCTTCTCTTTGTGGAAGTCCAGTCATCCTAGTTCTAAAGAAAGATGAGACTTGGTGCATGTGTATCGACTATCAAGCTCTCAACAAAATTTTAGTAAAGAACAAATACCCTCTTACACGAATAGATGAACTCACTGGCAGTCTGAAAAGTTCTAAGTTTTTTACAAAACTCTACCTCAAGTTGGGATATCATCAAATTCTGATCGAGTCCACCAATGTATGGTAAACGAATTTCAAGACCAAGGAAGGATTGTTTGAATGGTTAGTCATGCCTTTCACCTTAATCAATGCACCTGCAACCTTAATGATATATATGGATGACCTTCTATGACATTTCATCGGTAAGTGTGTCATTATCTATCTCGACGATATCTTGATTTTCAGTCAATCATGGGAAGAACATGTTAGACAACTTCGACATTTCTTCGACACTCTCCAGCAACATCGACTATATCTGAACATGGACAAATTCTCATTTGCGATGACCAGCATCAAATACTTGGGGTATGTAATTGACTCTGTACACATTCATGTCAATCTAGAAAAAGTACAAATCCTCAAATATTGGCCCATTCATCAAAACATTCTTGAACTAAAAAAAAAAAATTGGTTTGGAAAATTTATATCGATGGTTCATACTTGGCTTCAGTCACATCACATGGCCTTTGAATCAGTTAACTAAAGGAAATGGGAAAATTGTCTTTAAATGGACACTGACACAACAACAAGATTTTGAACAGCTTAAGAACAAGCTTTGTACTACACCAGTACTTGTGTTACCTGATTTGCATCATCCTTTCGAGATTGAGACAGACGCATTGGACTATCATCTCAATGTATTGATTGTTTAATAAGTTGTCGTTGATGCCAAAAGCACATGTTCATTGATGCCAACAAGTGTGTCTTAGAGCCCCTTGAGGAGCCCCTGAGGGTTAAGTAGTTTTCAATGTCAAAGGAGGCCTTTTGACGTTTTCCAAGCCCAAGTCTGAAGCCCTTGGATCCCTTGGGACAATGGAAAAATCCATGAACACTCTGTAGAATGTTTAAGTACCCCTAAGTTGGTTCGATGGTTCCCCGGTTGTTTTCTTGGCTCCCCAGTATCACAACCTATGCCCTTGTACCCTAGAAAAGTGTCCCTGGTGGGTTGAAGAAGTGTGGAGTCCAAATGACCCATTCTATGGTCATTTGTGTTTATAATGAGATCTTGGAACCCTAGGAGAAGTCCTTGAACCCACACCCTGTTTGTCACGGTTATGAAGCTTGTGGTAAGTTTGTTGACCCAACAAAAAGGCCCTAAAACCCTTACCTTTGGTCCCTAAGCCTACATTCTACCCTTTGTTGTATGCCTTGCTCCTAATAATATTATTTATGACATTTATACCTTTACACCAACCCTTAAATCCCCAATGGTGACCCTTAAAGCCCACAAGGTTCATTAAACCCTTAACCCTAAAAATAATAAGACCACCTAACTAAATATTATATTAAACCTAATGTTTGAATAATTACAACATAATTTCATAATTAATAAAACCTTAAAAATGTTTAATACAAAGTGTCACAATTAAAAGAATTAAAATATTAATTAAATATTTTAATAATCAATAAAATATTAAATTGACAATCATTATCCTCCAACGTTGAACCCACCAAGTATTACCAAAAAAAATGGAATTTAACACTTACCATAAAGGTCAGCCCCATTAAATAATGAATTAAAATTATGCTTGATAAAAATGAAATGCATCTTTCTCCTACACATCGGGCCCATTGATGTCTTATCTATTAAAACAAGTTTTTAACACTAAATAACCCTTGAATTAATAATAAAAACAATTCCAAACGTTTTAGGTTATCCTACAAGAAGCCAACCACATTAAATGGATTCTTTTTATTTAATAAAATTTTATTTACACTCCATCAAGGCGAATCCTAACTAATCTCCCTCAATGTGTATTTATACACCAACTCTTTGTCATAAATGAACCACAACACATACACCCTTTTGACTGAGATTTTCGGACAAGGAAGAGCAGAGAACAATATACCCAAATTTTTCAGTCTTATATTGCCATCATTTTGACCAACGAAATTACAAGGTCAACTGCGGCATAACTCGCAGGCATGAAGAAAAACTCGTGAGCAGCAGAGGAAGAAAAAATTGTAGTCAATTTTTTTTGAACCTTAGTTTTGATAAAAGTGCTGAGACTTAGATATTTTGTTCGTTCTAAGGTGTTGGTTTGAGGAATACTAGAGAAATCTGAGTTTGACTGTTTTTGTGAGTTTTTGTTGGTGTTGGTTTGAGGAATACTAGAGAAATCTGAGTTTGACTGTTTTTGTGAGTTTTTGTTGGTGTTAACTGTTCAAACAACAGAGAAAGATTACAGACCCGAGTTCTTCATGAACAAGCAGCAAATTGATTGATTTTTCATGGGTACAGACAACAGTAACATGCCTCCTTGTCATCTTTGTGAGAGTCCATAAATTCATGCATGAAAAGTATGTAATATGAAGTAGACAAGTGTATTAATAGAGTAGTGATGAACTGGTGAGATGAATTAGTGTACTAGTGCAGTGTTAGTATGAGTATATAAATGTACAGTTAGTAGTGCTGAAGTGTGTGTACAAGTGTATGGATGATAATGAATGAACATGTATGTACATGTGAATGTACATATGATTGTGTAAACAAGTGTTGAACTAGTGTACAAATGCAATGAACTAGTGTACAAGTGTATAGATGATCAGTGATACGTAGTATGAAAAGTATGTACAGTATAGTGTGAAGAGGATGTGTGAAGTGTATGCAGCCAAGACATGTGTATGTTGTGATATATAGAAAATATAGTACAGGTACAGTGTACAATGAAAAGTACAAGTGAGGTATGTAGAGTAAGTGAGTGGACAAGTAATATGGTATGTACAAGTTATATGCGTGTAAACAGTGAGTGTGAAATGTACGGGATATACATACAGCGATGATGATACATGAGATTGCTCAGTAGTATATTGATACATGCTAAATGGTGATTAATACATACATGATCATACATGTCTTGAATTGATGACTCTACATGATATAATGATGCACATTGTCTTCACACATGCTATGATATGATTCTATGATGCTCTACAATACTTTATCATGTACCTATATGACATGGTATTCTTCTATGCACTATGATGATGATACAAGCTATATTGATGAAACACTCCCACGCTCTATGATGAACATACATGCAATGGTGTGATGATGCCATGATGCATACCTATGATGATGATGCATGATGATGCATGCCTTGTGTTCAACATAAGCAGCGCAGAGTTACTTGTTTAGTAATTGTGTATGAAAAGAGGTACATGAGAAGTATGTGGCAGTGATATCCACAGCAGATTCAGAGATTGGATTGGCACAGGTTGCCTTATGAGCAGTTGGTTTGACTCATATTGACTGAGTTGTATGAGCAGTTGGTTTGACTCAGGAGGAATGAGTTTGGTAGGAAGTTGGTTAGACTCAGATGGAATGAGTCGGGTGATTAATTGGTACAGTGTGCTTGGACAGGTTACTGGTTCAGTTCCGGTGCAGTGATGTGAAAGTGATAAGTTGATGAATAATGATCAGATGATGAGAAGTGTGATACATTAGACAGTGATCAGTTGATGAGAAGTGTGATACATCAGACAATGATCAGTTGAAAAGTAGTGATGAGATGATGAACAGTGGTTAGTAATGGTAGTGGTTGTGCAGTGTGGTGCAAATTGTGCAGTGTAGTACATGTGTTTATTAGTAGGTCCACATGATCAATGCAGTTGTGGTTCAAGTTGGTTTGACTCAGGAGGAATGAGTTTGGTAGGAAGTTGGTTAGACTCAGATGGAATGAGTCGGGTGATTAATTGGTACAGTGTGCTTGGACAGGTTACTGGTTCAGTTCCGGTGCAGTGATGTGAAAGTGATAAGTTGATGAATAATGATCAGATGATTAGAAGTGTGATACATTAGACAGTGATCAGTTGATGAGAAGTGTGATACATCAGACAATGATCAGTTGAAAAGTAGTGATGAGATGATGAACAATGGTTAGTAATGGTAGTGGTTGTGTAGTGTGGTGCAAATTGTGCAATGTAGTACATGTGTTTATTAGTAGGTCCACAGGATCAATCCAGTTGTGGTTCAATAGTTCCGTGTCTATCTTCTTATCTGGGTGGCAAGACGGAGCAAGGAAAAGAGGTTGGTGCATCCTTGTAGTTTAAGCTGGATAACTAGGGAGCTATAGCTTCCTTCAGGTTGGAGCCTGTAAATCAAGGGATTGAAGCCTCCTTCCAGTTGTAGCTGGAAAATTAAAGTCTTTAGGGGGTTTTTTCCTCCTTCCAGTTAATTCTCGAAAACTATTTTAAAAAGTATTTCGTATTTTTCCCGCCAGGACTTGGGTTTGTGACGTAAAAATCTTGTGTACTATGTTGCTATAATTTCTATGTGATGATGATGATATGATTATGATAAAAATGTTGATGATGATATTATGATAATGTGATAATGCATAATATTGATTAAGTTATTGATTGTTAAAGTTGAAAAAGTAACAAAAACTGCACACACGGACTCACCCCCCTATCTGTGTGTCTAGTGTGTCCAACAATGATCACTCAGTCAGGTCACCCAGTTGAGTTTCATTCTAAAACTTTAAACAACACTATTAGAAGGTATTCGACGTATGAAAAATAATTGTATTCCATTGTGCAATATCTTAAACAATGGAGACACTACATTTTTAGCAAGGAGATGGTCATCCTCACTGACCATAAACCTTTGCAGTTCGCTATGTCCCATTCGAAACTACATACAACCTGGAAACTCAAGTGGATTGATTACCTGCAACAATTTCAGTTGGTAACTAAGTATCGGAAAGGCAAAGCCAATGCCGCAGCCGATTGTCTTAGCCGACCACCCATTACTCTACTGTCTATAGTGATGAGTATGCATGGTTACAGAACTACTACTTGGCCACAATTGCATTCAGTATATTGTGACTTCTCCATTTTATCGTCAGGTTCAGACCAACACACTGTCTACTACCGACTACTTCCTAAAGGACACCTTGATATACAAGCTTGGATAGATTTGTGTACCGACCGGTGAGCATTGAAAGAAGCTCATTTGGGATGTGCACTACAAAAAGGCCGCAAGACATTTTGGAGTCGCAAAAACACTTGTTACCCTCCAAAATTATTTACTGGCATTCACTTAAATATGACTTTAAAGGTAAACGTGTTTGAATTATCTATATCTAAATCCCCAAGAGCTAACAGATTTTTTTTACGTTCAACAGGAAAAGTTTGGAGTACTTCCAAAGTGGACATAGTGCAAGGTTCTTGAGCTAGATCTTTGACGATATTATAAAATTGGGCAGCTCAAGCGCTAGGATTAAACATTGATTTCCATATCATACTCTTAGGAGGACATAAAATTGCATCAAGGATTGGTTTTCCAATGGTGAGAGGGCTAGTAGAAGGAGACGGAGAAGAAGAAGGATTAGTAGAAGGAGCATTATTAGGAGAACCTTTGTCCTTTTTATCTGGAAGTTTCTCATATGTCTATGTTCATGTAGTTAATCCAACTGTTTCAGCAGACATCATCTTGATTATTTCCATGGAAGAAGAGGTACCATGTAAAGACCCATGGTATATCAATTGTTGTTGTGGCGGGAAAGGGTCAGTAAGAATTGATAATGCAAGATTGTTCCTTAAAAGTATATTAACCTCTTCACATCTAGGACGTTCCTTAGTGAAGTAATCATCTCCACACAATAAAAAAGGGATAATTAAATTTCTTCTTTGGTTTCGACACATTCTCAGGATTTGTAGTATTTGGGTTCTCTTGAAGGTTTCCGACTTTTTTTGAATTACCTTTACCCTTCCTTTTATTTCCAAGTGATTGTGAGCATTGGATCACATTCATCTCGGTGAAAACAGTAGGAGTTGAGGTGGTTTTAGGAGAAGAACTATGTAGCTTGGTGGGTTTCGCTATGGAATGGGGTTGGATTGAACCTACAACACCATCCACAAGAGGTTCGAAAGGTGGTTTGGAAGGATCGATGTCCGTATGAGGAGAATTAGGGATCAAGTCATACAACATTTGAGACTAGGATTAAAACAAGACCAAGTATTGTCCATGGATGATGGCTTGTTCCTTGGTAATAACACCTCCCATAGCCACATCTTTGGTGATGGGGAGAAACAATGATTTATTGAACCAGTCATCTAACAACTGAATGGAATGGGAGCTTTGATCAACCTTTGTCACCTCCTCCACTCATGAATGTGATCAAATATGCAAGTGGAGGTGGCCTATCGGATATAATTGAAAATATCGATAGCAATCTCATAATGGATAAGTAGCTGAAAGTTGTTGAAATATTGTAACTTCAAAGGATATTCTAAATGTCGTTTACTGATGTAACCCAAGGGAAATGTTATTCTTCCTATGGTGGGTGTTACTATTGTATTTGGTCATCACAGAGTCATGAGGTAAAGCCTCCATTTTAATTTTGCTCATTAGTACCCTAATGAATAATATAATATATTGTTTTGAGCCTTCCTAGGTGAAGTCAGACCAAACAGTTTAGTGGGGCAAACTTGTTTAGGGTAAAAGTCAATTGGCTCAATGTGTGTAAATAGGAGAGTTGTGATTCTTATTTGAACATAGAATCACTCACTTGAGTAGCACATAGGAGAGAGAGAGAGACAGAACAAAAGGAATAGAATACCTATTTTTTGGGTTATATCTTATACATCTTTTACAGAGGAATTTTTGGTTGGGTTTTCTTCCACTTGAGGGTTTCCTAGGATAAATATTGTGTCTATCTTGTGATTGTGTTTATTTCAGTGATTTTGCATATGCTATTGTTGTGATTTTGAATTGAAAAATAATGATATCTAGTCTAGCATATGAAATATTAACATGGTATAAAAGCTATCCTGAATAGGACAACTTTCAGAAGGTGAAACTCCCTCTCCTCCCACTCTAGAAGAAATTAGGGTTTTTGCAAAATTTGGAATTTGGAAGATATGCTCACATAGAAAGTTGCACCTCCATGGAGCGCATCTATTGATCCCAGGATCGAATTTTTTGGGTGGTTGAATATCTAGGAAATCAAAACCCTATTTTGGACCTGAACCAGAAAACTAGAACCAAAAACTATGCAGAGATGCAACCTCGCAAGTAGGATTTGATGGGTGAAGATTTGAGATCTCCAGAAATCAGTTGGACCAACCAAATCTCCTCAGTCAAGCACATCTATTGGTAAGGTTAGCCTCCTATTTTCAGAAATTTCATTTTTTAGTGACCTACTGGACAAGATGGCCCCGAGCACTAAGCTTGAGGACAAATTGGAAGGACTAGAAAAAATCCTAGCTTGGAAGTATATGATTGGTCTCATTATGAAAGAGAATGACCTTGAGAAGTACATCAAGGCTAATATTGCATAACCTAAATAAGATGAAGCTAAGGACAAGCATGAATAATACCTAATCAAGGAAATGAGGATCATTGATGATTCTATTAAGGATCACTTGATCCCTCAAGTGTCATCTAAGAAGACACCTAAGCAGATGTATGATGCACTTTCCAGAATGTATGAGGGAAGGAACATCAACAGAAATATGAATATGAGAGCTCAAATGAAGGGCACCAAGGATCAGCAAAGGAGATTCTATTCAAGATTACTTCACAAGGGTCTCCCAATTCAAAGAACAACTAAGTGCTACTGGAGACACCCTTGATGAGGATGAACTAGTTATGACTTCTCTCAATGGTCTCATTAGACCTTGGGACTAATTCATATAGACTTTGTGTGTCAAAAAAGAAAGTAGGAAGTTTGGCATAGTATGGGAAGATTGCATACAAGAAGAAGCTAGAGCAGCCAATGGAGAAGCTCTACTAAGAGAACATGATCGGCCTCTAGCCACCCATACTAAAGGAATAAAGCAATCCAACTTCAAGAAGAGTCATCATAAGCCTTCAAAGAAGAAGTTTCAGAAGAAGAAGAAGGATTACTCAGAGTACCAATACTGTAACTGCCATAAGATAAGACACCTAGCCAGAGAGTGTCCATCACCCATTAGGGAAATTTTGAGGTAAAAAATGGGCCTCATAAGGGATATATTAAAATATTATGAACTAGGCATTTTATAGGGAAGGTATATTGAAAACTCACATTTCCACTACATTAAATGTATAATTTAGATAACCATGGTTGAGTTACATATTAGAAACAAAAATAATAAAAAATGTTATATTGAAGTGGCTAAAAGTTGATTTTAATTTCCAAAAAATGTGTAGAACTTGGATGCATTCATGTCCTTGAACTTAGAGATCACTTTTAATAATAAAATATAAACACAATGAAAATACAATCAAATATGTTTTAATAATAAAATATAGACACAATGAAAAGATAATCAAATAATACAAAATTAAAAAACATCAAAATTTTAAAATTTTCTTCAACCACACATTGAAAATTGAAATTTAATATATATATATATATATATATATATATAAAACTTATGTAATTTTGTGTTTTTATATAATTTATGTATTTTTATGATATAATTAATTTAGTGTTTGAAAATTAAAATTTAAGATATTATATCTCTTTTAAATTTTTTATTATAACTTATAGTTGTTAGGTTCTTAATAAAATTTACATCTAATATGCTTAACCCATTATTGAAAATTAAAATTTAAAATAATAAATATAAATGTGTTTTTTAATTTAAATTGTTTATTTTCTTATTAAATCAATTTATTTGTTTTTATAATGGAAATAATTTAGTTAAATTCTCATAAAATAGGATGTTTATGATTTGTATAAAAAAACATTAAACCAATTTGTGTTTTTTTTCTATATTAATAAATTAATCAACTATTATTATTTTTTAAATTTGTTTTCTACATTTTAAAATATATAGAAATATTTTAACATATTCATTATATACTATAAATTATATGTGTGTGTGTGCGAGAGAGAGAGAGCTAGAGTAATCAACAACGAACATTTTGTCAAACCACGAACTTGCTTAATATATTGCTTGCCTTAACCTAAAGTGCAGTTGCCAATTAGCCTACATTTGTGCCCCTTACTAATATATTTATTATACATTCTAAATTTTAAAATTTAAAATTTTGATTTTAATAATTTTTTATTTTGATATAGGTTAGCATATATATTCTATACTTAAATCTAAATCTTTAAAATTTTATTTTAATAATTTAGAATCTCAGTTTTTCTTAACTTTTAATTAATTAATTGTAATACAAATTTATAAAATATTGTTTTTTAATGTAATTACACAAGTTAATATTTAATATGTTAAACTTTGATTTTAATATGTTAAACTTTGATTTTAATATTTTGTATAGTGTAATATTTTGTAGTTTTTAATTAATTGTACTATAATTTAATAAAATATTACATTTTAATATGCTGTTTTGTTTAGAATTTAAGTTTCTGAAAGTTAGCTTTTAAATTGGGTTTTTATGAATATATTATTTTGTAATGTTTTTTATTGTAAATTTTGTTATATAAATCTAATAAAAAAATATTTAAAAAAGTTAATAATACTTTTTTAAAATAACAAAATAAAATAAAGTTCAATTAAAATTATATAATTATATGATATTTTTAGATTAAGAAAAATGGATGAATATATCATATATTTGTAAGTAAAAGTATGTAACTAAAAGATATTTTTAACATTAAGAAAAAATTGATAAATATAACATATATTAAAAATTGTATAAAGACATGGATATTATGTGAAAAGACATATATTGTCTTTTTCAAAATATATGAAGGGATAATAATATATTTTATTGAAAAAGTGTGAAAAAATATTAGTACTTTACTCTTCCTGTAAAAGTAATAATATATTTTATTGAAAAAGTGTGAAAATACATTAGTACTTTACTCTACGTGTAAAAGTACTTGTAGAATATCATGGTTAATGATATATTTTGATCAACCTTTTAGAATATGACAAATAAGCAACCTTAACTCAAGTAATTCCAACTCAACTATTATAGATGATGTCATTCTCTAGATTGTGATTGGTTCTTAAAAAAATTATTTTAATAGTACTTTTTTTTGTTTGGAGGCCCACTTTTTACCTCAAAATTCTCCTAATGAAAGAAGAACAACAACAACAGGAGACATCATGCTCATCTAGCTCAAAATGAGAATGAAGAAGAAGAAAGACCTCTAAATAGACTAACTAGAGGTGAATATGTATTATTCTCTGCACTCTCTTGGTTTGTAACACATAGAGAAGATACATGGCTTATTGATAGCAGTTCCTCAAAGAACATGATAGGGAAGAAGCAAACTCTGTCAAGACTTGAAGAAAAGAACTCTCCCCAGAAAGTATCATTGGGAGATGACTATCAATATCTCATCAAAGGTATTGGTGAATCAAGCTACAATATTTAATCTAGGACTTCCATGAAGATGAAGGAAGTTTTGTATGTACCAGGTTTGAAAAATAACTTACTTTCCATGTCTTCTCTAGATAAGAAAGGATATAGAGTTTCTTTTATAGATGGACAAGTACATATGTGGTCCAAAGGAAGGACACTTGAAGATGTTGTGGTCATTGGAGAAGAAGAAGGAGGATTATACAAACTCAAAGGACATCCAGAGACAAACCTTGTCCATGATACTACTAGCTCAAGTGAATTGTGGCATGGGATACTTTCTCACGTCAACTACAAAGCATTTCCCTATGTGAGCAAGGTGGTAATAGGGTTACCAGATATGAAGATCGTGTTGTCGTCTTTCACACACCTGGGGGTTAAGTGCAACAGAAATATTCAAGCTGATAGGTGTGTCCATTGAGGAAAGTCTTGAGTCAAGTACTATCACTTGATTTTGACTCCTCTGCTTAGGCCAAACTCCTAACGAATCCAATGGGGGTGGTCCCTAAGAAAGAGTTCAACTAAGGCTCTTTATATTTTAGTTGTTAATGACAAAATTAAGTTGTTTCGGGATTTTTTGGTAAATAATTCCATCGTAATACTGATGCAAAATTGTTTAAACATTCAAAAACATATAACATGAGTATATAAAGATTAATATTGACAAAACTGATAATCAAATGAAAATAAGATTGCTGTGTACTCGAATCAGTGCCAAATGGAGTAAAAAATTATGTTGAAAAGGAAATATTTTGCAATGTGTCTTGGTCAGTTTTAATTATTAAAGATGAGTTTATTTAAGGGAAGGGGGATTCTCGATATACTTATGAAGTACTGAGAATATGTCCGGAGGGATGACAAAATTGGTTAGTCACTCGGAATGTGGGTTGGATCGAAGTCTTTGTGTAATACCCCAATTTTGACCCCATTGCATTAAAATTGTACGTGATATAAATATCGTTATTTAAATCATGGTGAGGAGCTAAAGGCTAAGGCCCCACCATGGATTTAGCTTTTTATGTATCAGCATTTAAAATTGATGCATATGGTTATCATGCTATCTAGGCACAATATATGTTGAGATATCATGTAAATATGCAATTTAATAAAAATACCCACAACTAGCTATGTCAATGCAACAAAGAGATGGGAGCATGATTTCACAAGGAACAGGGAATGATATTATTCAAAGCCTTGAGCCAATAGTATTGATCCAAATTTCAATGGGAGAACCCATAAAGTTGTCAACTACCTTTTTTGTCTTTTGTGCCCAATCATTTATTTCTTCCAGAAATTGGTTGAGGTAGTTAATGCCTTGGGAAGTGAAGAGTATGGCAGTCAAAATTCCTATTGGGGAATCCATTAGTTTTTCAAAATCATATTTTGACTTATTGGGCAAGTTATCACCCAGAAATGCATGCCCATTCCATTATTCACCCATGTGTTTCTCTTCCTCATGCATATGGAACTACGTGTGTATTTTCCTTCATGATTTCTGTTGTTTTCCTCATTTTTCCATACCCAGAGATCTGGTTTTGTATTGTTGAGTGAATGTGCAATAGAGATTCAAGATTTGGGGGTTTGGGGAGGTTGATTTTGCTCCTATAGTTCCCAAGAACGTTTCTGAAAATGAATTTCTCACCCAAGGTTGATTTCTCTATCTGCAATTTCGTTTTTCGTTTCCCGGGACATTTTTTTCAAACCCAACACTTGTGTTGGTTGTTGTGTGCATCCTTCTTTTAGTCCTAAAAACTTAGGAGTGGAAGAAGCCCAAAATTTGCTTGATAAACCTAGTGAAGAGAGGAACCTCACAGACAGATCAAGAGGGGTTGGAAAATCTTCTATGCACACCCTGAAGAGAATTGGAAGGGAAGGTATGGCCTGAGGGACTATGTAGTAGTGAAGGGAATACTTCTTTGTGTTGGGTGTGTAGGTATTTTGGATGCCAAGCTAAATATATCTATTGTAGGTGTCCATAGCTTTGTGGTTGAGCTCACTAGCTTATCAATTCTACCTTTCCACTGCCTTAGCATCCTGATAAACCCAACTCATGATTGGATTGGCTAAGTTTTGATATGTTTTGGCTATGTGTGAGCCTATTTTTCCCTAGTTTCTTATGGAAATAATTCCCATCTTGGGGGTGGAAATGGTGCTAAGAGATTGATGAGCACACTAACCTATGGTTGGGTGGAACGTTGCAACGACCTAGCTAGTTGTGGTACAACTAATTTTCAAGATAAGTATTCTATGAGTATCTAATTTCTGCAACTCTATTTGTTTAAGAATTATTATGAACATATGAATGTGTTGAATGAATCTTGATTCCACTGTATATTCATGTATTATGCATCTGTACATGTATGTTTTATTTCAATTCATTATGTTTATATTCATGGGCCTAGATCCAATATTGATAGACAAAGCAGTGTTGTCATGTCCTCTCCATCAATGAGATGAGGGGAAGGGATGTGACACTCTGAGAAGGTGTTCAACACTACACCAAGAAGGGTGAAGCTTAACTATATTCGGAGGTCACTATTCAGTAGTTCCCGCCTCCTTTGATAAATTTTCCCAATAATGTCAAAAGGCATTATGCCATATTTTCACAATCTTTAGAAGGTTGTTGATTTTATTACTGTGAATTAATTATTTAGATGTGAAGAATTGATCAGTGCATATTCCTTCTTTTGGTTATCCCAAAGCTCATGGAGAACCTGCGATGGCCTGCAAGAGCATACACTGGAATGGAAAAATGTTTGTTCCAATTATATACTGAAGCAAAAATATTATGGAAGCAAAATAGAAACTAAATCCTAAAATAGTCCACAAGATATGTGTAATTTTCTAATCATCCACCAATAATCGACAAAAATCCTTTGGTTGGTGGAGAGAGCATACTTCGTGGAAATGAGCGAGGGAACAAAATTATTTAAAAAATTTAAAAGATGGAAATGAAAAATAAATAACTAACTAAAACAACCTTCAAATAAATAATATTGTTTGCATGCGATTGTTAGAAAAATTCAAGTGACGAAAGAGACGATACCAATCTCCCCAGGGGGAATGAAGTGTGGGAACTGTGTAGCCCACTTTCTTTATTTATTACTTATGATTACAATATCATAAAAATTAAATCAAAAGATGTATTATACCCCATAAAATAGGTCTAAATATTTATACAACTTTATGGAGTGAAGGGGGATGAAGAAGAGGGAAAACTGAGGTTTTTTTTTTATGTCCCGGTAGACCCAAAACTCGAATTCTGAGCAGAGATTCCTCCTGTTTTTCTTTGGAACTGTTAAAAAACAATGATTTAAATTATTATAATATGTTGGAATGAATGAATCAAGGATAAAAACTAAAACTAATTTCAGTACTTGAAAAATATTGGAAAAAAATACGAGTTTTTAAAGCATCGAAATGACAACTTTAGATTCAGCAAAAGATGATTCTTTTTAAGCACTTCTAAATCTAAATTATCTGATATGATAAATAATTATATTGAAACTATCATACTTTTAAATAAAATATATCACATTTTCATATTCAAACTATGAAACCAGAAAGAGGAGAGAGAATTGTTTTGAGAAGATGGAAAGTAACTTGAAGCCTAGCTTGATATTCTTATGAAAACATTGGAGACCCTGTAGAAATAAGACAAAAATTGAGGTATTTTCAAAGAGTAAGAATATACAACTGATTTCAACTCCTCCTTTGAAAATTTAACCTGCAAAACAAACCTATGAGAAACCCCTGCATAAAACTTTAGATCTAGTGTACTTAAAAACAAGAAATGAGAAAGTGTTGAAACACAACTAAATATGAACAACTACTCTCCTATCTCTTGCAATCAAAATACCAATAAGAAAGTTACAGCCATAAATTCATACTCTTTATGTCTTACGATGACCTTCTAATCTGGATCTAATAGCAATTTAAACAGAAAGAAGAAACTCAGAAATTTAACAATGTCACCTCAAATACTAGCAAGCAATCATCTCATAACACAGAGTGGACCTCCAAAGTTTGCAATTTTATTCATCAATATAGAAACAATACAAAATGATAGGTTTTCTTTGCATCCATTTAAACAAAGGAGGATAACTGTGCTTTTATAGCCACAAAAGAGATCAAACCCTGGGGGGGCACATTTTCCAAGTGGAGAGGAGGTTTGGGAGGTTGAAAAATGCATGTGAGGAAGGACTTAGCATTGGGATGAAGGGAATCCACCTCACAGGAGGTTAGCCACATGTCTTAGGAGGCCTCCACCTCTCCCAACCACCTCAACCACACGACGAATTGTGCCCTCCTTGAGGAGAATGTGTCCCCCTTTAGTGGAGAGTTGTCTGACACCTCAAAGAGAAGGTGGGTGATTCTCTCTAGGCTCATGAATTCCCCATAAAAGATGCTCAACCAACCTGCCACCTTAGAGACAAGTCCCAGACATGCTTCCTTTGATTTAGGATTGGGGTTTTCTCCAATTTTTCCATTTATTTGACCCTCCAAGCCATTTTGGAGAGAAATCGAAATTAATAATTGAAAATTATTAATTTGACTCTCAAAAGTGGGTTTGGGGGTTAAGTTCAGTCTCTAGCTCCAAAAATGAGCATCCCCATGAAAAAATTGGATCCCTAAGCCCAATTTTATGAAATTTTGAAATATTACAATTAAAATACACCTTATTGATGGTTTTATTAAAAAAAATTAAAAATTAAAAAAATCTAGGGGGGAATTATAAGATGTTCATGAAAATATGGACATATGACTAGCATGGTATAATACATAGAACCTAGGCTTTAATAACCTTTCTAAGAAAATTTTTATTGAACTCACCTTCCCGACTTTGGAGGATTTTGCGTGGAAAACTTGAATATTATATGCTAAGATAATGCCATATAATTAAAAAGGAAAAAACACTCTAGGATGATGAACATGGTGACCAAGTATAAGAAATTCAAGCCTTTTACATAAAAGACCCTCATTCTATTTCATTTATTACAATTCCCTCGAAAGGTTTGAACATCCAAAAGAGGACACAAATGGCCCTGATGAAACCATGGAACTTTCGAGCAAGTAAGAACAAGTGATTTTTTTTATCCTTGGTGGGTCACTTGAAAATTCCCCTAAGTGAAAACTAGTGGATAACAGATCGAACATGAGTGCACTTGAAAAGGATGTTCAAGAGGAAAGAACATCAAGAACCCCTTTCCTAAAAGTGAAACAAAGACTAAAGGTATGTTGGAACTAATTCATTCTGATGTTTGTGGTCCTATGACGTCCATATCCTTAAGTGGATATGAGTATTATGTCACATTTATTGATGATTATTCAAGAAATACTTGGATATACTTCTTGAAAAAAAAGAGTGAAGTTTTCAGGAAATTCAAGGAATTCAAAGCCTTGATAGAGAACCACTCAAAAAAGAGAATCAAGACGTTAAGATCAAATAATGAATACACTTCAAAGGAATTTGAAGCATTCTGTAATGAGATAGGAATCAAGAGGAAACTAACCACTCCTTATAATCCCAAATAGAATGGTGTTGCAGAAAGAAAGAATAGAACTATCATGGAAGTAGTGAAGACCATGATTCATGACCAAGACCTCCCTATGCACCTATGGGTTGAAGCAGCAAGAACATATGTATATGTGTAGAATAGACTATATCATAGTCCTCTTGGATTCAAGACTCCTCAAGAGATGTATACAGGAAAGAAGCCTAAAGTGATCCATCTCAAGATATTTGGTTGTCGAGTATATGTACATATTTCTAAAGAGAAGAGAACCAAATTGGATCCTTCTAGAAAGAAGGGAATATTTGTTGGATATTGTGAAGTCTTCAAAGTCTTCAAGATATACATTTTAGGATTCCATCATATTTATATTAGTAAGGATGTAACATTTGATGAAGTGACAAATATTAAGAAATATAGAAGGTGTCAGCTTGAAGAAGTAGATGAAGAGGATGTACCTCCCAAAATGGTAGAAGTTGTACCCTCTCCTAAAATAGTAGCATCTAAAGATCATGACATACTATAACCTCAAGAGTGTTAGTTTTTCAACATTAATCTAGCATTATGTTAGGATCTTTACTGAGAGAACAAAAAGTACAGCAATCAAACACAAGAGACAATGAACACAGTGTTTTTCATCAGGGAAACCATAAATGGAGAAAACCCCACAACTTCCTCAGAGATAGAATCAGCACAAGATGTAAAACCCCAAAACAGTAAGATGCACTCTCGACAGCAGTAATCTTCTTCTTGTCTAGCCCTAGTGTCTTCTCCTTCCTCAAATATGCGCTACACTTGAGTGTGTGAGTGATGTGTACTAAATAGAGACCCCAGCTCTCTATTTATACTAATCCTGACATGACTAAAACCCTACTAGGGCCAACCTCTACTAGGAGATTCTAATAACTCTAGTGCCCCAGAACTGCGGGGACTTTAACCCTTAGACAATCGGAGGGTTACCCACTATGACTTGACATGATTTTTTTACATTATTGATTCTCTCGATCGGAACATCAAGGCATGACAACATGACTCAATTACATAATAGATACATCCCAGAATAAACATCGGGTTACAATACATAAGATACATAGAAGAATACATTCCAAAGTTACAAATACATCAACACTCCCTCTTAACTAGGAAGGTATTCTTTCGACACAATTTTCACCATTGATCTTCTTCTCTATATCAACTGGATCATCTTGTCATCTGCATCTCGAGTCTTCTGATTCTTCAAGGCATCTTCATCTTCAAGTCATATTCATCCTTCGCATCTGGATCATCTCTCGATCTGGATCATCATCACTGGATTTGGATCATCTCTCAATCTAGATTATCATCACTAGATCTGGATCATCACTCAATCTGGATCATCATCACTAGACTAGATCTGGATCATCACTGCTGGATCTGGATCATCACTCAATCTGGATCATCACTGCTGGATCTAGATCATCACATGATCTAGATCTATCGAAGTCATCATAACTGGATCTGGATCATAACTCAATCTGGATCTCATCTGGTCATCATCATGTGTTCTATCACGTCATATAAATTTCTACAAAGCCAGCCTTCTTTCATGCTGGTTGTAGGCCTAGCCATCAGGTAGGTCTTCACCCAACACTTACATTTGACCTACTCGTTAGAAAGGCATGCCCAACACTCACATTTGATCATGTAGTAACCTAGAATCACATCAGAAAGGCCCAACACTCACATTCACCAGCATGATAGGACATCACATCACTAACATATGTGAAAAGGCTTCAGCACTTATATCTAACCTGGAAGGAACTGAATCCTCTCACCATCGCCAGAAAGGCTTGCACTCACATCTGATCTGGAAAGCACTGAATCCTCTCACCATGACAAAATGGCCCCAAGTCCTAGACTGGGCTACCTAGTAACGGACTAGGTGCCTCCATTCTCTCGGAGAATGGCAGTTGCCCTTATATCTGACCTGGTAGGAAACAAGTCCTACACCCTCGCCAGAATGGCCTGCACTCACATCTGACATGGAAGGAAATGAATCCTCTCACCATGACAGAATGGCCCCCAATCCCAGACTGTGCTACCTGGTAATGGACCAAGTGCCTCCACTTTCCCAGAGAGTGGCAGTTGCCCTTACATTTTCCCTACTCGATAGAATGGCCAGCACTCATATCCGACATGGAAGGAACTGAATCCTCTCATCATGACAGAATGGCTTAGCCCTTACATCTAACCTACTCGTCAGAATGGCTTTGGATATTAGCACTCATATCTAACATAGAAGGAACTGAATCCTCTCACCATGACAAAATGGCTCAGCCCTTACATATGACCTGCTTGTCAGAATGGATTTGGGACTTATCACTTTCCCTTGGAGGAAACCTTGATCTGGAGAACACCAAGATTCTCCCTGAAGTACTCGAACTTCACTCTTGGCAATGCCTTCATCAACACATCAGCTATCTGTTCCTCCGTCGCAACATACTGGAGCTTCACTGCTCCTCTCTGCACCATATCCCTGATATAGTGATACTTGATCTCGATGTGCTTCAACTTATCATGGAACACTGGATTCTCTGACAACTTCATGCAACTCTAGTTGTCACAATGTATACAAGTAGCATCCATCTAGAGATCAAATAAATCAGATAGTAGCTTCCACAGCCATACTGCCTCATAACTAGCTGAACAAGCTGCGACATACTCTTCTTCAACTCTACTCAGTGCCAGATAGGATTGCTTCCTGCTAAACCAAGAGATCACACCTGATCCCATACTGAAGCAACACCCTGAAGTGCTCTTCCTATCGATGGCACTACCTACCCAATCTAAATCAACATAACCCTCTTGGTTAATCTTCTGATTCACATCGTACTTGATCCCATAATCAATTGTACCCCTCAGGTACCTCAGAATATGTTTTGTAGCAATCAAGTGAACATTTCTCGGATCTGTCAAGAACTGGGTCAAGGTGTTCACAGCAAAACAAATGTCTGGTCTCGTTTTCGTCAGGTACATCAATGACCCAATCATCTGACAATACATCATAGCATCAACTGACTTTGATGAGGCATCACTCAATAGCTTTAGGTTCGATGCCATGGGTGTGGCCATAATCTTGCATTCCATCATCCCAAACCTCTTTAGGATCTCCACTGCATACTTCCCTTGTCCAAGGAAGATTCCATTAGTACTCTACCACACCTCCATACCTAGAAAATAATGCATCATACTCAAGTCCTTCATCTCGAAATTGGCAGCAAGCCTTCTCTTCATATCAGTAATCAACCCATCCATACGTGTCACAAACAGATCATCTACATATAGTAGAAGCATCACTAGGTTTCCATATTCAACCTTGTAGTAAAGGTTGGAATCTGCTTTACTCTTGGTAAATCCCAAACTGGATAGCAAGCTATCAATTCTACCGTACCATGTCCTGGGTTCCTGTTTCAAACCGTACAGGGCTTTCTTCAATCTGCATACATGAGACTCTCTGTCATGTGTCTCAAGACCGAGTGGCTTTTCTACATACACTTCCTCTTCCACTACACCATTCAAGAAAGCAATCTTGACATCCATCTGGTGTATCTTCCATTTCATCACTGCAGCAAGAGCAAGTACTGAGCTGATGGAAGTGTATCTGGCTACAAGTGCAAAGGTTTCTTCATAGTCTATTCTCTCTTTCTGAGAGAAACCCCAAGCTACAAATCTTGCCTTATATTTTTCAATGCTACCATCTGCAGCATGTTTGATCTTATAGATCCATTTTGAAGTTACAACTAACTTCCCGTCTGGTCTTGGAACAACATCCCAAACATCATTATTCATGATCAATTGGTACTCTTCGATCATAGCATCCTTCCATTCTTTTCGTCCTGCTGCTTCTTCATAACTGGAAGGTTCTTTATCAATGAAATCACATAGTAAAGCTACATACCCGGAACAGGATCTGGTCCTCTTTCTTTCTCTGCGATTCTCTTTTGGAGCCCCATATCTTTCCACACCTTGGATAAGTTCTTGTACCCAAGTAGGTTTCCTCTTATGATGATTCTTCTCCAGAGGTGGATCTACAAGTCTTTGTGGTTCTTCAAATTCTTGATCTTCTTCTCGAGTTTCTTCATTCATGGTTGTATCATGAATTCTGGGTGCTTCTGCTTCTTCAAGTTCTTCAGTAGGTCTCTTTCTGGATTTGTTGTAAGCTGTGTCTTCATCAAATGTCACATCCCTGCTGATGTCAATCTTCTTGTAACCTGGGAAATATATTATGTAAGCCTTCGACCTTTCAGAGTATCCCACAAATATACCCTTCTTTCCTGAAGGATCTAATTTAGTCCTCTTCTCTTTTGTAATGTGGATGTACACAGGACAGTCGAATATTCTGAGATGGCTGACTTCGGGTTTCTTGCCAGAGAAGACTTCTTCAGGAGTCTTGTTCTCAAGTACTCTATGTGGAGTACAGTTCTGTACATACACCACTGTTCTGGTAGCTTCTGCCCAAAGATGTATAGGAAGGTCTTGATCATGAAGCATTGTTTTTGCAGCTTCCATGATAGTTATTTTCTTTCGTTCCGCAATCCCATTCTGTTGTGGATTATAAGGAGTGGACAACTCCCTCTTAATCCCTAATTATTTGCATAGCTCTTTGAAATCATTTGAAGTGAATTCTCTGCCATTATCTGATCGAATGGTCTTGATCTTCTTTTCAGTATGGTTCTTGATCAAGGCTTTGAATTCCTTGAACTTACTGAATACTTCGTCTTTGTTCTTCATGAAGTAAAACCATGTCTTCCTAGAAAATTCATCAATAAAAGAAACATAATATGCATACCCTCTTAGAGAGTTTGATGACATAGGACCGCATATATCGGAGTGGATGATTTCCAAGATTCCTTTTGCTTTGCTTTCACTGCTTAGAAATGTCTTCTTTGTATTCTTTCCTTTCGCACATCCTTTGCAAACCCCATCACGTTTTGCTTGGATTTCTAGAAGACCTTCGACAACTTTGCTTGCAATAGGTAGTGCTTTGTAATGCACATGTGCAAGCCTTCTATGCCAAATTTCACTTGGCTCTACTGTGTCATGGACCAAGGCTTGTTTTGGATGGCCCTTCAATTTGTACAATCCTCCTTCTTGTTCTCCAATCACTACCACATCATTGATAGTCTTTCCTTTTGGCCACATGATGACTTGACCATCTATGAATGCAACCCACATTCCTTTTGCATCTAACGTTGATATGGAGAGAAGGTTCTTCTTGAGTTCTGGCACAAACAATACTTCTTTCATTGTTAGATATTTTCCAGAGTCTAGTTTATAGGAAGATTCCCCACTACCTTTTATTGGATATTGGTAGTCATCTCCTAGATTTACCTTGTGAGGTGATTCATGTTCTGACAGTCTCACAAAATATTCCTTGAATCCAGTCATATGTTTATAAACCCCACTGTCTATAATCCAATCATCACTTCCATGAGTAATGTTACCTGTGAGAGCAGATATTAGAACATATTCATCCTCGCTTGAAGAATCTTCACTTTCATATATGGATCTCTTCCTGGATGGTTCATCATCCTCTGTAGCATGACCACGATGTCTTCTTTTTTTTCTCTTCTTCATTATCTTCTGTTTGTTAGGACAATTCCTTGCATAGTGTCCTGCTTCATCACATGTCTAGCATATGATCCTAGACACATCTTTTCTAGTGTTATCTTTGTGAGAGTGCTTACCTTTGGAGCTATGAGGTCTTCTTTTGTTTGACTTGGAGTGAGACTTGGAGTGTACAGTGAGAGCTTGGTCTTCACTTCCCATATTCTCTTCTCGAGCTGCTATCCGAGCTTCTTCTTGAGAGCACTCTTCCCATAGTTTGCTGAACTTGACTAACTTCTTTCTAGCACAGAATCCTTGGATGAAAGAATCCCATGACCTAGGAAGGCCATTCAAGGTAGTCATTACAATATCTACATTTTCCACTTCTTCATCAACTACTTCTAGTTGCTCTTTGATATGAGAAACTCTTGTGAAGTAAGACTAGATTGTTTCTGCATTCTGAATCTTCACATTCTTCAGTTGGTTTCTCAGGGTCATCTTTCGATTTATGTTCTTCCCTTCAAACAATTTGGTTAGGGCATCAAACATAGCTTTAGGTGTCTTGAGAGAGGACACCTGTGGGATAAGGTCATCCTTGATAGAATCATCAATGATCCTCTTTTCCATAACCATATTCTTCTTATGTAAGGCCTTTGCCTCATCTCCCTATGGAACTGGAACCTCCTCATGGATGTAGGAGTCTAACTCATTCTCTTCCAGGACCAGGGAGATCCTATACTTCCAGGCTCGGAAGTTATCAGCTCCCTCAATATTTTCATCAAGATTGGTATGATGAGACATCTTAACTAAGAACCTCAAATGGAAATACAAAATATTTTATATCTTACCAGGTTCAAGATGTCGGATCTAAAACTTGAGCTGAAATCTTGTAGAGCTGGTTCAGGAGCAAATTAGTGTTTTGTTTTTCTGGAGTTCTGTCCACCCAAATGCCTTGAAATTTGTCCCTGACTTCAATTTTGGGGACGAGATCAATCCAGGATTGGTCTCACTAATAAATTCCTCTTCTGTAAAAATCCCTAATTTCTAACAGCAGTGACAGGTCCAAAACTAAAAAACCTCAAAATTGGATTTTGCTTCGACAAAAAGATGTGCCCTAAGGAGGAGAGTTATTCCACCTTACTTTTGCTGAAAATCTATGGAGGAAGATCCAAAAACTAGAAATCCCTATTTCCCGCAGCTGCATAGTGTCTTCTTCTCAGGTTAGCTCTCATACCATGTTAGTTTTTCAACTTTAAGCTAGCATTATGTTAGGATATTTACTGAGAGAACAACAAGTACAACAATCAAACACAAGAGACAATGAACACAATATTTTTCATCGGGGAAACCATAAATGGAGAAAACCCCACAACTTCCTTAGAGATAGAATCAGCATACGCTGTAAAACCCCAAAACAGCAAGATGCACTCCCGACAGCAGTAATCTTCTTCTTGCCTATCCCCAATGTCTTCTCATTCTTCGACTATGCGCTACACTTGAGTGTGTGAGTGATGTGTACTAAATAGAGACCCTAGCTCTCTATTTGTACTAATCCCGACATGACTAAAACCCTACTAGGGCCGACCTCTACTAGGAGAGTGTAATAACCCTAGTGCCCCAGAACTGTGGGGACTTTAACCCTTAGACAATCAGAGGGTTACCCACTATGACTTGACATGATTTGTTTACATTATTGATTCTCCCGATCGGAACATCAGGGCATGACAACATGACTCAATTACATAATAGATACATCCCGGAATAAACATTGGGTTACAATACATAAGATACATATATGAATACATTCCAAAGTTACAAATACATCAACAAAGAGCCCTCTATTGTGGATATCTCTCGAAACAGAAAACCTGTGTGGGTAAGAGAAATCATACAACAAGCATAGAGATATGGAGCTCTAGAAGGATCCATAAGAATTGGAAAAATATCAAATCCATATTCAATTTATGTAGCTTTGATGTGTGACCTTGTAGATAAAGAACCCACCAGCTATGAGGAAGATGCATAGAAGAAAGAATGAGTTGAAGAAATGACAGAAAAATACCAGTCGATCATGAAGAATGGTGTTTTGTATATAGTTCCCAAACCAGAAAACAAGAGTGTCATATCTTTGAAATGGATCTACAAGATAAAACATGACGTTGATGGAAGTATTGAAAAGTACAAATCAAGATTTGTGGCTATAGGATTCTCTCACAAAGAGGGCATCGATTATGAAGAGACATTCGCTCCAATAGAAAGGTACACTTCCATGAGAATGATCATGGAACTTGCTTCCATTATGAAATGGGACTTACACCAAATGGATGTAAAGACAACCTTCCTTAATGGTGTGATTGAGAAAGAGGTTTACATCGAACAAACACAAGGATTTGAATTCGAAGACAGAGTGACTCATGTATGCAATTTGAAAAAGGCTGTGTATGGACTGAAGAAAGCTCCTAGAGCTCGGTATAGTAGAATAAATATATTCTTGACCAGCATGGGATTTACCAATAGTAAAGTTGATCCTAACCTTTACATGAAGATTATGGATGATGAAACTGTCATAATATTATTGTATGTGGATGATCTATTTCTGATGGGAAATTGTAACATCCCCGACCCTCCGACCGGCGAAGAGGACGCTACTAAACACCAAACATCCGGGCATCTATCCCCATGAACATGTACATATGTATAATATCTGAAGTAAATGATTAAAACATCAAAATTACTCAGATGCTTAATCATACATATATTCAGCGGAAGCAAAACAACATTCATTCATATACATGTTCATCATAAATCATTAACAATAACATAACTACAGCAGTAAAATAGACAAGAATACTTATCTTATAAGAACTGTCCTGCAACTAGCTACGTCGCTCCAAGGTTCCACCCAACCATAGGCCCACGTGCTCTTTAACCTCTCAGAAATGCTGCCACCCCTAAGCCATGCATGATTCCCTAAGGAATAAAGAACTAGCAGGCTTACACATAGCCAAGGATACACAAAACATCAAGAATACACAGTTCAGCTAAGCCAACTCGGTTGGGTTTATCAAGTGAACATTAGATCATCCAAGCCAACACAGTTGGGTTTATCAGTCCATCCAGGAGCTGGGAAAGGCTAAATGATAAGCTATTGAGCTTATTGAAGAGCTAAGGACACCTACACCAGAACTAGGCTAACTTCTAGAACACCCACACACACCCAACACAAGGAAACCAGTCCTTTCTCTACAATGTAGTCCCTCAAGCCCTGACCTCCCTTCCTGTGCTATTCAAGGGTTGTGGAGAACAAATCCATCCCTCTAGCTATGTATGTGTGGTTCCCAAACACACTTGGTTTTTCAAGCAAATCAGGCCCTCATCACCACTCCATTACCGTCTGAAGACCAACTGCTGCATGCATGCAGCAAAACCAACAATTTTAGCTTTGACAAGGGAAACAAAACCTAAACCATTCTTGTCCCTATCATGGCCAAATGATTCAACAATGGTAACCTACATCTGATACCACTTTAAAAAAAGGAATCATAGTTAACAATATGTGGATGATACCACAGCCAGCGATCAGTCAGTAAAATCACAGCACACGATCCACTGATGAAGGAAGGGACAATACACAGTCCAATAATGCGAAAGGAACATCAATGCTCTACACAGGCCAGAGGAAGAACATACCAACAAAACAAAAATCAGTGAGGAAAAAGGGGAACGAACAGTGTCTCTGAATGAGTTGGACAGTGAAGAGAAAATTCTCCTGTGTGAGGAAATACGATGATGATTCCGGTGTGTGAGAAGGGTGAACCCCCGGGACCGTCTATGTGAGAGTGAGCCAAAAATTCTGAGATTGGGAGAGTGGAAGCATTTTCTGTTGGTTTCCTTTCCCCCACGTGAATGGAATGACCTAGCTAGAGGAGGGTGCATGTGGACAGTCTTGCCACCCACCACTACTCAACAAATAACTGCCCTCAACTAACAGTAGTTTAGTGGCTGACACATGGCTTTTCCCCATGGGTTCCAGGTTTAACAATTCCCACCCCTCTCCTTAGGAAATCATGCCCCTTCTCAATTTGGTTGCAGTGAACATAGTTGGTTGGGTTCCATTAATTAAAATGCACATTTACATGATGCCATAATTTAATACATGCCGTATGTTCCAATATACCATCGGTGACAATTCCAATCCGAAACATAACATAGCCAAATCGATGGTGGGGCCTTTTCCTTTAGCTCCTCACCATGATTATTTACATATATGTATCATGTATATTTAATGCATCAGGGTCAAAACTGGGGTGTTACATTCCCCTCCCCCTTTAATAGCACTGTCCTCAGTGCTTTACAAAATTTGAACAAAATGATACACTAGTACCACCTTAGTGTTCCACAGAATTGAACAAAAATGGATGTTCCAATCGCATGGCATCCTCCAGCTCCCACGTAACCTCTTCAGGTCTGTAGTGCTCCCATTGCACCTTTAACTACCCTATGGCTCAGTTCCAGAGCATTGTGACCTTCCTATCGAGGATGCGCATTGGCTCGATTTGGAACTCTCCCTTGGGTTCCACATGAATCACATCCCAATTTATCACATGGTTAGGATCATGTACATATTTATTAAGCAAAGAAACATGAAAAAAATTATGAGCTCTAGTACTAGCAGGAAATCCAAGTCTATATGCAACAGGCCCTATTCTTTCAAGCACTTCAAATGGCCCACAATATTTAGGTGACAACTTGGCACAAATTCCAAGCTTCAAGAAACTTTTCTTAGCTTTCACTCTGAGGTAGAAATCATCCCCAACACTGAACTCTCTGTTCACTCTATGCTTACCTGCATATATTTTCTCTCTATCCTGTGTTGCTTTCAGATTCTGCCTGATATTTAGAACCTCTTGCTCCATTTCCTTGAGCAATTTGGGTCCAAGCACAACCTTGTTCACTAGATTATCCCAAGTCACTAGTGTCCTACACCTTATTCCATATGAAGATTCATATAGACTCATCCCTAAGGATGTCTGCTATCCATTGTTATAAGAAAACTCTACCAAGTGTAAGTAATCTTCCCACTTGGTTGGTTTGTCCATCACATACATGTGAAGCATATCTTCAAGCACTTGATTAACTCTTTCTATCTGCCCATCTATCTGAGGATGGTAGGCAGTGCTGAAGTTTAGCTTTGTACCCAAATCTTCAAACAACCCCTTCCAAAAATTGGAAGTGAACTTGACATCTCTATCAGAAACTATTGCCTTCAGCAATCCATGCAATTTGAAAGTCCCCTTCACGAAGATCTTCACAATGTCATCAGTGTTATGCGTAGACTTCACTGGTATAAAATGTGCTTCCTTTGTCAACTTGTCTACCACAAACATGATGGAATCATGTTGTCTCCAAGTCGTCGGCAATCCTGTAATAAAATCCATGGAAATAACTTCCCATTTCCATTCCAGAACTAGCAAAGCAACAAACCTGCAAGGTGTTGATGCTCAACCTTTACCTGTTGACATTTCATGCACCTTGAAATGTATTCAACCATGTCCTTTTTCATTCCTGGCCAAAACAATTTCTTTCTAGATGTAGCAATTGTCTTCTGATATCCTGGGTGGCCATAATACGGAGCTTGATGGATTTCATCCATAACAACTCTCCTCAAATCTGCTACATTCGGAATATAAATTCTGCCTTTATAAGTAAGAATTCCATCTTCTTTCAATTTATATCCCTCATACCTCTTATCAATACTTTGCTGGTGCAATTTGTCTTTTACCTGTTCATAGAATTCATCTCCAGCAACATGATTAACAATCTATTGCCTCAAATCTGATTCATAAATACTAAGAGATGCCACATGCATTTCCTATACCTTCCTGTTGAGCACATTGGCTACCTTATTCTCTTTACCCTTTATGTGCTTGATTTCAAAATCAAACTCACATAAAAATTCCAACCATCTCGCTTGCCTAGCATTCAAAGCAGGCTGATCAAACAAATACTTCAAACCACAAGGGTCTGTCCTGAGTTCAAATCTTCTACCCATCAAGTAATTCCTCCAGATCTTGAGAGCATGTACTATGGCTTCAAGCTCGAGATCATGAGTGGCATAGTTATTCTCATGCTCCTTTATCTTTCTTGACTCATAACATATCATGTGGTTTCCCTGCATAAGGACTCCTCCAAGCCCTTGTCCGCATGCATCGATACACACCACAAAGTCTTTCTCTAGATCTGCAACTTTCAATATAGCTGCACTGGTGAGAAGATTCTTTAATTTCTGGAAGATTTCTTCACACCTCGATGTCCATTCGAACTTTATCCCCTTCTTTTGCAAAGAAGTGATGGCATGTGCAAATTTGGAGAATCCCTCAATGAATCTCCTATAATATCCTGCAAGTCCCATAAAAGATCTTACATCCATCACATTTCCTGGATTAGGCCAATTCATAATGGCTTCAATCTTTTCAGGGTCCACAGATATACCCTCTTCTGAGATAATGTGACCCAAATACTGAATTCTATCTCTGTAGAAGTCACACTTTCTCAGTTTTGCACACAGCTGATGCTCCCTGAGCAATCGCAATGTCAATCGCAAATGCTCTTCATGTTCTTCCTCATTCTTAGAATAAACAAGAATGCCATCAAGGAAAAAAAGAACAAACCTGTCCAAACACCTGCTGAAGACACTATTCATAAGGCACCTAAATGTAGCTGGTGCATTTGTGAGACCAAATGGTACCACTACAAACTCATAGTTCCCATACCTTGTTCTGAAGGTTGTCTTATGAATGTCTTCATCCTTGATTCTCACCTGATGGTAACCAGACCTCAAGTCAATCTTGGAAAATGCCTTTGCTCCCCTCATTTGATCAAAGAGGTCATCAATACTAGGAAAAGGATATTTATTCTTCATAGTAACCTTGTTCAACTGTCTATAATCAATACATAACCTGAGTGTACCATCTTTCTTCTTTACAAAAAAAACCGGTGCTCCCCAAGGAGACACGCTCGGCCAGATATACTTCTTTTCCAATAACTCTTGCAGCTACATCTTCAAATATAGCATCTCCAGTGTACTCATCCTGAAGGGTGTCTTGGACACTGGTGCTGCTCCTGGCACAAGTTCAATTGTGAAATTAATGTCCCTCTTTGGAGGAAGCCCTAGAATTTCATCAGGAAACACATCCTTGAACTCCTATAGCACCTAATAGTCCTCCAATCTAGGATTTTCATCTCTTGTTGTCTCCAAATTATGAGCTGCATACAACTGGCAACCCTTCCTACAGAACTTTTTCAATTGCATTGCTAAAACCTGCCTTACTAAAATTACCTTTGGAATACCTTTCACAACTACTGGGTTTCCTTCTTCATCCATGCATTCAAAAGTCTTAATGTAACAATCAAGATTTACTTTGTGAGATTCTAACCAATCCATTCCAATGAGAACATCATAGGAACCAAGTGGTAGAACATTCAGATCTACACAAGTGATCAATCCATTCATAACCAATGGACATTTCTCTACCACTTCACTGACTTTTCTCTTAGTCCCAGTGGCTAGCTAAACTAACCAAGATTTCCCATGCTTTACCTTCTTAAAAGCACAAATATCCACTACTCTAGGAGTGATATAACTGTGAGTAGAACCAGGGTCAATCAAAATAGAAACAAATTGTTCAACAACCTTACCTGCAATTTCAACCACAGTTGACTGGTGATCTGCCTGGCGGTTCTCCAGTGCTGCATAAATTCTAGGGACTACCCTTGCTACTTGACCCACGGTTTCTGCTTCCTGAATGTTATAAGCTAGCCTTGCACTTTCATTCTCAAGTGGACAATATTTGCACAAGTGGGGTCCTTCACATTTCCAACATTTGAGTGCACCTTTATTTTGTTGTGGATCTTTAGGCTTTCCACCTGTCACTCGAACTGGATTACTCGCAGCTTGGGATGGCTGCTTCTGCTGATTCCTAAATCTAGAAGGTTTGAAACCTTTCTTTTTTTGGTCAAACTTCTCATTCTTCTTGTCCTTCCAGGCCTTATGGTAGTCAGGTTTACCCTTTCTTTGCTCATAGAAATAATTAGCCTTCCTTATGGATTCTTCAAGAGTTCTCGGTTCATAAAACTCAATTCTATATTTGTAAGACTAAGGAAATCCACTCAAAAATTGCTGGACCTTCACTTTTTCATCTTTGATGTACCGAACATACCTCAACAATTCCAAGAACTTATTTTCATATTCATCCATGGTCTATTGTCCCAATCTCAGCTCATGGAACTCCTTAATCTTGTCATCGTAATATCTGTCAGAGAGGTATTTCTGCTTGAAATACTTCTTGAACTATTTCCACCTCAGTCTCCTTTCATTGATTATTTTTACTTGCTTGAACTGTTCCCACCAAATGGATGATCTTCCATTCAGATTGAATATGGCAACTCTTGCCTTCATGTTTCCTAAATAGTCCTGCACTTGAAAGTACTTCTTTATCCCAAGAAGACAAGCTTCAGCCTCTTGTCCAGTCTTTACCTCACCATCAAATGTAGGAAGTTTGGCTTTCTTAAATTCATCCCGAGAGCGATCCCTATGGTTTCTTGTTCTTTTCCTTTTAGGAGAAGATGAACTTGTATCCCCATTGGATTCTTCAGAGTCAGGTGATCCACTAGAAGTCCTTCTCCTTCTCCTAGTTCTGCTCTTACTTCCTTTCATTCTTTTTGTACCTCGTCCAGAGTCTATCTTTCTTTGCAAATATGTCAAAATCTGCAACATGGCATCATTCAACTGATGCTGCTCTTCTTGAGCCTTAATCAAGCTTCTCATGGTGGCTGCAACATCTGATAGGGTCTCTTGGAATCTCCTTCCATTAGACTCTATGTCATCATTTCCATTACAGAAATTTTCTCCCATGGCATCATCTCTTGTTTGCTCGTAAGAATCCTGAGCATCATATCCATCATGGATTCTCATAACTGAACCACCACTTGCTTATCAAACTGCAATTTCTAAAATACTTCCCTTGAAGGAAACTATGATTCTTCAAACGTGTTAAATAGAAAATTGTTAGATGCATACATATTGATATAAATCAGAACTACTTGCCTTCTCCTGGAGAAAAAATATAATTAATAGTTCTGCTTAAACACATAAAAATTCCTTTCTTGTTCAGCCCTGTAATCTACTGACATTCTACTGAAAAATACATTGAAAAATAGTTGAAAACTGCTTGAAAATGCACTTTGAAAAACCCAAATCTCCTTGTATAGGATTGTCTCTCATCCCAACTAATGTTCCGACGTTTCGGTGGCCAGAACCACTAATTTTCCCCATTGCTCATCGACGGTCTATTCATCTATTTTCCTCCATTGAATCGGGTCCATAGTCATCTAACCTTCCGAAATTTATCACCGATCGGATCCTCTAAGCACTACCACATCGGTAATCGGATCCTCTACCCGTCGGGCGGCTAGTTCTGTAGGATTCCGCAATGGAGTCCAACGAACTTTCTGGAGTTTTCGTGGCCATAACTCTATCGGAAGTCAGAAATAATAGCAACTGTGGCATTAAATTGTTTAACCACTACGTTTTGATGATCCAACACTGAACGGATCCATGGTGTCGGTGGCTTCAACAACTAAGGTTTTCCGATCGACGGTCGGAGTGACTATCTACTGCGGCATCGACGGTTGGAGCAACATCCAGCTGTTGCATTGGACGGTTAGTCCTATAGACATCTGCAACAGCGTTTTCAAAACCCTTAACTTTTTTCGATCGACGTCCATCGACAGTCTCATTAACTAACTTTCTCCGATCGCCGATGGTTTCCAACAATTAGAAAAATCTTGGCGAAAATTATCTTTTTCTTTTTCCTGCGACACTCCGTCAGCTGTTTCGTTAACTATTTCCCACTGACACTGCAGCTACTCCCTCAACTAATCATCACCAATGGTCTTGTCGAAGCTTCATTAGACTAAGCTCCCCGATGAGCCGACGGTCCGATACTTAGCATAATTTTTCCAAAAATTTTATTTTTCTTGTTGCTTGTCAGCTCTTTCATCAGCTAAATTCTTCTGACGACGATGATGTTTCGGTGGTTCCTTCATCTAATATTCATCGATCCACTCAACTAGTCTTCGCCGATGCCAAAATTCAATATCAGGTGTTTCTCTGACTAAGTTGGGTCAGCGTTTCAGCGGCCTTCAGCTGATTTCCGCCGAAACTACGACGACCGACGATTCCCATACTTAGAAAAATTTTCTAAAATTCCTTCTTTCCACCGCTTCATCGGCTCAAACGTCTTCTATTCTTTGCCGACGTATTGACGCCTTCACTATCTATTCTTCGATGTTGCAGCTACATCATCAACTAATCATTGGCAATCCAATCCTTTAATCATCGTCAATCGCTAATAGTCTTATCACCTCAGTTTTTTTCTGCTCCGTATCAGCTGTTGGAACAACTATCTGCTGTGGCATGGACGATCGGGGACTCTATCCATTGGAAGGACAGTCCACTAGCCAGCCCCAATGGTGGACGCATGAACAACTAGGCTTTTCCAATGTTCATCGGTGGTTCCATCGTCTAATCATCGACGATGCAATCAACTAACTTTTGCCACTCGCCAATGGTCGAACTTAGAAAAAATTTCAAAATATTTCTCTTTCATCTTTCTCTGCTGGAATTTCGGTGATCTCCTCGCCTATCTTTCGCCGATCGCCAACGGTATGCACCGAGTGGTATTCAGACTACACATTCTGCTATGTCGAAGGACCTTCTCACTTAGTCCTCCGATGATCCAATAGCCGACGAACACAAAACCTTTCAGCAAATTTATTTTGATTGTCGTCCATCGGGTGGTCTTCAGACTAGCTCTTTCACTGCATCAGAAGAACTTCCCACTAATTTTTTCGATGAGCCGACAATTTTGGCACTCATAAAAATTTGTGAAAGTTTTCTATCATAAATGTCTGATCTCTGCTGGGCAGAAGGAAACCTGCCTCTACTAGCTTATCTTTCTTGGCCCATTTAGGCCCATGCTACAACCAGTGCTCTGATACCACACTGTAATGTCCTTGACCCTCCAATCGATGAAGAGGACTCTACTAAACACCATACATCCAGGAATCTAGCCCCATGAACATGTACATACGTATAATATCTGAAGTAAATTCTTAAAACATAAAAAGTATTAAGATGCATAATCATACATATATTCAGCGGAAGCAAAACAACATTCATTCATATACATGTTCATCATAAATCATTAACAATAACATAACTGCAGAAGTAAAATAGACAAGAATACTTATCTTATAAGAATTGTCCCGCAACCAGCTATGTCGTTGCAACGTTCCACCCAACCATAGGCCCGCATGATCTTTAACCTCTCAGCAACACTGCCACCCCCGAGTTGGGCACAATTCCCAAAGGAACAAGGAACTACCAGGCTTACACATAGCCAAGGATACACAAAACATCAGGAATACACAGTTAAGCCAAGCCAACTTAGTTGGGTTTATCAAGCGAACATCAAATCATCCTAGCCAACAAAGTTGGGTTTATTAGGCCATCTGGGAGCTGGGAAAGGATAAATTCTAAGATGGTGAGATCATTGAAGAGCTAAGGACACCTACACTAGAACCAACCTGACTTCTAGAACACCCACACACACCCAACACAAGGAAACCAGTCCTTTCTCTGCAATGTAGTTCCTCGTGCTCTGATCTCCCTTCCAGTGCTATTCAGGGGTTATGGAGAAGAAAGCTGGCCCTCTAGCTCTGTCTGTGTGGTTCCCAAACACACCAGGTTTGTCAAGCAAATCAGGCCCTCATCACCACTCCATTACCGTTCGAAGACCAACCACTGCATGCATGCAGCAAAACCAATAATTTCAGCTTTGACGGGGGAAAGAAAACCTGAATTGTTCTTGGACCTATCGTGACCAAGCGATTCAAAAATGGTAACCTACAGTAGATACCACTTTCAAAAGGGGAATCACAGTCAACAAGATGTGGATGAGACCACAGCTAGTGATCAGTGAGTAAAATCACAGCACACGATCCATAGATGAAGGACGAGACAATATAGAGTCCAATAATACGAAAGGAACATCAATGCTCTGCACAGGTCAGAGGAAGAAAATACCCATAGAACAACAATCAGTGAGGAAAAAGGGGAATGAACAGTGTCTCTGTGTGAGTTGGACAGTGAAGAGAAAATTCTCCTATGTGAGGAAATACGATGATGATTCCGGTGCATTAGAAGGGTGAACCCCCAAGACCGTCTGTGTGAGAGTGAGCCAAAACTTCTAAGAGTGGTAGAGTGGAAGCGTTTTCTGTTGGTTTCATTACCCCCACATGAATGGAACAACCCAGCTGGAGGAGGGTGTGTGTGGAAAGGCCTGCCACCCACCATTACTTAGCAAATAACTACCCTCAACTAAGGTTTGACAAATTGTTGGGGTCTTCTACAGAATACTAACACAACCCAAGTAAAATTTTTAACATACTCTGATTGTATAAGTATATCGCAGTCTTGAGTTTGCAAGAGAAGACACAGTCTTGAGTTGACTGTGTGCAAGCTAATACACAGGCTAGCATGAAGATGATCATCATTCAATTTTGAAGTGGTTGAAGTTGTATACAAGTGAAGATGACTGCCCATGGTGAAGTACAAGGGTGATGCAAGTTGATGAAGGGTAGATACAAGGATTAGATACACAGACCACTGTCTTCATCTATAGCTTGGAGTCTGCACACAGTCCAAAGACATACACAGTCACCCCAGTGACCTCTGGAAGCATACCAGACATGATGTTTGATAGACCTTGGTGATGATCTCGAATTGAGACAACCTTTTTGATGAGACAAAGCCATGAAGATAAGATGAAGAGCAGTGGTCTATACCCTAGGTTCAACAACTAAGTTAGAGAAAACTTCTGCAGCAGCATATGGTTGAATTTTGGCTGCCTCTATTGACATCTACAACACTTTCTCTCACAATCCAAATTTGTATGATTACAAAGTGTTTAGGATTCTTCCTAAAAAACAAATGCAGCATGAGTTTCTTCATTCTACTTAGATAAAGGTAAGTCATATGGTGATATATTGATGCTCTACTGTGATGTGATGATTCCCCTACACTTGTTTCATACCTTGATAGTATATGCAATGACTGAGTTCATGTACAGTACAAGTATATTTATTCAGTGAGGTGTGCATTGACAAGTAATAGTATACAATGAGGAAGTGACAGTGACATACAGTGAATGTGCAATAAAACAATACCTTGATGATGATGATGGTGACAGTCTTCAGAAGTGTCACCTAGAATTGTAGAAGAAGTTTTGACCAGATGCAGAGCTGCAACAATGAATATTGATTAGCTGTGAAGAGGATAAGCAACAGAGGTTGACAAGTATAGAATGGCAACAACTGTATCGATTAGCAGCAGAGAATGATGAGCAGATTGACTGAAATTGGGCAGCATTATTGATGGGCAGTGTTGACATGGTTGATGAGCAAATCAGAGATTGTTGAGCAGACCTTGATGATTTGACAGTGTCTAGAGTACAGAGGTTGTTGAGCAGCAGTGAGCAAATGAACAAGTTGACTGAAGAGCTGGTGTTGATAAACAACGAAGATTGAGAAGTGTGTTGCAGCAATATTGATGAGAGAGTTGAGCAGATGATCAACAGTATTGACCAGCAGTAGAATAGATTGAAGAAATAGATGATGTCGATATGACAATGAACTTTAATTGTAAATGCAATCTTGACTTCCTTTTGAGGTTAGGATACCTCAAACCCTTCTTAGCAGGGTCTAAGAAAACTAGCTAGGGTCCTGGATGTAGAGTAGGTTCTCTTCATATCAGTAGGCGCTGATTTTACCTAACGGTTGTAGCCGGATCAAAACTAATACAAAAATATTACAAAATTATATGGTGCTGTGTTCTTTTGTGTTATGGTTCTTGATGATTCAAATGATTTTGATATGTGTATGATGAAGTGAAAGATGTTTATGAAATGATTATGAGATTAGTAGAATAATGGTATGATGAATTGGTAGTTATTTGTGACAAGCTAAGAAAAGGTTTAAAATTGGCTTTACACTAATTCACCCCCCCTTTCAGTGTCTAACAATTGGTATCAGAGCCGGCCTTCGTCACAGGCCTCACAAGCTTGAAGGAGATCCTTAGACACAATGGAGGAAAAGAAAGAGTCATCAAGAAATGACATGCATGTACTTGATATTACAGATTATTTCAGTTGGAGAAGCAAAATGAAGGCTTATCTGAAGAAGTTTGGTATTTGGGAAATTGTCATCATTCCACCCGCTCCATCAAACAAGAAAGGAAAACCAGCTGCACAGAAGGAAGCGAAGAAGGACAACACTACAACCTTGAAGTTCCTCATGGATGGACTTCCCAACTCAGTGAAGGAAAGTGTAGGAGAGTACACTTCGGAAAAATACCTATGGTTCAATATGGAGAGTGAGTATCAGAAGGCAAGACTAGAACCCAAAAATATAGATCAGAAATCAGAAGACAAGCCCCCAGAAGAGCTCAATCAAGAAGAAGATAAACAAGAAGAGGACTCTAGTAAAGGTATGGACTCTTGTGATTATAATGATATCTTGTGTGATGAAATTGAGAAGGTTCTTGCAGAAGATGATCAAGGGCTATCAAAGACTGCACATGAGATACATCTCACATTGCTAAATATGGATCTCAGAGCCAATTGGTTCCTAAGCACAGTAAATCTGAACCAAAGTGATTTCACGAACTTCAAAAAGAAAATCTTGGACTCCTTGAATGAATATCAGCAGAAGACCATGTCAATGAAAGTGTTGCTTCTAAAGCTCAAATACAAGGACAAAGAGTTGCGAGATCAAATGAAAGACAAGGATGTTGAAGTTGAACAATTAAAGACTGAATTGATCAGTCAAAAGGAAGAATCAGAAAAGCCCGCTCAAGAGCTTGAAGAAACTAGAAAGGTCAATCATGATCTGAAGACTCAGCTGGAAGAATCCAAGAGGACAGAAGAAATCTTGAAGAGTCAGCTAGAAGAAAAGGAGGAGACAGTCCAGAAGCTAGAATTGGAGGTAGTTGGTCTCAGGAAGAAAGATAACAAGAACAAAGCCTTGGTCAAGCTCCAGGACAGTTCAATTGTCCTATATAAGATCTTAGATTGCCAAATATCTCCACTCGACAAAACTGGTCTTGGTTACAAGAAGAACAAAGAAAAATCTGAAGATGACACTTGGTCTCTGAAGACTCCAAAAGCAGATCCATCAACGTCCAAAGTTGCTCCCCATGCATCTACACATGACAACAAGGACTTTGGAAGTTCAAATATGAAACAAGAAGTTAGGTCTATTCCTCAAAGCAACTTCCTTAAAGAAACAGCTCCAAGACCCAGGTATGAAAGTGGCTTCAATGGTTATTGTTATTTTTGTTCTAACTTTGGTCATAAGGCTATGGATTGTAGATTCTATGGAAGAAGAAGGGCTGGAAGCCCCAATGACTCAGTTAGATGTTGGACATGCAATCAAGTCGGACATTTTGCTGCCACATGTCACACATTGAGGTGCTACACCTACAGTGGTTTTGGACACAAAGCCCATGAATGTGCTAGTCAAAGAAGTCAACCAAGAAGGAGTACTCCATACATATCAGCAAGAAGATTTAAAGATCAGAAGACAAATGTCTATAGTCAAGGACACTCTCAAGCATGGATAAATGAAGTTGATCAAAGAAGTGTTGGAAGTTCCAACAACTTAGTCAGATGTTGGTCATGCAACAATGTTGGTCACATTGCTGCACATTGTTGTACGATGAGGTGCTATAGCTGCAGTGGCCTTGGGCACAAAGCTCAAGATTGTTGGAGTACACAAAAACAATCCTTGAGAAGTTACCTAGACAACTCATCAAGGAAATCTAGTACCAATGAAGGAACAGATGCTCAAAGGACAGATGCCAAGAAGCAAGTATGGATGAGGAAGACAGAGTAGTTGCAGATAGGAGAGGTTGATCAGAGCAGGGAGGATGGCTGCCATACGGCAAGCCATGTGTAAGGTCTCTTAAAGACCTTAACACACCTTGAGTTCATGAGGCTGGAGAATGAACTCAAAGGAGAAAGGATGGTTACTCCAGGCATAGAGACAGGTCCTAGGATCATGCAGTTTGACAGGGGGAGCAGTCAGCAGTGATCAAAGATTTCAGACACAGGTATGTGGACACCCTTTTCCATTGATGCCAAAGGAGAAGAGATGAAGACAAAGGGAGAGATGCAGATGAAAGGAGAGCATGCTCATAGGGGGAGCATGAGTTGTTGTCATCAATGAAAAAGGGGGAGATTGTTAATGAAATTGTCATTGATGCCAACATGGACTTGCAGTGGCCCCACAGGATGTCATTGATGCCACCAAGTCCCTCTTGCAGTGCCTCGGATCCCTTACAGAGTGGGTCTGTGCCTTGAAGCATCTTGTACCTAGTTGTTGACAAGGTCCTTGTACCCACAAGTTGGATCTTGATGGCACCACCTTGTTGAAGATGTTGAAGACCCTGCTGATGATGCTGAAGACCCTGGAGATGGTCCTGAAGCCTTGATGGATGTTGGAGAATCCCTTGATGGGTGGAAGAAGCATTAATGACCCATTCTATGGTCATTTATGCTCTGATGGTGTCAAGGTACCCCAGAAGAAGGCCCATATACCCCACAAGTTATATCATAACCCATAGAGGTCTCCTGAGGTAGTTTCTTAAGACCATGAAGCCCCTTGCTTGATGAAGAAGTCCTAAAGATGTCCTTGAACCCACAGTTGGTGATTTGATGACCCTGCAACCCTAGTTGGGGTCATGGAGCTCTTGTGTGATGATGATGACCTTGTACGGTCCTTGGCAGGCTATGGAACACATGAAGCTCTTAAAAGATGTTGGAAACCTCTGATGAAGAACCCTAACCTCTTGCACATGCTAATGAAGCTCATAATTATTAATACAAACATTAGATAAAATATATAGCAACTCCCAAGTAAGTCGGCTCCATCAAAGTGTTAATGTTTAATTTAAAATATTTAAATTACTAAGTCGGCTCCAAATTCAAATTAAAATATTTTATCTATAGCAAGTCGGCCCCAAAATTATGGAGGAGATTTAGTATAAATACAATCTTAAGACTTCACTTTTGTAAGGTAAAAATTTCGGTGGAATGCTCTGAGATTTCGGGTGTCTACTGAGGTGAGCTCGCTAGCCTAACTGAGGCAAACTCGTTGACTGTGGAAATTTTGTGGGAACTAGCTCGCTAACCTGAGGAAAAATTCGATGAAGGAGCAGTGTCTCTGGGAAATTCGTGGGAGCAGCAGGTTAACCTTTTTTTGTTGTTGTGATAGTCCAATCTTGAACTGGTCTTGGGGCTCGATTTTTTACCACCAGCAGATCCAACGTTGAAGGAGTATTTAAACACAAGCCAACGAAGATGAAGATGTGTAGAGTAAGCTTGCTAGAACTCGTGGACTGAGGTAAACTCGCAGACTAAGGAGGAGTTGACTGAAGTGACTACTGCTCTAGACACAGTCCCGAATTTTGGAGAAGGACTAACATTTTTTTTGTAAATCTTTGCTACAAAATGACTGGTGTTGGAGGTTTTTTTCACGCTTGACATAGTCCTGAATTTTGTTTGACGAAAGGATGACAGATTGAGTCTGAATTTTGCTTGTACAGTGAACTTATCTTCAAAATGTAAACAGTCACAAATGTGACCTTCTCTCAGCATGTAAATAGTCTTTGAATTCATCTACATAGTCCAAATTTCTGAAGAATACACAGTCCATGAGAATTTGATATACACAGTCCGAGGGTGTGGAATACACAGTCCATGCAATTTTGATATACATAGTCCAATTTGACAGGGTTTGAACCTTGAAGTACATAGTATATATAGAGTTCAGTATTGACTTGAAGTTTTCTTTTGGCTTCTACACAGTCCTAATGTGGACATTGTTTGGGGTACTTCTCAACACATTCATCATCTAAGGACACCCATAGTGACAGCTTGATACACAATCTAAGCTTTGACAAACTGTTGGGGTCTTCTACAGAAGACTAACACAACCCAAGTAAAAGTTTTGACATACTCTGATTGTATAAGTATATGGCAGTCTTGATTTTGCAAGAGAAGACACAGTCCTGAGTTGACTGTGTGCAAGATAATACACAGGCCAGCATGAAGATGATCATCATTCAAGTTTGAAGTGGTTGAAGTTGCATATAATTGAAGATGACTTCCCATGGTGAAGTACAAGGGTGATGAAAGTTGATGAAGGGTAGATACACAGACCGCCGTCTTCATCTACAGCTTGGATTCTGCACATAGTCCAAAGACATACACAATCAGCCCAGTGACCTCTGGAAGCATACCAAACTTGATGTTTGAAAAACCTTGATGATGATCTCGAATTGAGACAGCCTTTTTGATGAGACAAAGCCATGAAGATAAGATGAAGAGTAGTGGTCTATACCCTAGGTTCAGCAACTAAGTTAGAGCAGAATTCTACAGCAGCATATGGTTGAATGTTGGCTGCCTTTGTTGACATCTACAGCACTTGCTCTCACAATCTAAATTTGTATGGTTACACAGTGTTTAGGATTCTTCCTAAACAACAAATGCAGTCAGAGTTTCTTCATTCTACTCAGATAAAGGTAAGTCCTATGGTGATATATTGATGTTCTACTATGATGTGATGATTCCCCTACACTTGTTGCATACCTTGATAGTATATGCAATGACTGAGTTCATGTACATTACAAGTATATTTATTCAGTGAGGTGTGCATTGACAAGTAACAGTATACAGTAAGGAAGTGACAGTGACATACAGTGAATGCGCTAAAACAATACCTTGATGATGATGATGGTGACAGTCTTCAGAAGTGTCACCTAGAATTGTAGAAGAAGTTTTGACCAAAGGCAGAGATGCAACAGTGAATATTGATGAGCTGTGAAGAGGATAAGTAGCAGAGGTTGACAAGTATAGAATGGAAACAGCTGTATCGATTAGCAGCAGAGAATGATGAGCAGATTGACTGAAATTGGGCAGCAATATTGATGGGCAGTGTTGACATGGTTGATGAGCAAAGCAGAGATTGTTGAGTAGACCTTGATGATTTGACAGTGACTAGAGTACAAAGGTTGTTGAGCAGCAGTGAGCAAATGAACAAGTTGACTGAAGAGCTGGTGTTGATAAACAACGAAGATTGAGAAGTGTGTTGCAGCAGTATTGATGAGAGAGTTGAACAGATGATCAGCAGTATTGACCAGCAGCAGAATAGATTGAAGAAACAGATGATGTTGATATGACAGTGAACTTTAATTGTAAATGAAAGCTTGACTTCCTTTTGAGGTTAGGATACCTCAAACCCTGCTTAGCAGGGTCTAAGAAAACCAGGCAGGGTCCTGGATGTAGAGTAGTTTCTCTTCATATCAGTAGGTGCTGATTTTACCTAACGGTTGTAGCCGGACCAAAACTAATACAAAAAGATTACAAAATTATATGGTGCTGTGTTCTTTTTTGTTATGGTTCTTGATGATTCAAATGCTTTTGATATGTGTATGATGAAGTGAAAGATGTTTATGAAATGATTATGATATTAGTAGAATAATGGTATGATGAATTGGTAGTTATTTGTGACAAGCTGAGAAAAGGTTTAAAATTGGATTTACACTGATTCACCCCCCCTCTCAGTGTCTAACACGAACAGTGTCTCTGTGTGAGTTGGACAGTGAAGAGAAAATTCTCCTACATGAGGAAATACGATGATGATTCCGGTGCATGATAAGGGTGAACCCCCAAGACCGTCTGCGTGAGAGTTAGCCAAAACTTATGAGAGTGGGAGAGTGGAAGCATTTTCTATTGGTTTCCTTTCCCTCACATGAATGGAACAACCCAGTTAGAGGAGGGTGCATGTGGAAAGGCCTGCCACCCACCATTACTCAGCAAATAACTACCCTCAACTAATAGTAGTTTAGTGGATGACACATGGATTTTCCTCATGGGTTCCAAGTTTAACAATTCCCACCCCTATCCTTAGGAAATCATGCCCCTTCTCAATCTGGTTGCAGTGAACATAGTTGGTTGGGTTCCGTTGATTAAAATGCACATTTACATGATGCCATAATTTAATATGTGTCGTATGTTCTGATACATCATCGGTGACAATTCCAATCCAAAACATAACATAGCCAAATCGATGGTGGGGCCTTTGCCTTTAGCTCCTCACCATGATTATTTACAATATATGAATCATGTATATTTAATGCATCGGGGTCAAAACTGGGGTGTTACAGAAATGAGAAATAGATCACAAATTGCAAGAAGAAGCTAGCTAAATAATTTGAGATGAAAGATATCGGATTGATGCATTCTCTCCTAGGGTTGGAAGTGTGGCAGATCCCAGAAGGAATCTTTCTGAGTAAGGGAAAGTATGCACTAGAAATATTCAAAATATTTGATATGTTGGATTGTAAGGCCATGGTCACACCCATGGACACCAATCTGAAGTTGTTGTCTGATGAGACATCATAGTTAGTGGGAATGACTCGGTACAAACAGATTATTGGGTCATTGATGTATCTATTGAACACAAGGCTAGATATATGCTTTGTTGTGAACACCTTGAGTCAATATCTAGTTAAACCTAGATGGGTTCACCTGAAAGATGCAAAGCATGTGATGAGGTACCTAAAAAGTACGATAGATTTGGAAATTTACTATGGGAGAGATCATTACCACAAAATATATGGATATATGGATTCATATTGGGATGGAAGTACTGCAGACAGGGTAGATCACCTCAAGTGGATTTTATTGTCTGGGATTAGCCATGATCTCATGGTTTAGTAAGAAACATTCCAGTGTTTCTCTCAGTACAGCTGAAGTAGAGTACATTACAACTTGCTCTGCTTGTTGTGAAGTGATATCGCTTCGGAAGCTGATGTCATAATTATTTGACATGGAGTTAGACACCACAGTGATTATCTGTGACAACTAGATTTGTATAAAGATGACATAGAACCCAATGTTCCATGACAAATCAAAGCAAATAGAAATCTTATACTTTTATATAAGGGATATGGTACAAAAGGGATCTATTAAGCTGCAGTATGTGAGTACCAATGAGCAAGTTGTTGATGTACTGACCAAGCCTCTATCTTGAGTAAAGTTTGAATATTTTTGTGACAAGCTTGGTGTAGTTCAAAAATACTTTTCTCGCAAGGAGGAATAGTGATGGGACTACAGATGATGAAGATATGGACCTTCTTCAAAGAGGAAGATCAAGTTGAAGACATGAACCCTCCTTGGACAAAGGGTAGGCATGTTGATAATCTGAAACTTCCTAGGAAAGGGGGAGTACTAATGAGACTAAAATCAATGATGGATGCCATATATGATCAAGGTCTAACATTCAATTTTGGATGATAGTATCCTCTATTGAGGATGGAAGGTATAACACTTTGTTCATGAGAGTGATCCTTACTAAGGATGGCCCTGCAGATGTTACTCTCTCATGGAGAGTACCCCCATTGATTTGTGGATACCATAGAATAACACTTGCTCAGGAGTGGTCCTAACCTCAGTGTTAAGGATGCTCTACGATGAGTCCTCATGGATGAGAGGACTAACATTTTGTATGCAGTTGAGATATTCTTTGCAGACAATACTCTTGTATGGAGAGTATGCCTACATTCATATGTAGATACCATATAATAAAACCCACTTGGGAGTGGTCCTAACCTTATTGGTATGGATGCTCTATGAGTATTCCTCATGGACTCCATAGTATAGCACTCACTTGGGAGTGGTCCTAACCTCATTGGTAAGTATGTTCTATGATGAGGGCCAACATTTAGTATGCAGTCGAGATATGCTCTGCAGACAATACTCTTGCTTGGAAGAGTATGCCTACACATAAGTGTAGATACCATAGTATAACAGTCACTTAGGAGTGGTCCTAACCTCAGTGGTATGGATGGTATACAATGATTCATCATGGAAGATAGGTCCTACACTTTGTGCAGTCGAGATATACATTTATTTGTATACAATTCAGCTGATCGATTTTATGGATCAGGCTGATGGAGGATTGCATCATCATTGGACTCATGCCCTAAAGTGATAGGGATTGATCATCCCACAATGATATCATGTGTACTACATCTAGAGAGGCGACAAAGGATTAAGTAGATAAAAGTGCAATTGAAAAGGATCAAGAAGATCGAAGTACTACTGAAAATGATCAAAATGATCGAAGTGATGTTTCTACGAAGGATCAAGAAGATCAGAGTACTGCTACAAAGGATTGAAAAGATTGAAAGCGTTACAAAGGATCAAAGATCGAAGTACTATTGTAAAGGATCAAAAGATCGAAGTGCTGCAACAAAGGATCCAAAGATTGAAGTGTTGTTGCCAAAGGATCAAGTGATCGTGTGATGCAGAAGATGAATACATTGAAGAGTAACTATTCCAGTTACTGATTGTGAAAACTTTCGATGAAGTATAGATGTATTACCTCAATAATGTTAGATATATTGTCTCTTTGTTCTCCTATAGTCTATGATGATGTTATCAGTGGAATAACCTTCTCATTAAGGGGGAGTGTTGAAATATTGTAACTTCAAAGGAAATGTAAATGTATTTTATTGATGTAACCAAAGGGAGATGTTACTATTCCTCAGGTGAGGTGTTACTATTGTATTTGGTCATCATAGTGTCATGGGGTAAAGCCTCCATTGTAATTTGGGTCATTAATACCTTAATGAATAATATAATATACTATTTTGAGTCTTCCTTGGTGAAGTTGGCCCAGACAATTTAGTGGGGCTGATTTGTTTAGGGTAAAATCTAGTTGGCTTAATGTGTATAAATAGGAGAGATATGATTCGTATTTTGACACAAACTCACTCACTTGAGTAGCGCATATGAGAGAGGAGAGAAACGGAACATAAGGATGATATTACCTGTTTTTGGGGTTATATCTTATACATCTTATATAGAGGAAGTTTTGGCTAGGTTTTATTTCCCTTGAGGGATACTGTGTCTATCCTGTGATTGTGTTTCTTTTAGTGATTCTACATATTATACTATTGTTATTTTGAATTGAACACTAATGATATCAAGTATAGTATATGAAATCTTCACAAAAGTGCATAATAAATGTTATCTCCAATGAGTTAAAATCCACAAATGAGTGTTGTGGGAGTTTGATATACCACTATGAGGCCATACCAGTTAACGTTCTCTGGAAGAGCCATAGATGAATGGAGGCATCCATCAAGGAGTTAGATGAACACCATATATGGAAGGTCATTACGTAATTTTTTTGATCTTCACCTTGCTTCCTATCAAACTTTGGAATGTTCGATGACAACTTAAATGGAATGGAAGACCACAAAGGGGCATGTAGAATGGGATCATTGATCAATTTCAATAAGTCTGAAAAATCTAATGTTTCCAAAAAAGGGAGTTGTCTATTCGGTTGTAGGTAGTTGTAATATTAACACGGAATGGGAAACCCAGTGGGGCCATAGGTCAGTTGCGCTTGTCCATGGTAACCCTCATATTATTGGTAGTTTGGAATGTTCTTCCCTACTAAAGGTTGAACAGGGTTAGGTTTGGCTTGAGGTTGATAAGTAGGTTGCATCCATTGATTTGAAACACCACATGGGTGAGTTACATACAAGGATCCCCATTGTAGTATTGACCACCAACATAAGGTTTTTGAGGTTGGTCCCAAGTAGATGTAGGCGGTTGCAAAACAAGAACATAACCACTAGATCCTACAACTGGAGGTGTGGTTCTCGAAATATTATGTAAATCAAGTACATAAGGACCTCTAGTTGTATAGGATGTGGAAGGAACATACTAATTTCCAAATACATTAGGAAAACTCATTGAAGGCATGGAAGAACTTCTCGATGAAGGATTTAAAGCTAGATTTGGGGTAGATTGTGAAATTTCCATCATAGTGGTATGTGTAATAGAGTGTGCACTAAGTATAGAAACTGTGGGAGGATGAGGAGCATAAACCAAAAATTGACTATAAGGCATGTTCAAGGATCTACCAAGAAGGTGACTCAACAGAGGGTAAGTAAAATATCTTATAGTGGTAGGAGTCGACTCCATGCAAGAGACACTAGTGGCACTAGTAGAACCAAATTCAGAATGGATTGGCCTAGAGTGATTTCCCAGAATGTAGCAGTTGGACCGAATATAGTAGCATCTAGATCTTCTGGATTGGGATAGTTGAACAATGAACATTTTGGGGTATGTATTGAAAAACATGGATTTCAGGAAGAAATTTGTTATGTTATCAGTCGCAATGAATAGTTAGTGATAGGAACATTACTAGGGAGATCAAACTCTCCTTGTTCTTTTGTCACATGGACTCCTTCCAATTCCGGAAGAGAGCCACTTATTGCATTAGAGTTAAAATCCATATATTGGTCCATAGGAGATTGGGTTGTTAGGTTCAAAGGATATTCTGGTGATAATACTTGTGTTCGACGAGATCGTCTCTAGGGTTACTCAACCAGCTTGATAGGTAAAAGTGTTTCTAAAGAACCTCTAACTAAATCAAACAAATAAAGCACTAAGCAAACTAAGGAAGCAAACAAACATGTGATAGGAGTGGATTTAAGGTCTGTATCCTCATAGGATTTTTCAAATCATCACAACTCACTATATACTTCATGGTCCAACAATAGAGAATGACAAGGAGGATTGGGAGCGTACCCTTTCCTGACTACCTGGACGGTTCGTGCGTAGTAATATCCCTAAGTGTTGTTCTCGATGTATTGCGATGATAAGACAACAATTTTTTTTTTCTTAGATGGCCTCAGAATACCTAAAGGTGTCTCTCGATATTGTTGGAGCAGGGTCCCGCAGCTACAGAAGAAGCTGCTAGTTTAGCGGATAGATAGTTTTAGCGGAGAGGAGATAAGATGGAGCTACGACGCCGTAGCATGTTTCTAGCTATAGAGCAGAGCTGGAAACCATGACTTTTAGGGCAGAGAAGTCAAGGGAGATGACGGTACCTGAGTGGCCGAGAAGAGAAAGCTCACCCACTGCATTGAAGGCGGCGGCGAAGATAGGAGGGCTCAGCTACCCTCATAAAGGAAAAGGAGCAACGAGGCCGAGGTATTGAAGACGAAGGATAGAAACAGGGAAGCGGTGCACAGTACCCATGGTCAACGTCGGGAAGCATGGAAGACTACAGAGAGCTGTGGTGTGATGAAAAGCGGCTACCTCAAGTACAGATATGCTGACTGTCACTAGTTAGGGTTTTGGGTTATTGTTGGGACAGGCCCACAGTGTTGTAATGGCGAGACCTTCGGGCCACCTATAAAGGGATATATTTTGTATTTTAAAAGGGTTAGTTGGTTAGTTGGTTAGTGGGTTAGACAGTTAGACAATAGTTGGAAAATTATATAGAAGCCAAGCTCTGGTTCTGTTATTAGCTGTAGTTATCTTACTGTAACCAGTAGCTGGCTCATAGAGCATGTATGTAACGATCCGCAGGGATCGACAGAGAGGTAAGAGTATATTGTAAGAGGTGCAATATAGAGTAGAGAAGATATCTAAGAGAGAAGGGCTCCAGGCTGTGTGCAGAGTTACCTAGAAGATCTCAAGCTGCATATGCAGTGCAGCAGAACTGTGTTTACCTTCCCCTGAGCTATAATAGAAACACAGTTCTGTGGACGTAACTTCCATCCTGGAGGTGAACCATGTTAAAATCGTGTGTTATGTGATTGATTTATGTGTTGTGTTTATTTGTTGCATCTATCAGTTATCACATGGGCCTTGTTTACAGTTTAATGTATGTATGCGTTATTCAGTTATAGCACTATAGAAGATGAACGCAAGTTGAAACCCTTTAATTATTTTGTATAAGAGTTTACCTATGCTTCAGCTCTTAGAGTTAAGAGTCGCAGAGTTAAGCACGCTTGTTTATTGAGTCCCATAAGTCGGAGCGAGTCGCACTGAGTACACTGAGCCGCAGCGGTAGGATATCGCAAGGAGGCGGTATTGCACCAGCAGAGGAGTTGCGGTGCACTGCGGTTGAGAATCAGTGTAGGAAGGAGTTACGCGTCACCTGAGGTGCAGCGATGCGATAAGGGCTAGAGTAGTCACAAGTAAGAGGAGGCTGCGAGTCGTAGAGAGAGAGAGAGAGAGAGAGAGAGAGAGAGATCTTGCAGGCTAGAAGAGCTGCGAGGCACCGAGGTTGCACCAGAACCTGGTCGAAGACACTTGAGTCTTTTGGCCAACCCATTAGAATCACTTTGGGTGAGACTTCAGGCCGCTCTGCGGTCTGTCACCGAAAGGGCCAGTGAGCTAGGGGTGTTGTTGGTTAACTACAGTAAACCCGGGTCTGCCCATGCAAGCCAACAGATATACGTAAGGTACATGGGAGATCCAATCCATAGTAGTGTTGTCTAATGCACAATTGTACGAAAGGGGCCTTCCTATATATTGTTGAGTACATGAAGTACCATTCTATATACCTCAAGGGTACGTGAAATGTCATTCAATATACCAACCTGTACGTGGAAGAAATACACAGTCCCCATGTTGCAATGCAAGCTTATAATGATATATCCTACGCTTAATGACACTGAAACACTTCTCTAACCTATCACACTTTGCTAATAAATTTTACTCTATGCCAGTGCATGAATTTTATCTGAATGGTTAGGTGAATGCATGACATGAAGTGTAACACCCCGGCCGTTTGCATGATGTATATAATGTAATTAATCATGGTGAGGAGCTCAAGGCAAAATCCCCACCATCGATTTGGTTGTGAATGTTTCGGCAATAGGGATAGTTGCCGATGGTATGTTGTGCTATCCGGCACATTATAATTCAGCATCATGTAAACACGCACATCAAATTAAATGAACCACAACCAGCTACGGCAGTGCAACGTTGAATGAAAAGGGCATGGTTCCAAAGGATAAGGGGTGGGGGATGTCAAACCTTGGTTTATGGGGGGGAAACCCATGTGTTACTACCTTGTGTGTTTGCCACCTTTCTTGTCTCATCCAACCTCTTCCAACCTCTTTAATGTTTTGTTAGGTAGTTGAGCAGTTATGGCTGCTGGTGGTTGGGACAGTTATTGCTGAAGTGGTGGTGGATGTGGAGGACTGTCAGTCCCTTGCCCACATGCCCACTCCACCCATGACTGTCCGTTCTTCCCCTCACACACTCTTCCCCGGTCGGATCATCTTCCTCATGCGCCTGGCCTTCACCACCACCGGTATCTTCTTCGTGGTCGGTTTCTTGCTCGCACGCAGGGTCGTGGTTTGTTCATGTTCACGCGCAGGGACTCTGCGTTGGTTTTTCCCACGCCAGGGACAAGAGAAATCATGGCTGTCGCTTGGGATTCTTGGGTGCAGGAGCTATTTCGCACTCAGGGACTGTGTGTAAGTTCCCTTACTGATTTGTGGTCCATGTATATGTTTCCCTCTGTGTGTTGCGGTTTGGTGGAAGTGCTCTCACGCATAGACTGTTTGGGGGTCGTTTTCCCATGCAGTGAGCCGTGCTCACTGCTTGTGTTTTGGGGCTATTGCCTCCCCCACGTTTGGTTGGTTGTGATGCTCAATTTCGTTTTGGGCCACTGTTGATTTCCAATCTGTTGGCTGAGTTTCCCTATTTTGGGATTGTGGATTGCTGCTATCATGCATTGTGTGTTTGTGGTTGCTGGAGTACCCTGGTTTTGGGTTGCAGCTGAGTTGTTTTGGCCACGTTAGGGCCAAGAACAACTCTGTGTTGCCTTGTAGGCTTGAGTTGTGTCTCACCTTTCGTTTGGGACTGTCACCGGTTGTCTTTTCCTTCTTCACGAGGCTGTGAAGGGATTGTTCTGGCTGCTGGTATGCAGTGGTTGGTCTTCGGACTGTGCTGGCTTGGCCAATCTGTGGATGGCCTGATAAACCCAGCTTTGTTGGTTTGGTTGATTGTGTCCCCTTGGCTATGTGTAAGCCTGTATTGACCCTTAGTCCTTGAGGAATCATGCCTAGCTCAGGGGTGGCAGCGTTGCTGAGAGATTGATGAGCACGTTGGCCTATGGTTGGGAGGAATGTTGCAGCGACGTAGCTGGTTGCGGGGAAAGTTCTTCATCAAAATATAAGTGTTGATGTTACTTCATCTCTGCAATTATATTGATGTTTACTGAATTATAATGAACATGGGGATGCTGGAATGTATATGTTTGCTTCCACTGTGGGATTAAAGAATTATGCATCTGTGTATGCTTGTATGTTTATGCATCTTTGCATGCATTATGTTTAAGCTTTGTAATTTCATCATTGATCTCTTCTGTTCATGTTCATGGGGTTGTTTGCTCGGTTAACGTGGTGTTCGTCACGTCCTCTTCACCGGTCTGAGGGATGGGGATGTGACAGAGTGGTATCAGAGATAAGGTTGCAACAATGGGCCTCTATGGGCCAAGATGGAGCCACTGACAGAGGGTTGAATTGCCTTCTACCCAGCAGGGATCAGTAATGGATGACAGCAAACTTCCAAAGTATTTCCTAAGTGTTGACAGTTGGGTCATTGGAGGGTTTAGTGGTTTCAACTTCCGTAGTTGCGGAAGAGAAAGTAGTTTCCCATCCACCGTTGTGGAAGCCAAAGTCATTTGGCTTTCGATGTGGAAAGACCACCGACTCATTGCGGAAGCATTGACAATCGAGCCACTAGTGATAAGACTTCCTCTATTGTGGAAGATTCAGTGGTTTTCCATCCGCCGTTGCGGAAGATCAAACTGCCAAGTCTTCTGACGGGGAAAGAAAATTGCGGAAATTTTAAGTGTTTTGACGTTCGTCGGAAGAGAAAATGGTTTGACAGTCCGATGTTGCAGAAGAGAAAGCGGTTTCCAGTCTGCCGTTGCGGAAGCCAAAGTCATATGGCTCCCGATGTGAAAGGATTGCCGATGTTGCGGAAGAGTTGGAAATCTCCTGTCCGTCGTAGCAGAAGAGCGGCCAATCGAAAGAAGTTCAAGTTGGTGTTCCCCCATTGTGGAAGCCAAAGGAACAAGTATTTCGATGAGAAAAGATTGCCGCCAGAAGAAGATAAGGCTCCGCGTGCCGCCATTGTGGATGGAGAAATGATTCGACGCCCGACGAAAAAGTCATTCGATTGCCGGCAGTACAGAAGAAAATCGCGGAAATTTTCTAAGTGTCCACGGCTGATCGGAAGAAGTTTGTCTTTGGTGAGCCGCCGTTGTGGAAGCCAAATCCATTTGGCTTCCGATGTGGAAGAACTGCTGACGCCGCAAGTTGAAAATTTTGCTAAGTAAACGGTCGCCAATCGGAAGAGAAATTGGTTGTGTGTCGTCGTTGCGGCTGCGGAAGGGATTCAGCCGCCGATTCTGTGGAAGTGAAAAGCTCTAAAGCTTCCGATGATAAAGACCGCCGACACCGGAACAGTTTGGAGAAAGCCGTGAAAATTGCCTAAGTGTCCGCCGATGCGGAAGAAGAAAGGGTTCCACGTCCGCCGTTGCGGAAGAAGAAGCAACTAAGCGTCTGACGAAAAGTGGTCCGACCGCCGACAGGTGCTATGTTCAGCGGAAAGAAGAAAGACAAATTTTGAAAAATTTGTCTAAGTATGAAATTGTCGACGAAAAAAGGGGAATGATTGCCACCGTTGCGGAAGCCAAAGTCATTTGGCTTCCGATGTAGAAAGACCGTCGATAGCCGACGCGGTAAAAGAAATTTTGAATTTTTTCTAAATAACGAAAATATTGATCACCGGAAGAAGAAAGTGAATAAGCATCCGCCGTTGCAGAAGCGAAAGCATTTCAGATTCTGACTAGAAAGGCTGTCGACACCGTTGCGAAAGGGGAAAGCCTTCCAAGAGCCGCCGTTGCAGAAGCTGAAAGCCTTCCGAGAGCCGTCGTTGCAGAAGGGGAAGCCTTCCGAGAGCCGCCATTGTGGAAGGATTAGTGGTTTGAGATCCGATTCTGCACAAAGAGAATTGAGTTTTTCAAAGGGGATTTCTCAGTGGTTTTCAGTGGGATCTCCATCATATTTCGACTGCTTTCTAGTGGTATTTTCAGCTGTTCTTAGTGGTTTACAGGTGGCTGAAGTTGCTTGAAGATGGCACCCAGTCCAAAATGTAGTGGTGTAATAAAAAATGCAAAGATTTGGTGAAAGCCCTCATTCTTAGAAGTGGTGTGGTTTTTACACCCGAGGTCGGAATGACGCATGTGAATAGGCGTTGGAAAGCTTATCCAGCAAGGAACAAGGATAAGTGACCAGAATCTGAGCATGAAGCAGCCAAGTGATAATTATGGCAGCTATTATCAAATGGAAAAATCTAGACAGTTGCATGCCCAGGGGCAGCAAGGACTATGAAGTCGACCAGCTGCTGTGTGAAAAAGGAATTCCATGAGAAGAGGAGGGATTTGAAAGGGAAGTTTTCATTAGACCCTATCTTGCTGATTATAACTACATTTCCTAAGTTTATGCTTGAAATGCATGAGGATATGTATTGCATGCATAGGATATTGCATGATTGGTAAGAATATTGGGAATTATATATTTATAATGAACCACTAATGATAATCATTGCTTTGATGTTGGCATTAGTGGCAAAACCAACGATGACATGGACCTAGCTGAATGTGTTGCTGATGCTGATGAATGTGACCAGAAACCCCATGAAGAAATGGATAAGGCAACGAGTCCATAACAAAAGTTGGTGAGTGATTCTATAATCTCCTGCAAAGGACCAACCAAATTGGTCATGTCCAAGGTGTAAGTAGAACCCATGCAGGTAAGAAATTGCTTATGAAAAATTCCATGGATTGGTACAGGTAAGAGACCTCATACCATGTGGATGTTTGAATATAGAAAGGTGTCATGCCTATGTATGTTGATGATATTGATTGTAGTAATGCATCCTATGTGAGGTGGACATGGCTAGGCCATGGTATGTTGAATGCATTGAGATGAATGCATGTGATTTTATGAATGACTAATGACTGAAATGATGAATTGATGACAATTCAGGAACCATTTCATAGGTTGCTATGAATGCAGGATAGTCATGATCAGTTGGCTGCCAGAAATGCTCTATGGAAGAGCAAGGTGGCATGAATGATATGCTTGTGAAGTAAGGGTATCTAAACCTTCATTTAATTGCATGAATGATATGACTATACCTTGCAAATATTAATATGATAATGATTGCATGATGTAAATGAGCCTTGATGATGTTGATGTGACTAACAGCTGGAAGTATTTGAATTTTATAAATTCTGAAAATGCTTCAGTGATGGTTGTAGCAATGAAAAGTTATATGCATCTAGACTTACCAAGTGTTGGTTGATTGAAGCTCATGTTTCAGGTAGATTAATTCGAGAATGGCATTGAGAGGTAAGAACCTGACCAATGCGAGAATCTACCATGTGAAAGAGCTTGTTAAATTTGAATTGTGAATTTCAAATTTAAGAAATTGCTTACAACTACTAGTCACTATTGGCTTGCATAAGCCTGTGTTTGGATGTTTGAAGCTTATGTTTCAAGTAGATTATTTTGAGCATGGCAGTGAGAGGTAAGATCCTGACCAATGCCAGAATCTACCATATGATATGCATAATAGGTTGTTAAAATTCGAATTGTGAATTTCGGATTTTAGAAATTGCTGACAACCACTAGCCACTGTTGGCTTGCATAAGATTGTGTTTGGTTGATTGAAACTCATGTTTCAGGTAGATTATTCGAGCATGGCATTGAGAGGTAAGACCCTGACCAATGCCAGAATCTACCATTTATGAGAAGAAGTCTCATGGTTGTGAAAATAGTTGATATACATAATGGGTTGTTAAATTTGAATTGTGGATTTCGGATTTAAGAAAGTGCTAACGACTACTAATCATTGTTGGCTTGTATAAGATTGTGTCAGGAGGGACGCATGGTAAGTGGGTAATCATGTTATGACAGTAAGTATAAAATTATAATGGGCATAGTAATGCTTCTTACAAGAGACCCACAAATGAGCAAGTCAATTTCTGTAGTAGATAGAATTGCAAATTCTTATTGAATTTGATTGCTAATGTCATTGCTTGGTTATGGAATGATCAATTTGGATTGTAGTATCAGGTAATGATTGAATTTTTGGATATTGATGAATGTGTCAGGGGTACATGTTGCAGGAATATCATGTGCGATGACCTGCAAGAGCCAAACTTCATGGGAAGGTTTTCCCTTATCTTGGAAATGGGTTTCGGGTGAAACGCCATTGGACATTCTGAAAATGTCTCATCTGCACTGCATGTTTGGTGATAACATGAGTGAGATGGTATAAAGTATTTCAGTAAGACATGTGTGAATATGAAATGTAAAAAGGAGTTGGGATGGAAAACTGAGGGACTATTAACTCAGGGAAGGAGCCTCGATTCCTCCTTAACGAAGGCATACTGCGACGACAAATGGATAAGTGTTCTGTGACCCTTGCTAAGAATATGCATGTTTAATTATTAAATTCCATATGCAGAACATGTTTTGATTTAATATCCATTATGACCGATCGCTTGAGTATGAATAGGTCCTGCATGGCACACACCGGGAAGAAAGTGCACACTTTTTCGATGTCGAGCCATGAAAGGTTTTCAATATTGATTACACTCTAGGGAGTGGACGCACTCCTGGTGTCTCAATACTTGATAGTGAATGATGAAGAATGTGATTACAGTTTCTGAGCAATAATGCTAATGAGTTTGCTTGTATTGCTTGTGTTGCTTGTGTGGTCAGGTAAATGGTAAATGGTTGTTGTGAGGGGTTGCAGAGTAAGGGTTATTGTTGATATAAGTGTGCGTTGATATAAGTGAATGGTTTGTATAAGTGTATTTCTCATTGTTGACATAAGTATATGATGGGCTATGATATGCCTAAGGATCCATAGTAGATCCTAGACCTGGAAATGGTCATGATAAAGTTCCAAGACCAGTCGACATGAGAATGTACTGGCTGGACATTAAATATTTGATGTTGTGGAGCAGCCGGCGTGCTGACCTAACATATAAGTCCATAGGTGATCCCAAGGCTTGCAAGGCGAAGCAGGATCCTGTGGATGAACAAGGAAAGGTGCAATATAGATAAGTATTGGATTATTTTGCTTATGAATATACATGTGTATATGATTTGGTTATGATGTTTGAGCTCTTGTTCTAGAGATAAAACTGATGTGAATAAAATAAACATGTGAATCTATTCAATGTTTGGATATAGGTATCGCTGGAGCGAGGACCATGAGAGCATCCTAAGGGTTCATGTGGACATGTGACTGTCCTGGAAAGCTTGGAATGAGCGGTAATGAAAAAGGTGCTAATAGGATGGGGGAGTCCTAGCAGCCGAGACAAACCATGTGGAGAGACTCCATGGTTTAGAGGTCTGGAATAGACCAAAGACACTAAGTGTCATGACCAAGAAGGATTGGTCCAGCATTCACGGTGAAGTGAAAGAGGCTGAGAGCATGAAAAGCCACAGTGATGGTGTGGGTTCTAGGATGGAACAAAATAAAGAGGGGAAAAACTCTTACTGCTCTCTCTTGCCTTTTGATTATATATATATACATATATACTTATGCATTGTGAAAACAAAGGATTGTTGAATGCATGTATGATTGAGAATGAAATGTGTGTATTTGCTTAAGTAAATTTGTGAATGCTGGAATAGTTAATTCCCTGCCCAGGAATGGACATGAATGAGCTCATGTGCCTATTGGGAAGGCATGAAAAATATGAAAGCCTCATTGATGAGACTTGGACTGTCATGCCAATTGGGTAATTAACTGACTAATTTTAATGTCTATATTATGCTTGATATGATAAAATTTCAATGGTGCATTTCACAGGTGAGAAAAGTGATACGTGGTGGTGCATGTTGATTATGGCAGCAGATCAAAAGTTGTTGGACTTAGCTGGAAGTCTCCTTCAAGTGATTTCCAAGACCCAAGAGAATCTTGGGGAGATGCTCAAGATACAGAGAAGGCAGAATGAAATGAACCACCAGATTTTGCAAGACTCTATTGGTTTGCAAAGGGAGGTGAAAAGCCTTCTGGGAGCAATTGGCAAAGGGAAGGAAGGTGGATTGCGATGGGACATTCATCCAAGCGACCCGATAGGAAACGGTCCAGGCATGAAGACTCAAAGGAAATTGAGCAGGTAAAGATGAAGCAGCCAGTGAGATGCTGGAGATACGAAGGACATCATTTACGCCGGGACTACCCAATGAGGGAACATGATGAAGGAAATAACCGCGAAGTTCCTAGACTTCGGGATCATCTAGAAGCTGAGAACCAGCGGGAGAAGTCCATGGAAGCCGAGGGGCTTGGTCTTGAATGTTCAAAGTAAATAATTGGACGAGGGACGGATCTGCAATTTTCAAATTTTGATGTGCAATTGTATATGTATTGTATATATGTAATGGAACACCAAGGACAGTGTTATTCCAAGGGGGAGGGGAATGTAACACCCCGGTTTTGACCCCGTTTGCATGATGTATATAATGTAATTAATCATGGTGAGGAGCTCAAGGCAAAATCCCCACCATCAATTTGGTTGTGAATGTTTCAGCAATAGGGATAGTTGCCGATGGTATGTTGTGTTATCCAGCACATTATAATTCAGCATCATGTAAACACGCACATCAAATAAAATGAACCACAACCAGCTACGGTAGTGCAACGTTGAATGAAAAGGGCATGGTTCTAAAGGATAAGGGGTGGGGGATGTCAAACCTTGGTTTATGGGGGAAAAACCCATGTGTTGCTACCTTGTGTGTTTTCCACCTTTCTTGTCTCATCCAACCTCTTCCAACCTCTTTAATGTTCTGTTGGGTAGTTAAGCAATTATGGCTGCTAGTGGTTGGGACAGTTATTTCTGAAGTGGTGGTGGCTGTGGAGGACTATCAGTCCCTTTCCCACATGCCCACTCCACCCACGACTATCCGTTCTTCCCCTCACGCACTCTTTCCCAGTAGGATCATCTTCCTCATGCGCCTGGCCTTCACCACCACTGCTATCTTCTTCGTGGTCGGTTTCCTGCTCGCGCACAGGGTCATGGTTTGTTCATGTTCATGCGCAGGGACTCTGTGTTGGTTTTTCCCACGTCGAGGACAAGAGAAATCGTGGTTGTCGCTTGGGATTCTTGGGTGCAGGAGCTATTTCACACTCAGGGACTGTGTGTAAGTTCCCTTATTGATTTGTGGTCCATGTATATGTTTCCCTCTGTGTGTTGCGGTTTGGTGGAAGTGCTCTCACGCACAAACTGTTTGGGGGTCATTTTCCCATGCAGTGAGTCGTGCTCACTGCTTGTGTTTTGGGGCTATTGTCTCCCCCACGTTTGGTTGGTTGTGATACTGAATTTCATTTTGGGCCACTATTGATTTCCAATCTGTTGGATGAGTTTCCCTATTTTGGGATTGTGGATTGCTGCTATCATGCATTGTGTGTTTGTGGCTGCTGGAGTACCCTGGTTTTGGGTTGCAGCTGAGCTATTTTGGCCATGTTAGGGCCAAGAACAACTCTATGTTTCCTTGTAGGCGTGAGCTATGTCTCACCTTTCATTTGGGATTGTCATCGATTGTCTTTTCCTTCTTCATGGGTTTGTGAAGGGATTGTTCTGGCTGCTTGTATGCAGTGGTTGGTCTTCAGACTGTTCTGGCTTGGCCGATCTGTGGATGGCATGATAAACCTAGATATGTTGGTTTGGCTGATTGTGTCCCCTTGGCTATGTGTAAGCCTGTATTGACCCTTAGTCCTTGAGGAATCATGCCCAGCTCGAGGGTGGCAGCGTTGCTGAGAGATTGATGATCACGTTGGCCTATGGTTGGGTGGAACGTTGCAACGATGTAGCTGGTTGCGGGGCAAGTTCTTCATCAAAAGATAAGTGCTGTTGTTACTTCATCTCTGCAATTATATTGATGTTTACTGAATTATAATGAACATGGGGATGCTGGAATGTATATGTTTGCTTCCGCTGTGGGATTAAATAATTATGCATCTGTGTATGCTTGTATGTTTATGCATCTTCGCATGTATTATGTTTAAGCTTTGTAATTTCAGCATTGATCTCTTATGTTCATTTTCATGGGGTTGTCTGCCTGGTTAACGTGGTGTTCATCGCGTCCTCTTCACTGGTCTGAGGGATGGGGACGTGACATGAAGATATGGACTAGTAAACCATGTTGTTAGCACTATGTTTAAATTTTTGAATTATAGACTTGAAAGGTTTGAAAATGATCTTATTTGAGGAATTTCGTGGGAGCTCCTTTTAGGTTATCTGGTTACCAAGTTTCGTCATTGAGAGCCGTTGGATAGAGAGTGGATCTCGATCTACAGAGATAGATCATTCTATGGATTGAAAAATGCAGCGGCAGGATAGGGATAAAATGGGTCGAGTTTCAACGGTCCAGATGCAAGGTGATGAAGATCAACAATGGAAGGAAATTTTGTTAGTAGGAGATGAAAGGTAAGATTCGGTCTTTGGATTTGTGAAGTCGATTAAAGGGGAGAAGTATTGGAGGGTCGAGATCAACGCAAATCTAGATCGACAGCCCTAAAGGATTCTACTAGATAAATATATGTAAAGGGAGAAGCTTTTCCAAATCACCAAAGAAAGGAAGAAAGAATCGGATGGCTAAGGTAAAGGCGGAGATAGATCTACGGTCGTAGTCAATTCCATGATCTGAACTAGCACAGATAAAATTTGTGATCTTGAATCGTGAAAATTGGTAGAGACTACAGCGATCAACGACCATGACACAAGGTTGAGGTTGATCAATGGACATGGTAAATTCCACAATGTAAAGGTGCCTGATCATTTACCTAAGGGAAGATCGATGAAGTGTTAAGGTTTCCAAATATGAGTGGTCCCAATGAAGGTAGTTTCCTGATCAACAGTTGATGCTGATTCTCCCGAGTAAAGTTGTGTAGGTGGTTAGTGTCAGACTCTTCTATGAAGAAGTCGAATTCCAAATGCTCAGAGTGCAAAGCAAAGGATCCACTTGGAGTTGAAAGGGTTTGTTCCTTCTGAGATATGGAGCTAACGATAACTAGACTGAATGTGTGAACCACCAGCATGGACGGGAGCGAAACATTGCATGAATGGAAAAGGTAAGCATTCACAAAACCCCTAAGCGTTTCTAAAATGGCAAAGACGAGAAATCCATGTACACATGTACGATGGATACAGGATGGGTTTGGATCGATGTTCTAGAATCTGTTCAACCTGGTAAAAGTCGTGTCCTTGTTAGGTCTGATATAGAAAGGATATCCTCACTTATGATCTAACCAATAATCATATCCCTCAATGCCATTTGTGACATTCCTTGGGTGAAAATGATGACCATGGAATCACCAACCCTCCCAACTTTGGAGATCTGTCACGAGGCTTACGTAAGAAGCAACAAGAGATCATGAAGCCTAGATTTTTGAAGCGGCAAATCTAGCCCTTACACGAAGCAAAGAGATGCGGCCAACCAAAACCATTTTGAATACCATCATCAGCATAAGTGAAATGGAAAATAATATCAAGTCCAAATTCCATGATCCACATGGACAGCTACGCAACATCATAGGAAGCGACATGACCTAATTCTCAACAGCAAATGAAGATCCCCATCCATGTGTCCACTCATGTAACCATTATGATGACCAACAAAGGAGTGTGCAATGATGCTGAACAATCATCTCCATCCCCATATTCATCATCCTATATAAACGCCACCCTCCTGAACCACTAAAGAACAAGAAATGAGTGAAGGCTGAGGAGGAAATTCAGAGCGTTAGTTTGCTTAAGGTCTTGAGTTTTCTTGCAATTTGCAATTCCTATTTGGTTTGAGAAGCTCTCCTGTTAGAGAGTATTGATGGTTGGTGAACATGCCTTTATGTTATTGTGTCATCCTGGGTTTTTACACCAGGAAAATGCCAGCCATCGAGGGACAGATGTGAATCACTTTGAGAGATTCACCATTTTTCTGATAGCCATACCTCCAGCTGCATGGTTGCTGGGTTTTCATATCCCATGGGTGTCCCCCCAGATGCAATCATTGGATCCAAATCCCTAGTACGTGGTGACCATGTTTAACAGCAAGCAGTAGGAGCAAATGCTCGTACTAGAGGGGTGGGTGTCCAAACTATTCATCGCCATCTTTGTGAATTCCACATGACTGCTTTATCTAAGGTGGTGATGAGGTAGAAGGTGCACCTCACCGTATTTGCAGTAGGAGAGCTAGCCTCAGGGGAGGAGAGGAGTACAAGAATGATAAGCCACTACAGAGGCTTTTTTTCTCCAGGATAAATTTGGCCCTTCTTCAAGTCCCCTCGAATAATAGTGTTACCAGGAGAGGAAGGAACTGTGAAGAAGGTTGAGCATGGGAAGGATATAAAATCCTTTTCCAAATATGAAACCGTGCAGAAAGGTACCTTTGAGCATGATACAAACACAAGGGAAGAACACGATGCTGACTCGAAAGGTGGACAGGTGGTCGATCCCAATCAGTATTGATCTACGAGAAGCATCCTGAGACATCGTTTTCATGGCCTGCAAGCTAAGAACCAGAAAAAACGTGCTACCACCCGAAATGGGAACGCGCACTAGTTCCATGATGTATGTTTGAATATATGTAAACCATGGTAGAAGTACCTCGCTCTAGTTGTTATTTTTTATTATTACTGTAAACGATTCCAGGTTCTGTTTCGAGGACTAGCCTTGGGGATCTGAGATATTATAAATAGGCTCCCCATATAGGGGAGAAGACTTGGGAATTTTCAAGAGCAAGGGCTCTCCATTGTAATATGTTTCAGTTTCCCAGAGTTGAATAAAATTGCATAGGCAAAATGATAAACCTTTCAAGGCATAGATTCTTGTGCCATCTTTTTCTTCAATAAGTAACTTCTTTACATGATTGTTTATCCTTTTTTCATTCCAGTTTGTATTTTATTTCATGTTTGAGCAGTGGTGTATATGGACCAGAATTCATCTCGTATACTCTAGGTCCATTGTTGAGGAATTTTTAAAAATTTTCTTCTAAAGTATTGTAGAATTCACCTTAGGTAGGTGCTCTATTTTACAGGTTGTCTCCCTCTGTCCGCTAATCAACCTACTTATACCTCCAGATTGAAGAAATGATGTCTACTTTGCCTCTTTCCACAAACTTTCAAACTTCTCACCTCTTGCAACTTATTTCAAATATGATAGTTGACTCCATGGCCCAAAGGTCTCCTCCATGATTGTCCTACCAATCTTTATAAAAACAAACTTGTTCTATTCATAAATCTGACCTTCTGACTGCCTTTCATTGAATATTTTGAGTATTCAAACCCTGTAAATAGTGAGCTATCCTTCTCTAATTGTATTAGGTCAGAAATATAGTCTAAAGTGGTTTTGATGTTACCTCAAGATTTACCTTTTACAACCTGGGTACATTCTGGGTGCTAACAAACTAGTGTCATTGCCGGGGATGAAGTTTCAAATCCTCCATGGGTATGAATGACATATTTCCATATTTTATTGTTGATGGTGAACAACAGTCAAACCATCAAGAAGGTTGTACATATTTTACCTGGTGACTCCATTCTCAGAGAATCTAGTTTTCAGTGACTCCACTGGTGATATGATCCACAGATCAAGCTTTCAAAGAAACTGGTAGGATCTACTAGGGAAATGACCTCATTATAAAAATATAGAAATTCATGATCAAAAGATAAGGTACTCAGGTTTCATTTTCCTCCAAGATGTCTTGTCCTTTTTTGTAAATCTTTTACTATCTATTCCTAAGCTTGTCAAAACATTTTTTCATTATGCCTTACACTCAAAATAGAACCATGAATGTATTCTTGTATATCCTTCTTTACGAACTAAAAGTTTTCTATCACCATGTATGTTTTATTTTGATCGAAATATTTCATCTGAAATGCATGACCTTAAAGGCCACCCTTGTGAGCCTCATGGAACCACAACTGACAATACTTCCATTCCACATAGCTCTGTTTCTTCCAATATCCCAAATTGGTATAGACCACTTCACTTACCGCTTATTCTTCATGATTTCCCTACACAGCATTACAAGTACCTTCCTAAGTTTGATGGAAAAATCAAGAACCTTACAGTTGAAAAGAATTTACAATCCTTTGAACATTTCCTTGACCTTTTTGAAGTAGAACATGTTGATGTTTGCATGAGAGATGTTTCCCAATATTTGCAAGGAGGGGCTAATAAATGGTTCAAGCACTTGCATCCTAAATCCATCAATACATGGGAAGAGTTTTCTGACATATTTCTGAAATTTTGAGGTAAGAGAAGGCCTTTGGACCAAATACTTTCATAATTCTATTCCCTTAAGAAACATGAGGATGAAACCGTGTCTAGTTTTAACAGGATATTTACAAGCTTTTACTATAACATGTCCAAAGGAATCCATCCTCTTGAAAACACTGCTAAGCTCCATTATGTAGTTTCCTTTCACCTTGAAATGTCTTTGCTTCTATTGGAAAGAAAGTCAGTCACATTGCAGCACATGTTTATGGATGGTTTGGAGATTGAAGATAACCTTAGGATGTCTAAAAAAATTTCAGACCAAGATAGTAGTGATAAAATGGAAAAGAAATTAGACTTGGTTGAGAGACATAAGAAAAAAGAGACATTCTCTGTGCACCTCAAACCCCCCCATTAAACAGAGAAATGATCAGCCCCATGATGCAAAAGAAGATAGATCTACTAATCTATTTTCTGAAGAGTGAAATCATCCTATTACAAATTCTGTTAGTGGTGATTTTAAAAGGGATTTTGGAATGCCCATATATGATGAATATGAGGATGAATTCCTGGACGTTATACTTACAGAACCAGCTGTGGGATCGATGTCTGTTAGTGAAGATAAGATGACTGTAATACAAAGCCAGAAGGCTGAAAAAATAGGGGGAAATGAGTGTGCTGAAGGTGACATATTACCTTTTTGTTATTCTTCATTTGAACTGATAAGACAAAGACTTAAAGCCTCTAAATAGAAACATAAATTTGAGGATATGGTACATTTTATTACCTTGCTTGAAATAGAAGATGTTGAGGATGAACAATCATGCAGTAAATCTCATCTTATGGGAAGATCATTGGTTTTTAATGAGGCATTGGGTCACAAAGAAAGAGGTGAGGATTCCCAAATAAATTCTTCTTTTAACCTTTCACATCCAAAAATTTGATCTCATGAAGGAGGATGGTGTGTGCCTGATTCTACTGGAGAAAAGAATCATATCTCTGTTGAAGCATATAAAGAAGGTGAAGTTTCAAATTCAGGAATTTTAAATGAAATAGTGGACATTTCATTTGAAACCAATCATGATAGTTCCTTTCAAAGATATTTTGAAGATCAATTTGACAGTATGCTAGAGGAGTTTCATTTTGGACAATTTTCCTTTGGTAGGAAAAGGACAGAGAATTTCTATGATCCAGTGGCAGAATACATGGAGTGATTGGGTAATGGTAATGACTGGTTATATCTCTACTGTAAAGATAAATTTCTTTATTATAAACTCCTTCCATTAAGTCTGTCATCTCTATGTTTAATCAAGCATGAAGAAGAAACAGAATTATCAGATAAATTGCTTGATTGGCGTCATTGGAAGTCAAAGTTTACTTGATTGGGTATTTGTGCTCAGTCAAGTAGGGTAGGTAGTTATGAATAAGCTTGAAATGACAAGCATTTATTTCAGTAGTTTTTAGTTTAGTTTCAGTTTCAACCATTGTCCAACTATAGGTTAAAATCTACAGTTACAATCATTTTCAGTTTTCAGAGTATGGCCAAGTGAAAGTTTACAGGTTGGCAGAAAGTTGCTTACAAAGTGGTTCAGTTTTGTGTTTTTGGCTTAGGGTAGATTGAGGGTCCCAGAGAGACATTGAAGGAAGACCAATGGACTTGGTACCTGGTCTACCGGGTTCTTTGCTACCTCGTTGGGAGGATAGCATCCCTAATTGAGCCAATGGTTAGCACTATGTTTAAATTTTTGAATTATAGACTAGAAGGGTTTGAAAATGATATTATTTGAAGAATTTCGCGAGAGGTCCTTTCAGGTTATCTAGTTAGCAAGTTTCGTCATCATGATCCATCAAATAAAGAGTGGATCTTGATTTATGGAGATAGATCATTCTATGGATTGAAGCATGCAGCGATGTGATAGGGATAAAATGGGTCAAGTTTCAATGGTCCAGATGCGAGGTGATGAAGAACAACGATGGAAGGACATTCCGCCAGTTGGAGATGCGAGGTAAGATTTGATATTTGGATTTGTGAATTCAACTAAAGGGGAGAAGTATTAGAGATTCGATATCAATGCAATTCCAGATCGACAGCCCTAAAGGATTCTGCTCGATATATATGCACGAAGGGAGAATATTTTCCAAATCATGGAATATGTTAAAGGAAGGAAGAATCAGGTGGCTGAGGTAAAGGCAGATATATATCTAAGGTCATAGTCAATTCTGTAATCTAAAATAGCACGGTTAAAATTTGCGATATTGAATCACAAAAAGTGGTAGATGCTACAACGATCAACGGCCATGACACAAGTTCGGGGTTGATCAATGGATGTGGTAAATTCCGCAATGTAAAGGTGCCCAATCATTTACTTGAGGGAAGATTGATGAAGTGTTAAGGTTTCCATAGATGAGTTGTTTCGATGAAGGTGATTTCCTGATCAACGGTTGATGTTGATTCTCTTGAGTCAATTTGTGAAGGTGGTTAGTGTCAGACTTTGGTGTGAAGAATCCACTTGCCAAATGCTCAGAGTGCAAAGCAAAGGATCCACTTGGATTTGAAAGGGTCTGTTCCTTTTGAGCTATGGAGCTGATGATAACCAAACTGAATGTATGAAGCACCAGCATGGACAGGAGTGAATCGCTGCGCGAATGGACAAGGTAAGCATTCTCAAAACCCCTGAACATTTCTGAAATGACAAAGAGAAGAAATCCATGTACATGTGTACGATGGATATAGGATGGGTTCAAATCGATGGTTTGGAATCTATTCAACCTGGTAAAGGCCGTGTCCTGGTCAGGTATAATTCAGAAAGGATATCCTCACATACGATCTGACCAATAATCATATCCCTCGACACCATTTTTGACATGCCTTGGGTGAATATGATGACCATGGCATCACCAGCCCTCCTCACTCCAGAGATCTGTCATGAGGCTTACGTAAGAAACAGCGGGAGATCATGAAGCCTGGATTTTTGAAGCGGCAAATCTAGCCCTCACACTAAGCAAAGAGATGTGGCTAGATAAAACCGTTATGAATACCATCTTCAACATAAGTGAAAGGGAAAAGAATGTCAAGTCCAAATGTTGTGATCCATATGGACGACTACACAACATCATAGGAGGAGGCATGATCGGATCCTCAACAGCAAATGAAGGTCCCCATCCATGTGTCCACTCGTGTAACCATTATGATGACCAACCATGTGATAATGTTGACCAGCCATCTCCGTCCCCATATTCTTCATCCTATATAAATGACACCCTCCTGAACCACTGAAGAACAAGAAATGAGTGAAAGATGAGGAGGAAATTCAAAGCGTTAGTTTCCTTAAGGTCTTGATTTTTTTGGCAATTTGAAATGCCTGTTTGGATTCAGAAGCTTATCTGTCAGGGAGTATTGATGGTTGGAGAACATGCCTTTATGTTCTTGTGTCATCCTGGGTGTTTACACCAGTAAAACACCATCCATCAGGGTATAGATGTGAAGAACTTTGAGAGATTCACTTGTTTTTTGATAGACATACCTCCAACTGCATGGTGATTGGGTTTTCATATCCCATGGGTACCCCTCAAGAGCCCCCGGATGAAATCGCTGCCTCCAAATCCCTGGTACGTGGTGACCATGTTTAGCAGTAACCAGTAGGAGTGAATGCTCATACTGGAGGGGTGGGTGTCCAAAGTCTTCATCACCATCTTTGTGAATTTAACATGCCTACTTTATCTGAGGTGGTGATGAGGTCAAATGCGCACCTCATCATATTGCTTGTAGGAGATTTCAACTTGGGGGAGGTGAGGACTACAAGAATGACAAGTCACTGCAGAGGCTTGTTTCCTCCAGGATAAATTCAGCCCTTCTTCAAGTCCCCTCGAATAACAGTGTTACCGGGAGAGGAGGGAACTGTGAAGAAGGATGAGCATGCGAAGGATATAAACTCCTTTTCCAGCTCTGAAACCATCCAAAAAGGTGCCTTTGAGCATGATACAAAAACAAGGGAAGAAAACACTGCTGACTCGACAAGAAGACAGGTGGTCGAGCCCAATCATCATTGAGCTACCGGAAGCATCCTGAGACGTCATTTTCACGGTCCGCAAGCTCAAAACCAAAAATGATGTGATGCCACCCAAAATGGTCATGCACACTAGTTCCATGATGTATGTTTTAATATATGTAAATCATGGAAGAAGTACCATTCTCTAGTTGTTAGTTTTGATTATGACTGTAAACAATTCCAGGTCCTATTTCGAGGACTAGCCTTAGGGGTCTGAGATATTATAAATAGGCTCCCCATAGAGGGGAGAAGGGTTGGGAATTTTCAAGAGCATGGGCTCTCCATTGTAATATGTTTCAGTTTCCTAGAGTTGAATAAAATTCCATAGGTAGAATGATAAACCTTTCAAGGCAGAGATTCTTGTGCCATATTTTTCTTCAATAAGTAACTTCTTTACGTGATTTTTTATCCTGTTTTCATTCCAGTTTGTATTTGCTTTCATGTTTGAGCAGTAGTGTATATGGACCAGAATTCATCTCATATTCTATAGGTCCATTGTTAAGGCATTTTTAAATATTTTCTTCTAAAGTATTGGATAATTTGCCCTAGGTAGGTGCTCTGTTTGACAGGTTTTCTCCCTTTGTCCACTAATCAACCTGCTTATACCTCCATATTGAAGAAATGGTGTCTATCTTGCCTCTGTCCACAAACTTTCATACTTCTTACCTCTTGCAATTTATTTCAAATCTGATAGTTGATTCCATGGCCCAATGGTCTCCTCCATGATTATCCCACCAAAATTTATAAAAGGAAACTTGTTCTATTCAGAAATCTAACCTTCTGACTACCTTTGATTGAATATTTTGAGTATGAAAACCCTGTAAATAGTGAGAGAGCCCTCTCTGATTGTATTAGGTCATAAATATAGTCTAAATTGGTTTTGATGTTACCTCGAGATTTACCTTTTACAACCTGGGTACGTTCTAGGTGCTAACACATGTAGAGATTAAGATGCAGACCATTCACTTTATCATTTAGTGGATGCCATACCTAAGAGAGGGAAAGAGGTTCAACTTTCCTTTAACACACAAAATAAATCCCAAAAAATGAAATCAGACTACAATTTTTTCCATTCCAAACACAAAAAAGCAATATATTCTACTTTAATTGAAAAGAAATTAAGATCTCTAGTAACGAATTGAAAAGATCACTAAAAATTTTCACACAAAAGCCTTCAATTTTTCTTAATGAAATGCAAAGATGAAACTAAGTGCAAAGAATTTTTTGTTCTTTTTTTTATAACAAGAAGGAAAATTACAAAATGAACGCTTGAGAGTCTATACAACTAATCAAGAGTCCTTATCTACAAGAGTCTTTATGGATTCTTTCAAAAAAAATTGATAAAAGGAAAAGCACACAAAAATTATTTTATCACTAATGGAGAAGAAAATAAAAAAGATCTTTTCTTTTCTTTTCTGAAAGAACGAAGATCAGAGATCTATCTAAACCCAATTATTTTCAACATGGAAAATCTTAATCAAAGAAAACTACGGAGCTCTTAAGGACCAAAAGGAATCATAATTCTTGAAAAGAAAATCAAATCAAGAACACAATCACTTCTAAAATCAGATGATCATTGTAGCTATCAGAACTATACCTTTAAAGACAGAAAAATGTATCTAAGCATCAAATATCATACTGGATTCCAAGATCTTACTTGGTGCCATGAGTTGCTGGGTTGACCCAAAGCATTGACAGTCCAGTACTGTACCTTGTTATAGAGACAAATTAATGATGCATCTCTATGCTAATTAACAAAAGGAGGTGGCACCACAGGTTTCATTAGGGAAAAGAGTGGTGGCTGCACTTAGTATACAGCCCAGGTGCGATGGTCTGTTTGTGTTTGATATTTGAAAACACAAAAAACAAAGAAGAAGTGTACTAATGTCTACAGTATGAATCCAAATGTCATCTGGAAGACTCAATGAGCCAATAACATAAATATTTGAAGGTGAGAAGAGGAATATCTATCAAATTCAAAGCAAATATATCAAATAATAAGAAAATCTATCAATTGAAAATAAAGATGAATATTTCAACTTACTAAAAGACTAGGAATTCGAACTCCCCAATATGGTCACCACTTTTGTTAATGGAAAATATCAGTCAATGTGGAGACAAAATATTTCCCTAGTCTAAATGGTTCATATCTAGAAAAAAGCAAACTACAATGCAACTAAACTTTCCTTATAAATCAATATCACTTGAATTAAATTGCTCGCATACCTTTCAACAGACAGATATGTCGGTCTAGAATTGTTTTGTTTAGGCTATGCGGTGAATATTCCTACAATATACACAAAAGAAAAAACACCACATGAGAGTAACAAGATAATCTATACTTCTATGTTAATAACCAAGGAGAAAAACAATAAACAAAGCATTACAATGGAATAGGCAATGTTTATGGAAAAAAAAAAATCTTGTATTAATAATAATAAAAAGCAGAGATCACAACCAATCCTTGGTGTTGGGAGCTCCTCCCAATGGAACCTTGCCTCAGGGTTCACCTTGCCTCTAATGACTCCAAGAAGGTCTAGGATTATTTGGTTAGAGCTTTGATTCTTTAACACAATCTTCCTCCCTTTCCCATGGGGGATGAGCCAATATTTAAAGGATATAATGGATAGGATGGGGTGAGGATTCAAAGGAGAAGGTTGATGGGTCATCCCAAGGATAAGGGAATTCGATTTCCACATGTCCAGATTCTTAGGGATGAGGTTCCATGGAGGTCTCTTCAAGAAAGTTCTCAAAACTTCTTCTTTTTCTTGTTTAGGATTAGCACCGCACTTTCTAGAAGAGAAACAAGTGGTGTTATGGGGTAACTCCTATTGGATGAAGGAATCAAGTGGAAGAATCTCCCATTGTAAGTGATAAAGGTACTTTGTAGAAGAGAAACAAGTGGTGTTATGGGGTAACTCCTATTGGATGAAGGAATCAAGTGCAAGAATCTCCCATTGTAAGTGATAAAGGTGTGTTGTTGACTTAGGTAACACATATTGTTAGTTGACAAGGTGTGTCGGTGGCTCAAAACATTAAAAACACAAGGGAATAATCCTCCTTTTCTCATTTCTCCACTTCATACTCTGAGGGATTAGAGCAAACAATGGGATACCCATCTCATAACATGACAGTGATGAGATTTAGGTGTAACAGGTTTCCACATTAAACGTTGTGTATGTGTATATTTGATTAATGTGGTTATGTCGAATGAGTGTATTTTGTGAATGAATGTATGTGTATTTTCTTATGAATGAGTCCTTATATGCATATGTCACATTGTTGTTAGTTAGAATCACTAATAAGGAACTACAATAATTGTTATAATATATGTTGACAGACAAGTAGAGTCATCTCTTGAATGCATGCAATAAGAATCAGGGATAATTTCAGGGGCGAAGCCCATGGGCTATTTTTCCATGTTTTTCTCCAAAAAACGATTCACTATTTTGCATTTTTTTAAGCCCTGTTTCGCCCAATTTTGATGGGGTAAAAACTTTTCACCCTAAAAAGAGCCAAATTATTGTATAAACAATATAAAATAATTGGAAAGTAAAATATTTTTTTAAAACTATTTCCAAACATTTTATAGTTGGCGTTTTAAGAATCAGTAAGATTCGCCAACATTTATACACTTTTAAATAAGTATGGTTCTTTAAAATCATCCCTGATAAGAATAAGTAATATAACCATCAGCTTCATTCAAGCAAGCTAGTAAGGTGGAAAGGAAGTAGAAATCCCCACATAACTGCAGAAACATGGTTCTGGCAGTTATCCATAAGAGATATCTCAGGTGAGACTACATCTGTGTCGTAGGTGTTGCGGACTAGGCCCTTCTCTATCGGGATGATATCTTGGGGCTTTGTTAACAGACAAAAAAGGGTCTGAACATGGGTCAAAGGTAGAAACACCAACAATATCCTTTGAAATCAACCTCCGAAAAAATCTCCTTTGACGTTAATGACAATTCATTTTCAACAAAGACTACATACAAATTGATAAAAGAAAATGTAAATTAATGAGAGATGGGAAGAAGAAAATTTGTGCACCTTTTTAAGATTGTTGATCCAACCTACTCCTTATTTCCAAATTTTATCTTGATTCCCCAACCTTCAAAATAAAAAATAGATAGAATCAACCTTCATGAAACCAATTTGATAGAAAGTAAAGAATATTATTGAATTGAATAATAAAAAAACATAATATTACTTATCAACTTCAATATGAAAAAACAATAATTCCTTTATGGCAATTATCAATCACAAAATTAACTTAGAATTTTTGGAAGGGAAAGATGTCAAATCTCTATTGAAACAATAGAACCAAATTTCAATATATATCACTTCTCTGATTTGTCACCTTAACAAACCAAAATATCTAGGACTCTCCTGCTCATGCACTCCCGCAATTCCACTCCAAACCATTAAACACATAAAAGGGAGAAACTAATTGAGGATATAAATTTCAGTATGTGGAGATATAGGAATTGAGAAACAAGGGTTACTTATGGAAGGGAAATATGTACGTGACAAAGAGTGATTCCTCTAGTGTGTCTTTACTTTCTTGTTGTCCCCTCTCTTGGTCCATTATGTTCCTTTTATGATTGAAGGAATAAGTTAAGAATCGTTACCAAGTGGTTGGAAGAGTTCAAATGAGAAAGTTAGTTTGCATAACCTCCTAACTTCTCTCATTTTCAAATTTGTATTTATTCTTTTATGGTTTTTTGAGGGAATTCACACCTAAATCAAAAGAAACCTATGAAATTTCACCTTTGGTAAAGACAAATCATGGATGATACACCTCTTGCTAATTTATAGGAATTGAATCGCTCTTCTTAAGCTTAAAACTCTTTAGAATGAATGAGAGAGGTGGGGTTTCACTTATAATGATTAGATCCATAAATAAGGGTCAAATAATAAGCTCTTCCATCCATAAATGTCTTTTTTTGTGAATGTATAGTGACATTTTAAGTGTCGTCTTTTTAAACTATTGTCATGGATACATAAGTGTCGATTTGAGATATAATAAATGCCCCATAATGTGTGAGGTAAGAACAAAACATGATGGCCAAAATACATTATAACAAAATGTGTGCAAACATGGTCGAGATTCCAAGATTCTTAGTTCTATCAAAGTACTTGAAACAAGAAATAGGTGTCAAACAATATTTTCCCTTGGATGGAGATATTGTTGGGCCTATGGAAAGATAGGAAGAATTCAGTTATAATTCTTCCCAAGGATGTAAAAGACTCAAGTCGCAAGAAGGGAAAAGTAGATGCGACATAAGTAGAGAAGGAAGAAAGAAAGAAGGAAAAGGAGCTATGATAGAAGCAGTTGTGGAAGGAAGGAAGACAAGGAAGAAGAAGTAGCAAGAAAGGAAGATGTGACATAAGAGGAAAAAATACAAAAGAAAATGATGTGACAAAGAAGGATAAGACATATTTAGCCATGTCAAAAGAAGTGAAACGGCTCAACGGCTAGAAAGAAATAGTTTAGAAAGATCATGGGTATGAGGACAGCTAAATTCGGAGGAAGCCGCACATATGAAAGCATCTTTGTAATTCAGTTTGTTAGTGCCTACTGACATGTGTCAATAAATTAGGAAACACAACATGTTGGCTAACTGTATGAATTCGGCTGAGAGCAAGATGTAAGATTCTATAAAAGGAGTGTTGTAGAGTAAAGTTTCCTATGGCTAGGGTTTAAGAGGCCATCAACATACTGGGTTTGAAAGAGAGATGCATATAGTTATGCAAGTATATATAAACAAGGTTCAGAGATTTGATTGGTTCATACCTTAGCCAAATGGAGGTTGATCCAAGCAGCCCTTCAATCCTCCTCTTGCTCCAAGAGGCCTGTAAATCAAATTATACCTTCCTCAAACCAATATGACCACATGTAAAGCAATGATAAAAAAGGTAATATGAAAACCTAATCTAATTAACATAAACATATGATCATAATCAAATATTTAATATACACAACACATTGATTGGAAGAGGAAGAGCATCACATATTTATTAAACATGGAATAAGTACAAATATACCTTCTCCAATCTAAGAACTTCACAACCTTGATCTGGTTCTGCTGCTTGTCTTCTCCAAGGAGCTTAGCCTCCAAGATCTGCAACACAACGATATAGCTTCTAGGGAAAAGGTGGGGGGGATGAGAGTCCCAAATCCTCCAACATAACAATGCAATGATTCAAGTCCCCTCTCATGGACCTCTCTACATCTATTTATACCTTTTTGAGGAGATAGGGTTGAAGACAAAGTAGTTACAACCGAAAGATTCAACTGCATAACCACCCAAACTACCCAAAATTCAAGAAACATCCATTTTTCACATGTACATGACGTATTCGCGGGTTGCAGTGAAAACAGTCGCGAATAAAAAATGATAATCATGGGCTACAGTGACAACAGTCACTAATACAAAGAGATTTGCAACTTGACTTGCATAAAAGTCATGAATACAATAGTAATTCGAGGAATTCACATGTAGCATGAAGGGAAAGTCGCGAGTACATAGGTGAAACACGTAGGTACCATGTAGGACAAGTCACGAATAGTTCAAATATGCTCATTTTTAGAGTACTTTTGGGCATTTTAAGAAGTTAGTGTATTCTAAAAAAAAATTCCTGACTCAGGTATCTTTCCAACGATGCAGAAAATAGGTGAAGCAAATTTACAGAACTCCAAATATGGCTCCTCCAAGTTAGGTTTTTTTTAGTGAATTTCATGAAGTCTCATCATGGAAGTGTCGACATGTGATGAAATCATGGGAAAGTGGTCACAGGAAGAGAGTGTGTAATTTTGGGCTATAACAGATGCCCCTAATGTATGACGTTAGAGGGGAAGATGATACCCAAAATTCATTATAAAGGAAACAACTGAGTATGGAGAGAGCAGAGAATCCAAGATCGAAAGGCTGGAACAGAGGTACCTGGAAGAGAGATAAATGTCAGAAAATACAGATCTCTGGGACATACACGTCCATATACAAATCATGTCCATAAAGATACAGATTGATCCAACATGTGTATAACTGATGTAACTATCATGGTTGCACAATATGCAAAAAGGTGTCATATAAAATCTAGAGTCATGGCCACAAATGAACAAGGTGGATCCATGCTCAATAATCGATCATAGCCACAAGAATACAAGGTAGATATATGTCTCAGAAAATGTCATATGAAGTGTGACAAGGTCTTGTGGAACTTGGGAAATAACAAAAAATGACGATGCTACTGTCGGCCCAAGGTATTCGATCCAAACCTCCCAAAGGTACAAATCCTAACCATGCGAATAAAGGAGTTGAATTCAAACATGGAGGAAATTGTTTGATTATCGGCCATTTATGAGAACCATTAACAAAAGTGAGGGAAACCACCATTATTGAAAATGGTCCTTAAGGTACCTAGTACATTCTAACAAGTGTGAATACAAGGAATTGAATTCAAACACTTGAAGAATCCATCAAGTAGGAAATAGTAAGGTATTCCCACTACCTAATAGCAAGGGAAATTACCAATGATGACTGCAATCCCCAAGGTACTGTCATAAACTTTAAATCTCATTCCTAGAGCAAGAGTTGTTGATGTTGATAGGAATAAATCCGTTGGAAGGAAGGCATTAAGGAATCCTTCATTATCCAACACGAGGTAAGTCAAAGACTGATTAGATCTAGAAACTGGAACATAATTTTACGGCAAGGAGCATCTAAGACATGATGTAATGAAACGATACCACGGAATGGCTGACACAAAAGGTCAAGGAAATTGCAAAATGGCCAATAAATGTTTAATATTTGAACATTGAGCATGACACAAAAGTGACTTAGGTATCTTTTGACATGAAAAGGACTGACGAAACAAATATGCAATGTAGGAGGCATTGGCAGATTCCCCATATAATTGGAAAAGAGACCAACTGGAGGAGTGAAAACTCTGAATCAGGATAAGGTCAAAAATTGAGACCCAACTATTCATAGACTCAAAAATGGTTCTTTGTTAAAGGATACAAGACTTACTGCCATGATATAAAAAACATGTGAACGAACTTCCCTTCCCTCTTTCTTGTAAAGGTTTAACGAGTCCAAGAAAGCAAACTCGGTACCTTCTTCATTTTTGACAAGCTTGAAGAAGAAAAAGAAGAATTCTTGATAAAGCACTGATTCGTGTATTTTACGATCCCAAATTAGTAGATGATCAAAGATGTTTTCATAATTTTGAGAGTCGAAAAACTCCAAACAAGACTCCAGGGGGTGCTTTTTCTTAAATTTAGTCTCCTAAGTCTGAAAACATGTAAAACAATACATAGGAGAACTCTCTTAGCCCAGGAGAACTAAGGTATTCCTTTTTCATAGTTAGTCAGCAAGGTCCAAAAAAGTGTTAAACTACCACCAGACCGATGCCCCTTCATAAGCGAGCAAAATGCTCTAGTTTTAACAAGTGTGAAGGAAAGCAATATCACTCGGAAAGTTCCATTTATTTACGCAAATTGTACAGACAACAATAAACTCGATGCTTTTTTCTTAGAGTTTAGAAAACATGACAAAGACATAAAGTACGCTCTAAATATTTTTCATGTTTAGGGCCATAGCACGAAACAAGAGAAAACTAAGCTCAAAAAGGGTCATTTTCTGTAAGTTTAGTCCTCCAGGTCCAAAAAAGAGATAAACCTATGCCTAAAGATACTCTTCTCTATTTTGAAGAAAAAAGAGTGTTTCTTTCTCCTAAATAATCTACATGGTCTGAGAAAGAGATAACCTACCACCAATGCAGATGATCGTTCAATTTACCTTGACGAGTCTGAACGAATAAGTTTATTCAGCAATTTAGTCAATTTTAAGGAGTCATACGAGGGCTTAAAGATAAATCCATATCTTTCTTGTGAAGTTTTAATGAGTCTAAAAATTCAACTCATGACCTCCTTACTATTTTTAACGAGCTCAAGGGAGAGCAGAAAGAATTCTCTAAATGCAAGGATACGAGTGTCAGAGGCAAGAGAAACTAGTTCCAATCACAAGGAACAAACCTAAGCATATCGCAAGGAACATGAGCAAGATAAATACACTTGGGGAGTGTCTCCTTAAGTTAAAAGGTGTCAAGTTGAAAAGGAAAAATGGTACAAGTCTAAGGGATAATGAGAGCAGAGATGAGGGCTTATACAATGAGGTGAAAGCATGGAAGCTGACATCAGGGTCATAAGCATGAGCAGGACACATGAAAATGCAGTTACAGCTTGAACAACAAGGAAAGGTCAGTAAAAATTGTGGATCCAACTACAAATCATGTCTTTAAGAAATGACAACATCATAATCATATTCAAAAGAAAATATTCGATGCAAGTCACTTTGGCAGAAACAATGCAAATTTGTTATCTTCTACAGAAAGAAAAGTCAAGGAATAATCCATCAAAGAAGACTCTATAGTGCTAAGGCCTATATAATCAATGAGATCAACATCAGAAGAAAAGAAAAAATCAACAGGGGAGATAGAGTCTGCAGGAACAAACTCAGTATCATAGGAGTTGAAAAATTCATAATAAAAATAAAACTCATCAGGATCACTGACTTGTTGTTCAAAAGGAGATTCTAAAGACTCAACAAGACCAACATAAGCAGATTGATCAATAGAAATATCAGGATTATTAAGAAATTCAGGGTTATACTTAGTCACAACTGAACCAACATTCAAAAGAAGGTCATATTGTATCAAAGACTCTAGGAAGACTTCATCATAAGGAAGTAGACCATCCTAGATAGGACACATATCTAAACTTTCAAATGGATCAACAGAGTAGAGAGCGGGCTCCATAGTCTATATAGGGTGGAACACCTAGCCAATTGTCAGGACCAAGTCCCAAGAAGGTAAACATGAACACAAAGGCTTATCCTCAGTAGCAATATATGAGGCCACATAGCTCACTCGTGTCGTGGTAGTGTCTATCGAGACACTGGGAATCAATAAAGGAAATACTTGGTCTCTAGTTGGGTGACGAGAGGGATCAATAAAATCCAACTAATCGATAGTGACAATTTATTCACCATGATTAAAGTACATCACACAAAATAAAATTGACACCACAGCCTGGATGGCATAAACATAATCATGCCCGAGGAGCCTATTAAAGTCCAAGGGGTCTTCAATCACCATGAAATCAACTAAGACGGTCTTCCCGCACAAAGTAATAGGCGTTTGAGCAAGAATTCCCAAGGATATGCTACTTCTTCTATCAAACGCCTGTAATGGACTAGCGATCGACACGAGGCTAGGAGATCCCATTCCTGGCCAAGCATGAGTAGACATAATACTAGCTAAGGATCCTCCATCACAATACAATTAGAAATCGCGTATTTTCCAACTTTGACCTTTATATATAATTTTAACCCAAAAAATCCCTCAGTAAGCTCTACATGATCTACACCACCTGAAGACATCCATTACACTACCCTCATTTGACCCCCACACCCTTGCAAAGGCTCAAAAACATGAAAGGGGCTTAAAATCCCTAAAAATAGCCAAAATAGCTCTCATGGGGGCTAAAACCTCCAAAAAGGGGCTAAAACCCCTCAAAGGAGCTTTAAACCCCCAAAGGAGCTAAGAATTGGGAGAAAGGGGCTTAAAGCCCAAAAAAGGGGCTAAAGCCCTAACCAGGGGCTTAAAACCCTCAAATATCAAGAAAAAACTATAAATAGAGGGGTGGGGGTCACTCTCAAAACACTCCTTCTCTCCCTATCATTATGTTGCTTGTGTGAGTGCCTTGAGACCCTTTTCCTCTCAAGCCATTCACCCTCCCTCTCCTCCATTGCTCCATGAGCCAAGCTTCCATCCCAAAGAGAGAGAGGTGATTCTAAAGCGAGGGCATGGTGGCCCATTTCCACCTGCATAGAAGGTATAATGTTTGTTTTTAGTCATTTTAATTCTGGTTTTCTAACATATTTTGCTTGCAGTTTTGTTGTCTAATGTTTTTTCTGCAGGTTTCCATTGATTTCTTGTAGCCATTCTTGCTTTCTAATCCTTTCATGCAGGATTTCATAGTTTAGTTTCAATATTGTTTGCAGGTTTCTCTTCAACCCAACAATGAACCCTATCCTTCCGTCCTATAGACAGAAGGTAGCCATTTCTGCACATAGTGAGGTTTTTCCCTAAGCTATAGATTGGCGACCATACTGGGTCGATCCCACGGGATCCTTGGGATTTTTGTTTTTAATATTTTTCTCACTTAGTTTGATAGATATTTGCTTATTTAGGTTGATAGATCTATTTATTTCATTTTGTTATTGTTTCAGCCACAGTACCAGTTACTGTTGGCCTTTCTTTGATTTGCGAATAGTTCAACTATGCAAAAATGGTCGAACTGAATTTCTGAAAATTCACCTGTGTTCAGTCTCGTTTTCTGCCCAAACAGTTGATCCATTTGTGGTAAAAGGGATCATTTCTAAAGTGGGTTTTCAACCATTTGAGGTAATTCCTGATGGTTGGATCACAATCCACCCCGCAAAAACAAGTCCTCTACAGGTGCGTGAGCCATTTTTCTTTACTTTGTTTGAGCATTTTAACTTTTTGGGCTTACCTGTTTGCTGCTATTTGGAATGTCAGTGCGGCTCATCCACCTCTGTCCAGCATTATGTTTTCATTTTCATACAATTTTTGTAAATCAATGTTAAAATTTAACTGGTTAATGGTTTAATGAATCTACTTAAGGCTTGCATAAAAATACTGTAGGTTAAATTTCAATTCTTAATTGGGAATTAAATCCTTTCCTGGCCCTTCCTCCTCTACCCAGTCATCACCCTTGGGGGTATTTTGGGATAATATGAAGGGTGAAGTGTAGAAATAATAGATCAATGCTATGAGAAATGATGCTAAGAAGAAGCACAGGAAATAGATCTTGCTACTAAGAATTCTCACAAGCATACATAGGAAAACTAGAGAGACGAAAAGAGACCGAATCACATGAATGAAGAGATGAATATTGGTGTGTATCCTTCCATTAAATAATTATGAATAATAGTGTACATAAATATTACATCCCTCATAGGAAAATTGAATTGTATGGAAACAACTCATAAAGCTCAAAAAGGCTGACTTACCAAAATATAGCAAACCCCCATAGGTGGCTAAAGCACTTACCAAATCTATCAAGGACCTCACGAGTTGGAAAAATCATGAGTGATTTTTTAAGTAGATGGAAATAACATTCTAATCCTAGAAAATGGAGAAAAATTAATGGAGGATGGGTTGGAAACAAAAGCTCCCAGTTTCCTAGTTGACTAGCTTTTATCTTATCCATAGAAAAGCAGGAAAAGTAGAATAAAGCAGAATCTGCTGTAAAGTCCTGTATACTAATTATGGATGGTCAAAAGGTGGTCAATATCAACCCAAAATTGGAAATAAATCATTCCTAGGATATAGATGGCATGTATTGACTTTAAGGTGCAAGTGGATGCCAACTAATTAAGCTAGTGGGTGAATAATTAATCAAATAATGATTAATTATTTTATCCTAAGTTGTGAGTGGGTTTAATATATTCCTACACCCCCCTATAATTCTAACTTTATGATGGTATGACAAAAAATATGGATGCATATGGATGCATATAGGGCCCAGCAACAAGGCTATGGTCACCCTTTAACAATTATTATGTCCAGAAAAGTGAGGAAAGAGGCAAAACCACATGGGGAAAATCCTCCCTCAAGATAGGACAAGGCACAAAATTTGAAAATATATCTTCAACATATCTTCATCTTCACTTTAATGAGCTGACTGAACTGCTTCTAGATGAAGTACTTGCTAAAGAAATCATGAACTCCATGATCATGTGCTGGAGTGTAGAACCTGCAAGAAGGAAGAGGAGAGACTCCTTGTATCTCATCATATGATGAAGTAGGAGCATTATCTGAATGATTCTTTCTGCTGTCAAAATATGATCTGCAAACATAATCTGAAATGGAAAAGAGATCTGTGCATACTCCTTCCCAAAGAGTACAAAAGTTAAGACAATTTATTTCACACCCAATTCCTTGAATAGCTGCAAAATTGTGATGTGAATCACATGTCAATATTCCAATATGATGTAGCACCTGTATATATCTGATATGAGGCTGATAAAACTCTGATATATCATAAGCATTAGCATATGCAACAGTAAAGACAAAGGCTTCAGTGGCTCCATCAGGATATAGGGCTAGACTAGGAAAATTATGAACAACTGGGGAAAACTGATAGGTGTAAAAATATGAATGATGGATGGGCTTAATATCTGAACAATAAGTGTTTAGAAAAGATCCAAACATGTTTAATATCATTCCATATATGACTAAGGTCATGGATAACCAGCCACTGAAAGTTAGGAAAGACTTCAAATCATGTAAGATAAATATCACTGCATAAGAGACCAATGAGGAATCAACTAGTGAGCTTGGGATTTGTATAGTCTTTGGATTATTTAGAGGTATGGTATATGGTATGGATGGTGGTATTATATTTGTATCAACCTGAAAATATTCTTCTAAATCAGAATCCAAAGGATCACATATAAGCATATCAATAGACTCATGGGAATACACTGGTAATGAATCCTCTGTATGAAAGGAGGAAAGAATGAGATGTTCACAATCTTCAAGAAGGCTCTGAGTATTAATGCCAATAACAAAGGAGGATATGCTGAAGCACATGAGATCAAGTAAGTTAAGTGGTATGACACAAATAATGCTTTATGTGGCTAAGCAAACATCCTGTAAGTCACTGGGTTGCGCACCATCAATGAGAGAGGTATGCAAGAGATGTAAAGAATCTAGCACATAGATATCAGAATCTAAGATAGGAGATTGAGAGAACAATGAATGGGTTATAGGATCATAATAAATATCATCAGAAGCTCCATATTTTACTTCGTTTTCATCAATAGTATCACAAGAAGAAAAATCACCTTCAAGAGACACAGAAAAAGATGGCTCTTCAATATTTGCTTCTTCATTGAAGGAGGAAGCATTCGAATCAATGAGGGTAGCAGCAACATGAACTGTATGAGAAAATTATTCATCATGATCAACTTCATTAGAGAATGTAGAGGCCAAGAAATCTTGAGAGAGAGAACAATAGGAGATTCTAGGTTTGCTCCATGCTTCATCTTCAATTTCCTGCAAACCAAAAGCTTTGTCCAAAATTTTCCAAAGCTCAAATGGAAATTCAGCAGAATCTATGAGATGATATATATTTGGATACATTCCAAAACACATAATTCCATAAGCTCTATCACAATTATTTAGCCAATCAATCTTCTCTTCATAAGACTTAGGTTCACTCAATGCACCAATGGAGACATCAAAGAGACACTGCCTCTTCAAGTATGCACTCATCTTTGGATTCCAATCAGCATAGTTGAAAGGAGATAGTAGAGGAAGTTTTGAATCCATATTGAAGTTTTTGATATGCTCTAAGAGATACTCTCTGCAACCTGGAAAACAAACTAGGAGAAAATCTTGTAAGCTAGACAAGCTCTTCTTTAGAGAGGGATAGTGTCACATCCCCATGCCTCCGACCGGCAAGGAGGACGCGACTACAAGCTTTAATCACCCAGGCTAAGAGCCCCATGAACATGTACAGGCATAAAATTTGCAGAAACAGAATGCTGAAAGAAAATGCATTGCAGTATAACATGCATAAACGCAATTGTTTATCATACACAACTATAATTATTTAGCTTGCACAGCGGAATCACATGCATTCACACAAGCATTCATTTTAACATGTTCAGCATTTTCATATCATTGACAGACAATATGGTTGCAGAAGTAAAAATGGGAAAGATTACTTATCTTATGAAAAATTTGCTCCGCAACCAGCTACGTCGCTGCAACGTTCCACCCAACCATAGGCCAGCGTGCTCCTTAATCTCTTAGCAATGCTACCACCCCCGAGCTGGGCGTGATTCTCCAAGGAATAAGGGAACTAGCAGGCTTACACATAGCCAAGGATAGACAAAACACACAGCCAAGCCAACAAAGTTGGGTTTATCAGGCCATCAAGGAGTTGGGAAAGGATAAATGCTAAGCTGGTGAGCTCATTGCAGAACCAAGAACACCTACACCAGAACTAGCCTGACCTCTAAGACACCCAAACACACCCAACACAAGGAATCAGTCCCTTCTCTGCTACACAGTCCCTCAGGCCCTGCATTCCCTTCCAGTACTATTCATGGGTGATGGAGAAGAAGGCCAGCCCTCTAGCTCTGTCTGTGTGGTTTACATCACCAGGTTTATCAAGCAAACCAAGCCAACATCCCTACTCCTTACACAGTCCGAAGACCAACCATTGCACTCAAGCTATTAATTTAGCTGTCACAGCTTAAACAGGAAAAAGACTCCCCAGCGAATCACACAGTCACAAACACAACATCAAACACAATTCCAACAGGGGGAAAAACCACAGCTCCAAAATGCATCAGCATGCATATTACCAATGACGTGGGGAACAACGACCCATTTGGCACAACCAATGCTGCTGGGAAAAACGTACGCAGACCACAATGGGGAAAAATTTACAATCTCACGACCGGTGTGTGAACAACCACAATGCGGAGCCCACGAATCAGCCCGTGAGTAAAGGATATGGCCTCACTATTCACAAATCCGTAGAAGAAAACTACTGCGTGGGTAAATCCAGCAAAATCCTGTGCATGAAGACAAAAAACGGGAAAGAATCCCTCTGCGTGAGAATGCACAGCAATGGAGAGGACGCGAATTTGGATGTGTGTGAGTAACAGCAATGTCATGGAGAGGAGAATGGTATTGCCTGCGTGAGTGAAGAGTGCATGAGAGCTTCTTGCTGGTGGAGTGTGCGTGTGGGTGAGGACTAACAGTCCTGCCACCCCACTCCCCAAAACAATTTACTGCCTCAACCACCAGCAGTCTTTCTTAATGAAAGTGGTTGGAATAAAACAAAGGAAGAAGACACATGGATTTTCACCCTATTGGCCAAGGTTTGACAAATTCCCCCACATCCTTATCCTTGTGAAAATCATGCCCCTTTCTCATTTTAGTTGCCGCAATCGTAGCTGGTCGGGTTCATTTAATTAATTATAGATGCATATTTACATGATGACCAACATAATATATGCCACATGCCCCGATATACCATCGGTGATAATTCAAATCCAAAACATAACATAACCGATCAATGGCAGGGCCTTGGCCTTTAGCTCCACACCATGATCATTTACAATATATACATCATATACATCTAATGCAACGGGGTCAAAACCGGGCCATTACAGATAGGAGACTGGAAGCGCTCCTCAACTCTGTAGAACTTGATCAAACTTGTAGCTCTGATACCATGTAGAAATAATATATCAATGCTATGAGCGATGATGCTAAGAAGAAGCACAGGAAATAGATCTTGCTACTAAGAATTCTCACAAGCATACACAGGAAAACTAGAGAGACGAAAAGAGACTGAATCACATGAATGAAGAGATGAATATTGGTTTGTATCCTTCCATTAAATAATTATGAATAATAGTGTACAATAATAGTACATCCCTCATAGGAAAATTGAATTGTATGGAAACAACTCATAAAGCTCAAAAAGGCTGACTTACCAAAATATAGCAAACCCCCATAGGTGGCTAAATCACTTACCAAATCTATCAAGGACCTCATGAGTTGGAAAAATCATGAGTGATTTGTTAAGGAGATGGAAATAACATGCTAATCCTAGAACATGGAGAAAAACTAATGGAGGATGGCTTGGAAACAAAAGCTCCCAGTTTCCTAGTTGACTAGCTTTTATCTTATCCCTAGAAAAGTAGGAAAAGCAGAATCTGTTGTAAAGTCCTATATACTAATTCTGGATGGTCAAAAGGTGGTCAAGATCAACCCAAAATTGGAAATAAATAATTCCTAGGATATAGATGGCATGTATTGACTTTAAGGTGCAAGTGGATGCCAACTAATTAACCTAGTGGGTGAATAATTAATCAAATAATGATTAATTATTTTATCCTAAGTTGTGAGTGGGTTTAATATATTCCTACATGAAGCCTGTATAGTAATAGACACCTCTTCTGTAATTTTTTGAGACCACTAAAAACAAGTGACTTGGAAGGTAGAGGGGGTGGATACCGTTGGGGTTTTCATGGTGTTCACGTCCTCCCTGTTGACCAACCTTACACTCGGAGAGTGACATGAGGATCTACGGATGGGATTAGTCCCATTGTGTTGAGAGCCCCTAGCACTCTTTCCTGGTTGAAGAGAAATACATGTGTAAGGTAGTCACCTAGTCAGGCTACCATAGTTCAGATTCAGGTATGGCATGTGTTTAAATTTCTATTTACAATTTATTGCTTTCATAAACAACTTGTCCATGATATAAGTGTTGCAATAAACCAAACAATATCTACGAAATATTCATAAACCATACAAGAAGCCACCAAGTATAACAGAAATACAATGGAAATGCACACAAATCATACCAAATAAAACAACCAAAATCAATTCATGACACTGATCTAGCCATTAAAATTTATAATTTACACTATTTCAAACACTTGCAGTCTTTTAGGACATAAGTCCCTGACTGCCTTAATCATGGGAAGTACTTGGGCTCAGCCCAGAAACTCATTGTGAGGAGTACCACGAGAATCCCAAAGTAGCTAGCCGCTGAGAGGAATTTCTAAGTGAAACAGGCAATGACCCCCACCGATTGACTAGCAGTGAGCACTCCCATGAGGAAAAATCCAAGCATTGTATCCTAGCAGTCTTGGTGGCCGAGTGACCACCTGAAAGAAAATATGAAGCCACTAAAACCGGGGGTCCAAAATTTCACTACCATATTTCACCACCTGACATACCAACCAGACACAATTGATCCCCCACGCTATTCCTCACACCTCAGAGGTGATCCACCACAGTTCGGGTCCTTAAAACAACACCGTCGAGACCATTCTTGATGACCCTCTACACCGTCAGAAGGCCACATAGCCTCTGACTCTGACTCAGACTCATATAAATTTGAGCCCAACTTACATACCGCACCATCTAGCCCCATGGCTGGTGCAAACCCGTATCCATTTTTCAGAATGATCATTGGTAGTGGACCCATGTCCATACCTCAATTCAACACCAATACCCTTGCAAGTGGTCCTAGTACTTCCATGCATACTGTCCTAACTCAACTGCCTCCACCAGTACTCACCAATCAAACTGTCCCACCTATCATACCCGGGGGCAATGGCCCTTCCATTCACACTATCCCACCTATCATACCTAGGAGAAGTGGCCCTTCTACTCACATCATCCCACTTTCCATACCTGGGGGAACTGGCTCATCCACAACTGTTCCACAAGTACCCCCAGTCACGCATGTACATTATGTTCCTGCAAACCCCACCACCATTGTTGGTCCATCACACATCAACCTTGGGTCAAACCTCCCTTTCATGGCACACCTTGTTAACCCAAAAATTCCCTCACTCAGCTCTCCATGACCTACACCACCCAAGGACACCATTTCATGACTCTCATATCACTCCATTAGACCCCCACACCCTCAAAAAGGCTTAAGAATGAAGAAAAGGGCTTAAAAACCCCAAAAAGGAGCCTAAAATACTCTCCTAGGAGCTAAAGCCCCCAAAAAGGGGCTAAAACCCTAAAAGGAGCTAAATTTGGGGCAGGAGGGGCTAAAAGCTTAAAAAAGGGGCTAAATCCCTGACCAAGGGCTTAAAACCCTAAAAGTCCCCAAAAAAGCTATAAAAGGAGGGTGGGGGGTCACTCTCAAAGACACACCTCTCTTGCATACTATTATGCTACCCATGGATGCCTTGAGACACCTTTGCCTCTCAAGCCACCCACATCCCTCTCTCCTCCATCCATTCTCCCCATTGAGCCATAGCTCCTCATCCATTGTTCAATGAGATAGGGAGGTGCTTCCTTCTAGCTAGGGCATGGTGGCCCATTTCACCAAAGGAGGTATAATCTTGTGTTGTTTATGCATTTTTCTTTAGTAGTTTTTTATTTCTGACCCATATATGTTTGTAGGTTTGTCTATTAACATGTTTCGCAGGTTTGTTTTTGCTTAATAAGTTGTTTGTAGGTAGCCAAGGTGAAGCCCTAACATTGTCTATAGACGGGTTCAAGGCCACTATTTTCTTTCTATCTTTGCTTTCTATCCATTTTGCTTTCTTTTCAGCATTTTCACAAGCAGGAACCTACCCTTATGTCCTATAGATAGAAGGGAGCCATTCCTACCCCTGTAGCAAGGATAAATACCTGCTACAAAACTGGCAACCATACCAGGTCGATCCCACAGGATCCCTGTTCCAATTTTTTTCAAATTTCAAGTTTTTCAGTTTATGCCCTAGTTTTAGAAATTTCTTTTCAAATCTAGCTTAGATCTAGTTTATTTCCATTTTTTAGTATTGTCGAAGACTCTGCAAAGCAAATCCGAGTCAGTTTGGCCACAATACAGGTTAATGTCGGCCGGATCTGACTTAGGATCAGAAAAACCCCAAATCTAGGGCAGGTCGCACTTATTGGGCCTAAACAGGGGTTGAGGTCACTCTTTTTGGCCTAACAGGTGCGATCAGGTTGCCCTTAAACCCCCGAAAGGTGCAACTTCACTCAAAAACACAGACCGCTTCTGTCTGTGAAATCTGTGCAACCCCCTCGCCCGTTTCTGGAAAAATTTCGTGACCCCCTCACCAAAATTGACCTGAAACATCCAGTCTGTCAATCAAAGGTTAAATTTCACTTTAATAGGGACTATCAGTGCGGCTCAGCTGCCTCTATCGAGCACAGTAGGTCAATTTCAATTTTTGTTACAATTTACTGCAATTTCCTGTACGATCAATGTGTAAATTCCAAACAAATTTTAATGGCTTAATGAATGTAGCTTAACTAAAATCAACAATAAAATTAACAGTCTTGCTCACCCTTCCTCCTCTACCCAATCATCACCCTCCGTGGTATTCTGGGATACGACGAAGGGCAAGCTCGTATAGTCCTAGGCCCTTCACTGAATATTGTTCTAAACCATTAAAAACGGATGACCTGGAAGGTAGAGGGGGTAGAGAATGAGGGATTCTCATGGTGCTAAGCGTCCTCCCTGTTGACCAACCTTGCATCTGGGAGGTGACCTGTGGATCTACGGATGGGCTTAGTCCCATTGTGTTGAGAGCCCAGCACCTTCTCTTGGTTGAAGAGGAATATAGGTGTAAGGTAGTCATCTAGTTAGGTCATCAACATTCAGGGTTAAAAACTATATTTGTTTACAAATTTCTAATTATTCACTGCATTCACAACAATGATATGAAATATACTACAATATGATGAATTCATAAACCATTTGTAGCCATTTGATACCACAAAGACAGAAAAAAAATACACCATACCAAATAATCAACCCAACTTAGTTCATGACGCTAAGAGAGACTTAAAATTTATCAATTTACATGAAGTTCAATCAAATCTACAGTCTTTGAGGACATAAGTCCCTGACTGCTTCAACCATGGGAAGTACTTGGGCTCAGCCCAGAAAATCATTGTGAGGAGTACCACAAGAACCCCAAAGTAGCTAGCCACTAAGAGGAATTGCCAAGCGAAACGGGCAACGACCCCCACCGATTGATTAGAGAAGTCCATGAGGAAAAAGCCAAGCGTTGTCTTCTGGTAGTCTTGGTGGCTGAGTGACAACCTACAGCCAATAGGAATCCATTGAAACTGGGGTCCAAACATCATTCCCATCAATTTGATAAACATCTAACACAATTGATCCCCCATGCTCTTCCTCATGCCTAGGAGGTGAACCACCACCATTTGGGACATTAAACCGACACCGTAGAAACCGTTCTTAGTGATCTCCCACACTATCAGAAGGCCACACAGCCTCTGATTCAGATTAGACCCATTCCAGTCTGAACTAGACCTCCATACTGCACCATCAAGCCCCACGGCTAGTACAAATCTAGATCCATTTTCCGGCATAACCATAGCAAGTGGACCCATGTCCACACCACAACTTGTCACCAACAATCCTGTAGGTGGCCCAAGCATAGTCATGTAAACTGTCATCAGTCAGCTGCCACCACCCATAGTGACCAGCCAAGCTGGCCCACTTGCAACACACGAGGGTAGTGGCCCTTCAACACACACTACCCCTCCTGCCACACAGGGGGGTAGTGGACCATCTACTTACATTTCTCCTACTGTCATACATGGGGGAAATGTCCCCTCCACCCACACTATCCCTCCCACCACAATTGGGGGCATTGGCCCATTTTCAATGGCACAACCAATATCCCCAATTTTGCAGGTACATTATGCATCAGCAAACCCCACCACCATCCCTTCCCCATCTCACATCAACCTGGGGTCCAATCTGCCTTTCATGGCTTGTCTTAACTTGCCCAATTTGGCTCAATTGACAAACGACCCTATTCACCATCAATATTTTTGACCTCCAATGCCAACTAAGCTGCTATCAGACATCCCCAAGTTTGAAGGCAAGGCAGGAGAATGTCCCTAAAACCATATCATGACATTCCATCTATGGTGCTCGTCCAATAGCATCGTAGACAATTCCATCAAGCTGAGGCTATTCCAACACACCCTTACAGGTGTTGCAGCCAAATGGTACATTGAGCTACCGCAAACCAAATATCCAGATTTTGATTCGTTAGCTTTCATGTTCCTACAGTATTTCCAACTCCTCGTCAGATATGACGAAGGGGTGGAGATATTGTTATCCTGTTTCCAGAGTACTGTGACACATATAACCGACCACATCCATGAGTGGCGGTGATGTCCTAGCTTATGTAAAATCCAACTTGACGACAAGATATTCTTGGATTGGTTCCTTAAGACCTTACTCCTACCCATAGCAAAGGACATCGCATTTGAACATCCCCAATCCAAAGAAGAGGCCATACTGAAAGCCCAACAGTTTGACCTGATCTATGCTCTATCTAGATATCTATACACCGTCATTCCAGACGCTCCTCGTCTGAGTGCCTCCTAGTGTGATGCACCAGGGGCATCCAATGCTGTAGATGGCATCATAGGATCGGTCTCTAAATAGCCACAGCACCGTCTGACACCACCTGTAGCTCCACCACAACCAAGCAACACTGTCAGTGTTGCTTACCAGAACCAAGATCCAAACTACGCAAGAATGGTGTCCCTATCCGGAGCAACAACTTCCTATGCACAACCTATGCCACCGCAGTAGACTCAAGCCATGGCTTGGCCAACACAGCAGTATGTGGGGCAAATTCCCACATTTGTGGCACCGCCACCCCCACAAATCTACTATGTACCACCAGTGTAACCAGTTCAATCCCCCACCCCTACTCCACCCGCTCTGTTGGGACAAGTATTTGCACAACAAAATCGTCCCAACCAGCCTTCCCCCAAAAATCAACAAGGGTAAGCTAGAAATAATCGGCCCTGGAACCAAGCCAATAACCAGCCGCATGGAGGTGGTCAACAACCAAACCCTCCCAACAATGCCATAGCAAACCGACCCACCCAAAACCCCCCAGGACAAAATGCACCAAGACGCAACGCCCCATTGTGCACAAACCAACCATGCACACTATGTGATGTTTATGGGCACTACACATTTGAGTTTCCCCTCATGGGTCGAGCTAAGCAGGCCATTCAGAATGAGGTTCAACAAGACGCCAATGCTGCAAATCAATCCCAACCCAACCCAGCACCACAAGGACCTCCTCCTATGGTGCTTCAAAACCCGTTACTAGTCCAAGGGTTGGTGGCAACCGCACACCCTCCCCAACCCAATCCCAATGCTCTGGGGGCACCTCCCATGGCTGAAACAGGTGTTCATGAGCTGCTAGCCATGATGACTGAAGAGGTCAACATGCAAACCAGACGAAATCAGTACGGTACCACCACCGAACCCGTTGACACATCAATGGCATCAACATCCAAAACAGTCAACCCACCTCCTTAGTTACCCCCATTCCTGCACACCCCCCCCCCCCCCCC
>LPNX011038916.1:1157199-1179617 GCA_001517045.1 Pseudotsuga menziesii
TTGAGGTACTTAAAACTTGCCCAACACAGCGAAAAGGCTTACTAGTTTCCCTTGGGGTAGTAGACCCCTCTGACTCCAAGTTGATCACATTCGACACAGAGAATGGAGAACCACGCATGCTATCCACCATCGCCTTCCAAATCCCAGTGTCTATCCAGAACCTAGTTGTGCATTAGTGCATAGTCGATGAGGGGGAATCCATGTGCGTTATGTCCACCCTGGTTTGGCAGAAACTCGAATCACCAATTCTGCAACCATCCTTCACAACTCTGCGGGATTATGATGGACACCCCACTAAAGCCCAAGGAATCCTCCCCCATGTCCCGATCACATTAGCCGGGAAGATAGTGTTGATCGACATAGAGGTCATCAATGCTCAACTGTACTATAAAATTCTCCTCGGAAGAAGTTATATGTACACCATGAGATCGGTCGCATCAACTGTCTTCCGTCTCATGATGTTCCCTCATGAAAGCAATATTGTGACGGTTTAACAACTCACTTATTATGATCCGCAAGGGTTAATGGCACCCACCAATGTTATCCCTACCATCACCACCATTGAGCCACAAGGGATGACTACACACACTAATGTCGTCCCTGCAATCAACACTATGGTTGAAAACACACCAGCCTCCCCATTGTTGAATGTGGGCCCTAGGTTGTTTGACGATCCCACCATGACAGCTCCTTTCCCCTCCATGTCATCACCACCGACACAAAATGAGACTGCGGACTTGTCCATGGTCTCATCCAGCACCGTTGCACCCAAACAACAACCGCAGTCACAACCCCATCCACAACCACAACATCATCTGCAGCCTCAACACCAATAGCAGCTACAACATCACCCGCAGCAGCAGCATTACGCACAACAGCAACCACAACCGCATCCCCACATGCAACCAGCCGGGAGTTATTTGGGCTCATCTCTAGTCCATACGATTCCCTTCCTCTTTCCCCCACCTAGTGTCATGAGCAAGCCGGTAATGGCCACCTTAAGCCTACCCAACTTTACATTGGGAATTCTAGTATGGTATCTTGATCCACCAGCTCAACCATCAATTCCCCAGGTTTTTTTAACCCCGGTGCAACCCATCGTGGTCGAGTATCACCCTCCACCTGGTCTGCAAAAGCCAACCGCTACACCCACAACCGCACCACCCCACCCGAAAAGAGCTAGGGGCAAGAATGCCAAAGCCACCGCAAAGCCACGACAAGTTCCACCTTGCGCCATCTATGAGCAACAGGGCCATCCAACTCAGAATTTCCCTGAAATACCCATGATCCGTGCGCATTTGGATGCCATGGATACAAACGAAAACATACCTGTGGTTGAACTCCCAACCGCACTAATAGTCAGGAACAAGGAATTGAGAACAAACCATGCTTGCACCCTTTGCAGTTTGTATGGAAATTACTCTCACCATTACCAAGACCTAACCAAATTTTGAATGGCTCTAGCTAACCTCCGTCAACATTCCCTTGACTCTGAAATCACCTTGATTGAAGAAGTGCACCCCCCACCGCCTTCTTCAGACACCATGTCCATCTGCATGATTTCCAGTTCAACTGACCTGCTTATTTCCACCTCCAACAATGATCCATCAGACTTGTCTCTTCGTTGCTTCAGCAATGATGAGGAGATACTTGAAGCTCTGACAGCCCCAAAATGCCCATGGGACGACATGCACCATCGCTCATTCTTCCTCCCCGAAGAACTTGTGTCGCAGTCTGACCAGTTTTTCATGGAGACCAAAGATTTCATCCATGGGAAATTTGACTGGTTCAAGAACCCCATCCCAGCACTAGACGCCTTCGAATAAGGAAACACGTCCAACATTTTTCCCACCATCAAAATCAACATCTCAACCAATTTTGAGATTGTTGAAGAAATCATGCTGGGGGAATCTTACTCCCCGGAAGAGGTTGCGGCATACAAAGCTCTCTTCCAAGAATTCTATGAAATCTTCGCCTAGTCTTACACTGAAATGCCCGGCTTAGATCCATCCATCATGGAACACCACATCGACACATGGCCTGATGTGGCACATGTACACTAAAAGCAATGCCCCGTTCACCCTTCCAAAGTGGCCATGGTTAAAGCCGAGATAGAGAAGCTGCGCTCTGTCGGCTTCATCTACCCCATTGCCTACACCACTTGGGTTTCTAATCCTATTTCCATGAATAAAAAACAGGGTACCATTTGCATTTGCACAGACTTCCATGACCTCAATGGGGCATGTCCCAAAGACAACTTCCCCACACCCTTCATTGATCAGATCATTGATGGGGGACATGAGGCCTTTTCCTTCATGGATGGATTTTTCGGCTATAACCAAATCCAGAATCCAGATCCGGAAAGATGACCGTTATAAGATGTCATTCACAACCCCATGGGGAACATTCATGTATTGAGTCATGCCCTTTGGCCTGAAAAAAACCGGAGCCACCTTCCAGCGCGCCATGACACACTGCTTCTGCGACCTTGGTCACATCATGTTGGTGTGTCTTGGCAATCTCATTACGTGGTCCCAAAAGCAAATACATCACATAGACAACTTGTGACAAGTCTTCATACAATGTTGCCAATACGGAATCTGCTTGAACCCTTTCAAGTGTGTCTTCCATGTCCCAACGGGTCGTCTACTAGGGTTCATCGTGTCTACTAGGGTTCATTGTGTCACATAAAGGAATGACCGTTGACCCCATGGAAGTACAAACAACCTTCCCTCTAATGTCACCCCTTTGAATGATGGCAGTTCAGTTTGTATTATAGTCTTTCCATTTTTTGTTTTACACATCCTTCAAAATTGAGTCTTGTGTATTGTTTCCTCTCATTGCTTCAGATGGAGCACACCTCAAACCGGTATAGGGGATTCGCAGATGGAGCAAGCAGATGGTCTCCGAACCTCACCTTGGTTGCATGGGTCATCTACTCCCCATCACACGAGTTGATCCACATTGACAGAATATGCATGGGCACCACAACCAACAACCAGGCTAAATACGATGGTGTCAATGGCCTCTTGGCCGCTGCTCTCCAGTTAGGCATTCACCATCTCGATGTCTTCTTAGACTCCCAGCTGCTTGTTTCTCAATTGAACAACTATTATCGAGTACGTGATCCCTGCCTCTTTAGAAAGTACCTACGGACTAAACAGATGGTTAGAACATTTGAATCCATCACATTCACACATGTTCCCAAAAACCTCAATAGTGTCGCAGATCAAATGGCTAATGATATTCTAAATTGGCACATTCACAATCGCATATAGGAAACATACAACCACAACATCATGCATAATCATATTAAAAAATACACACAGAATGTAATAATACATCACATAGGCATTTTCATTCCACAGCATCATAAAAATACTCACATAAACCATAAAAGCAAATCCACGTGCATCAAAAATATATATAGATAAATAGATAAGTCGCATGTCCAAAACATGTCCAATACAAAATGAGAAGCCACATATGCTTTCTCAGCAGGATATACATAGTGACGCAAAAACCCCTAAGTGCACCAACGCACTAGGGATAGCCCCACTAGGCTACTAATATAGCTTAGACTCATCGTCTGACTCGGTGTCATCGTCTTCCTTAGAGGACTCATCCTTTGCAAGAAGATCACCTCTCGCTACCCGGTCAAAGTGCTCACAAGCCATAGCCATATTCCTCATCACACAAGTCCACTTTGGAGGAATATTGTGAATAGTGGCAATCATCTCACTACTCAGATGCTGCCAGGCATCATCTGAGACCCCAGTAGCAAGCCACTCCAGATACGGTAGCACTCCATCCATCTCTCGCTGTCGCCTGTGGGAGCTCCCAGTAGGAACTACCACAGGAGCTATTGTAACAACCCGCCTCCGATGCCTGGGCGGTGGCTGAGGACCAATATCTGCATATACAAACAAGGACACCATCAGTCCACATATATCAATATACAAACTACCAACCAACTCAACTACACTATGTATAAAGATGAACATAAAAACATCATGTATACATACCAGCTGGTCCCCATGCCTGGCCAGGAGGTCGAGACATCTTAAGATCTCCCTGGTAGTACATACCCACATACAGGTACTCCTCACTCACTACAGGAAGCTGGCGCCACTGCTCCAACAGCTCCTCAATAAAAAAGCAGCCCACTCTGTCGCCACCCTCTTGAATCATGATCAGACACCATCAGTACATCAGTGGCTCCTGTGGACCACTATCCTGCACTGCCTAATGAGGATGAAGTGTAGGTTCTTTCTCAAAAACAAAATCACACAGGAAGGAGCCAAAACAAAAACCCACGCCACAAGTCTTTGACTTGTTCAACTAATGCCGAACAGCTTGCAGACACATTTGGACCCATGCATAGTACGTGACACCTATAGCATGCTCTACTAGCTAAAGCTACCCACAAGAGATCTTGTGGCTCCCCTTGGAACCCAAGATACGTAGCAATAAGGTCGCCACTGCCCGTGTCGACAAATCCTCAATGTCACACATTAGGATATAGGAGCCATGCACATGCGTCGTAGTGTAACAGTGCCGATCACACAACTCCTCCAATGTCTCCCCCTTAGAAAACACAGGTGCCAAGTCACCAACCACTCCCAACATAGGGAGCCTAGTAAGAAAGCATACATCTGCCAGCATAATCTCGATACGCTGGCCCTGAAAGAGGAACACCTCCTCACCAGCATCCCAAAAATTCACCAGTGTTCATATCAGCAAACGCAAGCTCTGCATGAGGGGTATCCTCATGAACTTCAGTAATCCACAATGGGATAATGTATCTCTCACGTTCCCATCTTGTAATGATGCATCCCTGAGACTTTTGTAGTCTTTCTCTCACCACTTGATCTCAGCCATCCTGCATGAGCAAAAACCCTGATGTGAGCCACTGCCATCATCAAAAAACACCCAAAAGAGGACAATTCGCACCTGTTTGGGCCAAATGAGCGACCAGGTCACTCAAACAGTCCCCATAGATGCAACCAAATCACACCTTTTCCTTCTAAATGTGAGACTTGGCTCCATGAAACTCCAAACTACTCATTGAGGTCCTCCAGGTGACCAAATCCAGAAAATAAACCACCAAAAAGATGAGATTCAGCGAGAGCTCTTACCTGCAAGTCACGGCACTCAAAACTGTCGGTTGGATCAAGAGAAATCAACAAATAAATATTTAGGGCCCCCCTCTCCAACTCCATAATGAACAATGACAATGACACCTCATCAAGTGGACCCCACCCTTATATAGGCCCCATTTGACCTAATGTCTTTTGATCGACATAACAGGACCATACGGACTCCGTTTGAGATGTTGTTTGCACCACTGGTTTCTGAATTCTGCCCTCTATCTCTTTATGAGACCATCGTCTCATGTTTAATAAATTAATTTCAGGACCATTTCCCACAAGTCACCTCGATTTACGAGCCATGACATGACGATGCGAGTGTCTACAAACCTATACTTGTATCACACTCCCCTACCACTACTCATGCGAGTTTTTGGGCCACCGCCCATTAATGAATGCCATTTTTACTTTTATTTTGTATTTTAACACATTGTTGTCTTCTCCATTCACCGCACCTTACGCGGATCTATGGACCATTGTCAACAAAATGATTTATTTTTCTTGCATGTATTTGGCATAGAAATGCCCTCAGACTTGCACTCACATCACATGTAGTCAATTCTGTCCACCGCAACACACACACACGCTCTCCTGACCTCTATTCGAGAGCCACCTCGGATTTGTGTTCCTCTACCACACCGACTCGCAAGCCTCTGTAGCGATCTAACCCATGCATGTATTGGTATGTTTGAGAGCCTTCTGCTCCGTCCATACTGTGCGGATGACCTTTGGACCATTGTCCACCATCCTGACATGGGGCACCTCCTATGCCACCGCAACTGGTTGACCGTACTAGATTTTCGTTTAAGCTCTTTTCTAACTCCTTAAAACAATGAAAACATAATCGAGCGCATCAACTTCCTTTCCTGCTCGCTAAAGTATAGGAAAGGGCGTCTACATCATCTCATTTACCTCCTTTTGCGGACCATGTCGACCATTAAATGAAAAGGACCACCTTGGTGTATTCAAGCCAAGACCGTTCCCCTCTGCATACTTTTATGCTTTCTCGGGAAGAGGGGCCGCACTTTACGAAAAATCTTACCATGGGTTGTCGTTAAGCTCTTTTCTAGCCTTCTCATCAAGAAAAGATTGCCGAGCAAACTTGGTTTTGTTCATGCTCGTAAAAGTATCTGAATGACCGTCCAGTCAGTATAGGTTTAACCTTTTCCAGCGTGATTGGACTACCAGTGGTAAAGAAGTATCTCATCCCTGAAAGGATGGGTGAGCTCTCCTATGTATAATTTTATCCTTTTTCAGACACAGGAGGCTACCAAAAAAAAAATCCCCCACTGGAGTCTTCTTCATGCTTTCAGACTCTCTAAAATTGAAATCACCATCGAGCATTCACCTTCTTGGGCTCGCCAAAAATCCACGAGATCGTACCATAACAGTGTCCCTAGACACCACCCCACAGAAAACAGTTTGGCAGCATTCCCCCTTTGGGTCGCCTTTGTTCAGAGTACTCTGCAATGTGTCTTCCTTGGATCCCATCAATATCAAAAGTGTCTACCTCCTCCAAGTATTTCCCATATGCAGCGACATTCCCAGTATTACAGCTTTGATCCCTTTCCCACGAGTCAGTTTCATTTGCTTCCTAGCCCCCCCTGCCATCATCCCCTAAACAAAGGAAGTTTGAGTCTCCCCCCCCCCCCCTGCCCCTTTTCAATTCTTCCCCCCCCCCCCCCCCCCCCCCCTCATTCAGTGGGTTAGTCCACAGATTATCTCACACCTTTCAGTTATTTCCCTCATGCTCCTGGTAAAGGAAACATCATTGCCTTAACTAGGGGCAGGTCTCCCTCTGTCGATGACAACACACATATTCCAAAGGTAAGACCCAGAGGTCCTTGTACCTTGGTTTCATTAACCTCATTGATGAGTTCCTTGGACCACTTGAGAGGAGTCCTTAGTGCCTCTCGAGATGGTTGTTTCTCACATGCTCGACTACAATTACATCATCGCACCATTGAGACTCATACAGGGTTTGGTCCGCATAGTATTTGGTCGAAGACCCCATATGTCACCTGAATCTAGCACATTGATGAGTCTATTCAAGGGACCTAAACAGGTTATGTCCCTTGTGATTTCTAGGTTGCGCTGGAGATAGTGTTCAGAAGCCCCAGCAGTGCTTCTATATAGATTTATGATTGATGCAGCATACTTGTACCATAGAGACTCTGACTCTCAATCAGCAAGTCCATACAGTTATGTACTGTTCCAGATCCAGCAGACCATCAGTCATGAATATATAGCATTCCATAAGAATTACATGGGTCCAATGTACCATATAAGCATTGTATTTAGCCTCACATTGAGGCAACCATCATTGTATCATCGGTTGTATATGATCGGCTCTTGTATTTTACAGCATAGATCAAATTATTCTTTTGACATTTTCATGAGCATGGGGATGCCCGCCTCGTCCATATACATGTCACATATTATTTGTATCTCACCCATTGATGGGAACCATATTAATACAAAAACCAAAAGCCACCATGCCCCAACCCTCGAAGCACCACCTCTCCGCAGCAAATCCTATGATGTCCATCGGCCATACGATGAGCTCCTTCCCTCACACATCAGGGGGTAATTTGTTAACCCAAAAAATCCCTCACTCAGCTCTCCATGACCTACACCACCCAAGGACACCATTTCATGACTCTCATATCACTCCATTAGACCCCCACACCCTCAAAAAGGCTTAAGAATGAAGAAAAGGGCTTAAAAACCCCCAAAAAAGGCCTAAAATACTCTCTTAGGAGCTAAAGCCCCCAAAAAGGGGCTAAAACCCTAAAAGGAGGTAAAGTTAGGGCGGAAGGGGCTAAAATCCCAAAAAAGGGGCTAAAGCCCCGACCAAGGGCTTAAAACCCTAAAAGCCCCCAAAAAGGCTATAAAAGGAGGGTGGGGGGTCACTCTCAAAGACACACCTCTCTTGCATACTTTTATGCTACCTGTGGATGCCTTGAGACACCTTTGCCTCTCAAGCCACCCACATCCCTCTCTCCTCCATCCATTCTCCCCAATGAGCCATAACTCCTCATCCATTGTTCAGTGAGATAGGGAGGTGCTTCCTTCTAGCCAGAGCATGGTGGCCCATTTCACCAAAGGAGGTATAATCTTGTGTTGTATATGCATTTTTCTTTAGTAGTTTTTGATTTCTGACCCATTTATGTTTGCAGGTTTGTCTATTAACATGTTTTGCAAGTTTGTTTTTGCTTAATAAGTTGTTTGCAGGTTGTCAAGGCGAAGCCCTAACATTGTCTGCAGAGGGGCTCATGGCCACTATTTTCTTTCTGTCTTTGCTTTCTGTCCATTCCACTTTCTTTTCAGCATTTTTGCATGCAGGAACCTACCCTTCTGTCCTATAGACAGAAGGGAGCCATTCCTGCCCCTATAGCAAGGAGAAATCCCTGCTACATGCCTCAACATTCCTGACTTGGCTAGGTTAACCAACGACCCCATCTATCATCAAACCTTTTGGCCTCCCATGCCAACCAAACTCCCCTCAGACATCCCCAAGTTTGAAGGGAAGGCAGGGGAGTGCCCCCAAAACCATATCATGATGTTTCACCTATGGTGCTCATCAAACAGTATCATAGATGATTCGATCAGACTCAAAGTATTTCAACGCACCCTCACAGGTGCTGCAGCTAAGTGGTACATTGAGCTACCACAAGCCAAGTACCCAGACTTCAACTCCTCGGCCTTTATGTTCTTGCAATATTTCCAACTCCTCATCAGATATGATGAAGGAGTAGAAATCTTGTTATCTTGCCACCAAAATACTGCGACCCACATCATCGACCGCATCCATGAGTGGAGGTGACGTCGTAGCTTGTGCAAGATGAATCTTGATGACAGGATCTTCATGGACTAGTTCTTGAAAACCTTGCTGCCACCTATAGCCAAGTACGTCACCTCCGAACGTCCCCAAATAGAGGAAGAGGCCATCTTGAAGGCCCAATAGTTTTACCTCATTTATGCATAGTCGGGATACCTCTATACCATCATTCCAGATGCTCCCTATCCAGGCACCTCCTACCGAGATGCGTCGAGGGCATCTCATGACACAGATGGCATCATAGGCTCTGTTTCCCACAAAACACAACATCACGTGACACCACCCATGATGCCTCCGCACTCGAGCAGCACCCCTATTGTTTCCTACCCAAACCAATCTCCTGATTATTCAAGAATGATATCTCAATCCGGAGCTACAACCTCCTATACACAACCTGCACCACAGCAGCAGGCCCATGCACCTTCCTGGCCAGCACAATAATATTCAGGACAGATGACTAGATTTGTGGCACCGCCAACCCCCCAAGTTTACTATGCACCACCAGTTCAAGCTGCTCAAGCCCCTGCCCCATCCCCGTCGGCACCTCTGGGACAAGTGTTTTCCCAGCGAAACTGTCCCAACCAACCCACCCTCAATAACCAACAAGGGCAAGGTAATATAAATAGAGCTAGGAACCAGGGAAACAACCAACCCCAAGGAGGCGTCCAACAACCAAACCCTCCCAACAATGGTGTCAATCCACCAGCTCAAAATCCCCAACATCCTAACCCACCTCGACATGCTCCATTACATACAAACCATCCATGCAAGTTGTGCAATGTCTATGGGCACTACACCCATGAATGTCCACTTATGGGACGCACCAAAAACTCCTCCATGATGAATCCCAACAAGGAAACAATGTGGCTGCCCAAACACAAAAGAACCCAGCACCACCGAGCCCTCATCCCATGGTGCTCCAGAACCCGCTACCAGTCTAAGGATTGGTAGCAACTGTACCCTTGCCCCAAACCGCTCCCGTAGCCCACCCTATTCCACATCCCACGGAGACAGGAGTACACCAACTGCTAGCGATGACAACTGAAGAGATCACCCTACAGACTAGATGGAACCAATATGGATCCACTACCGAAACCCTTGACACAGAAGCAGTATCCACATCCAACAGTGCCAATGTTCCTCTTCACCTTTCGCCCCCCCACCCCCACCCTCGTAGGCCCGCGTCTCCCCTTCAGGCACCTTGCCAACAACACTACTGCAAGGGCAACAGTTAACTATAGTATTGTTGATGACTTGTCCCAATCACCTACGGCCATGTCAGCTCTTGAAGTACTCAAAACGTACCCAACACAGTGGAAAGCCTTGTTAGCCTCCCTTGGTGCCGTAGACCCCTCCAACTCCATATTACTCACATTTGATTTGGAACAAGGAGAACCAAGAATGCCATCGACCATCGCCTTCCAGATCCCAGTGTCAATTTGGAATTTGGTTGTGCACCGGTGCATCATTGATGAGGGGGCATCCACTTGCGTCATGTCAACCTTGCTTTGGCAGAAACACGGTTCCCCCATCTTACAGCCGTACAACACCACATTGCGTGCTTATGATGGCCATCCCACCAGAGCCCAAGGCATCCTCCCACATGTTCCCATCTCTTTAGGAGGGAAGACCATCCTAATTGACATAGAATTCATCAATGCTTAGTTAGACTACAACCTTCTCCTAGGACGTAGCTATATGTACGCGATGCCAGCTGTGGCATCTACCGTCTTCTATCAAATGATGTTCCCTCACAATTGGAAAATCGTGACTATTGACCAGTTGACTTACCATGATCCACAAGCACCAATATCACCAACTAACGTTATTCCCACTATCGACACCACATTTGATAGCACCACCACCCCCATCATCCTAAATGTAAGCCCAAGGTTGTTCACCGACACCTCTATGATGGCTTCCTTCCCCTTAGTATCACCACCATCTCCATGAAGTGATACTATGGATTTGTGCATGCTGTCATCTAGCACTACTGCACCACAACCCCATCTGCAGCCACAACCCCATCTAGAGCTGCAACATCATACACAGCCACAACCACCAACGCATCCCCAAAGGTACTCCCCAAGGCACTACTTGGGCTCCTCCCCAACCACACAATTCCCTTCCTATTTCCTCCTCCTAGCATCATGAGTAATCCAATAATGGCCACCTTAAACTTACCCAATTTCACATTGGGGATTCCCATATGGTACCTCAATCCACCAACCCAACCTCCAATTCCCCAAGTTGTGTTAACCCTAGTACAACCCATTGCGGTCGAATCTCATCCTCCATCTGGCCCGCAAAAACCAACCATCGCACCTATACCCACACCACCCCACCCAAAAAGTCTCAGGGGGGGAAACGTGAAAGCTACCGCTAAACCTCAATAGATCCTTCATTGCACCGTCTGTGAAAAATAGGGCCATGCAACTCAAAACTTCCCTGAGATTCCCATAATCCGCGCACATTTGGATGCCATGGATACAACGGAAAACCTCCCCGTGGTTGAACTCCCAAGCGGGCCAGTAGTGAGAAACAAATTGTTGAGAACAAACCATGCTTGTACCCTTTGCGGATTGTATGGACACTATTCTCACCACTGCCAGGACTTGGCCGAGTTTCGAGCCACCCTTAGCCAACTTCGGAAACATTCCCTTGAATCCAAAGTCATTGCCATTGAGGAGATCAACCCTCTGGTTTCTTCCTCGACCACCACAACCATTTACATGATCTCTAGCTCCAGTAGTCCCTCTGTTTCTCCACCCATGGAAGATCCACATGATATATCCTAGTGCCACTATTAGGATGATGGAGAGATCTGTAAAACCACCACCGGTTTTACCCCATTTCCTTTCAACCATGGTGTGGAATCGGTTCTTCCCATTGAAGGCTAGATTTCATCACCCCGCGTTGCCAATGACCTTTGTCTCGGCAAGGGGGCACATTTCTTCGCTGACTCAGATGGCCGGCTCTTGAATAATCCCCACAATGGGATCCACCTCAAGAGATCTCATCCCTGATACCACCACCATGATTCACTTATAGCGTAGTTTTTATTTTTTGTTTTGCATCATTTTTACCACGATTCGATGACCCCCTCCAGTTGTTGTTCCGCTTCTAGTCGTAGTGAGTCCATTCTAGAAATCCATTGCATCATTTGCACATGAGCAGGTAGATATTATCCCTACCCCTGCGTCGCTGGGAGACCACTGGACAGTGTGGTCCCCCATCTACACATGCACATAGTATGTTGCATGTATGATCTAGCTACCACCATGCTAGCATACCGTCAGGTCCCCAGACCTGCCCTGAAGGTTGAGGCCTCTTCATATCTCTGCAGTTGCACAATGCTCCTAGGTTGAGAAATGAACTTTAGACTACCTCCCTCCCTATTCATTCCTTGGGACATTGCCCAGAATCACGTTAGTTTATGTGTCACCACGTGAATCACATGTTTACATTGAGCTAGCTCCATACCCATAGGCCTCCATTCGGTCTAATTTTTCCCCGTGTACCATTGCACTAGGGGCAGTGCCATTAGCTTCTATTTAGAGTCATGCAAAGTCTATCGGAGACACCCCTCACACCTCCGGGTTCGGTTTCCCATTCTCTATCTTTTGATGATACCATTTTCTCATGTTTAATACTCAATTCTATGGACCTATCCCTGGAGGCCACCCCAATCTGCATACCTCCACGCAAGTCTTCCTCTGCAAGTTTTGGCATGTTAACGAGTCATCCACTCCATCCATACTGCAGACATTGTCCTGCAAGGAGGCAGCATTAGTGCCCCTTGCTTGACCATTTCCTGGGGCCACTTCTCAAAGTTACCTCGGTTTACGTTCCCCTATATTTCCATACAAATGTCTCTGGACCTGTATTTACATCATAGTCTAGTATAGTCCGTCCACCGCAACTCACGCAGGTCCCTAGACCACGTCCTAGAGAGTGGATCATTTCTTTCACATACATTCAGCATATAATTGTCTCCAAACTTGCACTCACACCACATGTAATCCATTATGTCCACCACAACTCACGCAAGACTCTCCTGACCTCTATCAGAGAGCCACCTCGATTTGCGTGCCTCTGCCGCACCGACTCTTGCCACCTCTGCCATGATCTATCCCATGCATATATTGGTATGTTTAAGATCCACCTAATCCATCCATACTGCACGGATGACCTTTGGACCATTGTCCATTGTCTCGACATGGGGGCACCTTCAGTGCCTCCTAGATCGGTTGACCATACTGGAGTTTCTGTTAAGCTCTTTTCTGACTACTAAAAGAATGAAGAGATTTTCGAGCACAGCTGCTTCCTTTCTCGCTCGTTAAAGTATAAGAAAGGGCATATACATTGTCTTATTTATCTACTTTTACGGACTATGTAGACTACCATCTGAAAAGGACCACCTTGGCACATTCAAGTCAAGACCGTTCCCCTCTGCATCCTTTTATGCTTTCTCCGGCAGAGGGGCTGAACTTCATGAAAAATCTCACCATGGGTTGTTGTTAAGCTCTTTTCCAGCCTTCTCATCAAGAAAATATTGCCGAGAAAACTTGGTTTTGTTCATGCTCGTAAAAGTATCTGAATGATCGTCCAATCAGTACAGGTTTAACCTTTTCCATCCTAATTGGACTACCAATGGTAAAGAAGTCTCCCATCCCACAAAGGATGGGTGAGCTCTCCTATGTACACTTTTAACCTTTTTCGGGCACAGGAGACTATCAATGAAAAAGAGAACTCATTGGAGTCTTCTTCATTCTTTCAGATTCTCTAAAATTGAAAGCACCATCGAGCATTTACTTTCTTGAGCTCGCTAAAAATCCACAAGATCATACCACAATGGTGTCTTTAGACACCACCCCATATATAAGAGTTTGGAAGCATTCCCACTTTGGGTCTCCTTTTTTCAGAGTACTCTGTGATGTGTCTTCCTTGGATTCCTTCAATACCAAAAGTTTCTACCTCCCCCAATTATTTCCCATCTGCAGTTACATTCCCAGTATTACAGCTATGATCCCTTTCCCATGAGTCAGTTTCATTTGTTTCCTGGTCTGCCCTGTCGTCATACTTTGAACAAAGGAATTTTCAGTACCTTGTGATTCCCTACCCCTAGTCCGCCTCCCCCCCCCATTCAGTGGGTCAGTCCTTAGATTGTCTCACATATTTCGATTATCTCCCTCATGCTTCTGGTCAAGGAAACACCATTTCCTTGGCCAGTTGTAGGTCTCCCTCTGTCGACGACAACACACATATTCCAGAGGATATACCCAGAGGTCCTTGTATCCTAGTTTCATTAACCTCATTGGTGAGTTCCTTGGACCACTTGATAGGAGTCCTTAGTGCCTCTCGAGATGGTTGTGTCTCATGTGCTCGACTCCAGCTACATCATCGCACCGTTGATATTCGTACAGGGTATTGGTCCATGTAGTATTTGGTCAAAGACCCCAGATGTCACCTGACTCTAACACATTTATGAGTCTATGAAGGGAACCAAATAGGTTCATGTCCCTTGTGGTTTCTGGTTTCATTGGAGACAGTGTTCAAAAGCCCCAGCAATGCTTCTATATAGATTGGTGATTGATGCAGCATAGTGTACCACAGAGACTCTGACTCTCTGTCAGCAAGTCCCCATAGTTATGTATCATCCCAGATTCAGCAGGTCATCAGTTATGAAGATATAGCATTCCATGAGAATGCCATGGGTCAAATGTATCGGTTCTTCGGATCAGTATTGTACTCAACCTCTAATCGAGGCAACCATTATGTAACACCACTTGTACATGATCGGCTCTTATATTATAGATCTTAGATCACATTATTCTTTTGACATCGTTACAAGCATGGGGATGCCCACCTCATCCATATACGTTTCACACATTATTTGTATCTCACCCATTGATGGGAACCATATTAATACAAAAACAAAAAGCCACCATGCCCCAGCCCAGGAAGCACCACCTCTCCCCAGAAAATACTATGATGTCCGTTGGCCATACGATGAGCTCCTTCCCTCACACATCAGGGGGCAATTTGTTAACCCAAAAAATCCCTCCATAAGATCTACATGACCTACACCACCTAAATACATCCATTACACTAACCTCATTTGACCCCCACACCCTTGCAAAGGCTCAAAAACATGAAAAGGGCTTACAAATCCCTAGAAAGAGCCAAAATAGCTCTCATATGTGCTAAAACCTCCAAAAATGGGCTAAAACCCCTCAAAGGAGCTTAAAACCCCCAAAGGAGATAAGAATTGGGAGAAAGGGGCTTAAATCCCAAAAAAGGGGCTTAAACCCTAACCATGGGCTTAAAACCATAAAATCTCAAGAAAAAACTATAAATAGAGGGGTGGGGGTCACTCTCAAAACACTCCTTCTCTCCCTATCATTATGTTGCCCATGTGAGTTCCTTGAGACCATTTTCCTCTCAAGCCATTCACCCTCCCTCTCCTCCATTGCTCCATGAGCCAAGCTTCCATCCCAAAGAGAGAGAGGTGCTTCCAAATCTAGGGCATGGTGGCCCATTTCCACCTACATAGAAGGTATAATGTTTGTTTTGAGTCATTTTACTTCTAGTTTTCTAACATACTCTACTTGCAGATTTGTTGTCTAATGTTTTTTTGCAGGTTTCCATTGATTTCTTGTAGCCATTCTTGCTTTCTGATCCTTTTATGCAGGGTTTCATAGTTTAGTTTCAATATTGTTTGCAGGTTTCTCTTCAACCCAACAAGGAACCATACCCTTCCATCCTATAGACAGAAGGTAGCCATTTCTGCACGTAGCATGTAAAGGTGCATCAGAAGGAAGGTGCGGCTCAACTAGGATATCCCAATCAAAGGAAGCAATCCAAGAGCTTGGTGGGGGTTCATCCGAAGCAAGTTCACTTCCTCCTTGTTCAGTAAGTCATAAACTGGAAGTGAAGAAAATGTGACTAGCATACACTTCACTGTCCAAAAGAAGAGTGGGATCGATCGACAATGGAATCGTTTCAATCACTTCGTGAAAGTCACTCTCTAAAGGGAGAGTGGGATTGCCCAAAGATAGCATTGGTTCAATCACATGAGGGTCACTCTCTGAAAGAAGAGTGGGATCGACCAAATATGATATTGGTTTGACCACTTGATCAACCAAAGGTTGAGTAGGTGGTTGAGAAACTATAGGTTGTTCAGGAATAAGATATTATTGATTCTCGGACCACACTCCTCGCACCTCTGTGATAGTAAGGCATTGGTGAGTAAGATGATCTCCCTCGCATAGCTTACAAGGGAACTTAATTTTTCCTTTCGAACGACCAATTTTCTCAATGGTGTCGACATGGCTAGTAGTGGCTTACTATTTACCCTGAGCATGACCTATAGAGGCTGAGATATTTCCCCCAAGATGACCTACAAAGGATGAGAAATTGGGTCCAAAATGACCTGCAGAGGTTGGAGAAGGTTTCCTAGCATGAAATATAGAGGCAGGGTAACTGGAACCAACATGACTAGCAGAGGTTGGATGGGGAGGTTCAACTTGACCTATAGAGGTTGAACGGGTGCCCTCAACATGAATTGTAGAGCCCAAGTGTCTAGATCCAACATGAATCACAGAGGTTGGAAGGGTTCCCCCAGCATGAACTCCAGAGGCTGGGTGGTTGAGTCCAACATGGCCTGCAAAGGTTGGATGGGGAGGTTATACTTGACCTGCAGAGGTTGAATAGGTGCCCTCAGCATGAACTACAAAGGTTGAGTCAATGGAACCAACATGACCTGTATATGTTGGAAAGGTTCCACCAACATGAACAACAGAGGCTAGATGGTGAAGATCAACTTGACTTGCAGAGGTCGAGTGCTTGGATCCAACGTGACCTATAGAGGTTGGATAGGTTCCCCCATCATGAACTGCAGAGGCTGGGTGGTGAGGTTCAACTTGACCCACAGAGGTTGAATCCTTGCCCCCTTGCTTTCAAGTCTTCTTCCTATTGTAATGCCTCGGTTTTGACCCCGTTGCATTAGATGCATATGATGTATATATTGTAAATGATCACGGTGTGGAGCTAAAGGCCAAGGCCCCACCATTGATCGGTTATGCTATGTTTTGGATTTAAATTGTCATTGATGGCATATTGGGGCATGCGGTATATATTATGATGGTCATTATGTAAATATGCATCTATAATTAATTAAATGAACCCGACCAGCTACGATCGCGACAACTAAAATGAGAAAAGGGCATGATTTTCACAAGGATAAGGATGTGGGGGAATTTGTCAAACCTTGGCCAATGGGGTAAAAATCCATGTGTCACCTCTCTTTGTTTTAACCCAACCACTTTCATTAAGAAAGACTACTAGTGGTTGAGGCAGTTAATTGTTTTGGGGAGTGGGGTGGCAAGACTGTCAGTCCTCACCCACACGCACACTCTACCCACGATTTTGTAGTTCGTCCCCTTACACAGACACTTCTTCCTCTCCATGAGTTTCTAAACACCCAGGCACTACAATTTCGAGTCCTCGTGGTAGCTGTTCACCTTCACACACTTCCCATTTGTCTGCTCATGGTTTCATGCACAGGAATTTTTTCCTGGTTTCACCCACGTTGTTTTTCTTTTCCTCCACGGATTTGAGAATGGTGTGGCTCCGCCCTTTACTCATGGGCTGATTTGTGGGTTCAGCATTGTGATTGTTCATGCCTCGGTGGGGAGACTGTAAAATTTGTCCCCAGTATGTTCTGCGTACGTTTTCCCCAGCAGCTTCGGTGGTGCAAAATGGACCTTTGTTCCCCCACGTCGTGAGCTATGTTTGCTGTTACGTTTGGGGACTGCGGTAGAAGGTTTGAAGTCGTTTTTCCTGTTTAAGCTATGACAGCTAAATTAATTGCCTGAGTGCAATGGTTGGTCTTCAGACTATGAGAGGAGCAGGGATGTTGGCTTAGATTTGCTTGATAAACCTGGTGGCTGGAAACCACACAGACAGAGCTAGAGGGTTGGCCTTCTTCTCCATCACCCCTGAATAGCACTGGAAGGGGATGTAGGGCCTGAGGGGCTGTGTAGCAGAGAAGGGACTGATTCCTTGTGTTGGGTGTGTTTGGGTGTCTTAGAGGTCAGGCTAGTTCTGGTGTAGGTATTCTTGGGTCTGTACTGAGCTCACCAGCTTAGCAATTTTCCTTCTCCAGCTCCTTGGTGGCCTGATAAACCCAACTGTGTTGGCTTGGCTGTGTTTGTATATTCTTGGCTATGTGTAAGCCTAATGTTCCCTTATTCCTTGGAGAATCATTCCCAGCTCAGGGGTGGCAGCGCTGCTGAGAGATTAAGGAGCACGCTGGCCTATGGTTGGGTGGAACATTGCAACGACGTAGCTGGTTGCGGAACGAATTCATCATAAGATAAGTAATCTTGACCAATTCTACTTCTACAACCATGATTCCTGTTAATTATATGATGAACATGTTTAAAATTAATGATTGTGTGAATGCATGTTGATTCCGTTGTGCAAGATGAATGATTATAGCTGTGTATGATAAACAATTGTGTTTATGCATGTTATACTGCAATGCATTTTCTTTCAGCATTTTGTTTCTGGAAATTTTATGCCTGTACATGTTCATGGGGCTCTTAGGCCGGGTGTTTGCAACTTGTATTCGCGTCCTCTTCGTCGGTCGGAGGCATGGGGACGTGACACCTATTCTTCCTTCTTTTACTCCTTTTAGAATATCAGTTACTAGTATCATTACTTTCATAGCATGATGTAGAAGGAGGAGGAGAAGTTTCTACAACTTAAGGTGAAGTAGTGTTTTGATGCCATTGATATAAAGAGCTTACTTGAGAAGCATCAGGGGCATTCAAGATATTTGGAGTAGAAAATAACCACATTGGTATCCCTATGGTGAATCCAGGTAGATTCAAGGTGGCCATCAAATGAACATCAACATTCCCTGTGAGTGCAATAGTACAAGAAGTCCCTAGCGAGGGGGTCTCCCATTTCGTGTCCATAGGGGTTTTAGCCATAGCTTCAAACAAGAAGACAAAGTTTGAGGTTGACAAGAAACCAACAATACAAAGAACACACCACTAGAAAAAAATACCTAAGTATCAAGCTAGGAAAACAAATATGCTTTCCAAAGGAAAGTCTAGGATGATGAGGGCCCAAAACTAACCAGTGAAGGCAGGAGAGTAGTTATTTGGTGTATTGTGAATATTTATCTAGGTGAGAGTGATGGAATCACCCAACCGCCCTCCCAAATTGTCTACCGAGGTTGCCTTCCAAGTCTACCCTAGGAGGAATGGAAATAGCCTTCCAATTCCACCTCCGTAAGATCCTAGCATACAATATACTATGGATACAAAAATCGCAGAGAAATTATGGTGGAACAGTCGTCAGTCTAGCCGATGCACATGGGTAGGGTAGCTAAGACCAAAACCCAACCAGTAATAGACACCAAAAAAGGTTGAGAGGAGGTACCGGATGAGTCCCCAAACATGCAACAACTATGGTGTATGCTCTACTGAGTAAAGGAGGGGTATCTCCAACAGCTCAGTATTGCACGAACTTGTGCCAGACTTCTATGTGAGAGGATATTTCCAATGTCTTTCTCAACAAAGTTGGATTTCCTAATAGATAGGACACTATGTTTGAGTTTGAATTTTTGTGCAGTTAAGATATCCCTAACCCAAAACACTATCCTATACTAGTGTGTGTCGTCCCTAGAAACAAATAGTTACTAATAAATTTTAGATATTAAATGTTTATTTTAAAAGGTTATTGATTACTTAAAGGTGGTGGAGAAGGTGAAACCAATATTTTTTTGACTCACAATTGAAACAACATGACCAACAAAAGATAAATGAGATGCAAAAAGAAAAACTACGTCTCTTTCTTTTTCAAATAGAAACTTGAAAGCCACTAAGAACAACTTCTTTTTATTTTTTCCATAATGATATGCAGTGCATAAAAGAAAAAACCCTAATCTACATGCATATAAATAAAACATGTGTTCTTTTTCTTTTTCTTTTATAAATTCAAAATAAAAAATATCCTATCAACTAATGCAAGTAATGTAAGCAAATCAAAGAAACAACTACTCTACACCCCAAAAACAAACCCTAAGTTGCCCTAAAGTTGGATATAACCTCTCTTGGAAGGAAGGCTCGCAAAGGTAAACAAGCCAACAAATTTGGCATGAAGATACCAAGCAATAATACTGACATAAACAAAGCTTAAGAATTCCCAAGAATCAATCTAAACCTATAAACAGAGGTTGCTCAGTACCTTGTCCAACCAGGTCAAGCCAAAGAAAGAAGTAGTGGGGAAGGAAACAAAACAAGTTCAAATACTTGAAAGAGAATTACAAGATAGACACTACACACCTAACAAAGATGAAAAAACCTCTCAAGAGTCATGCACATGCAGAGGACCCTTGGAGACCCCACATACAACCCTCAAATCACCCAGAAAACCCTAAAATTGATGAAAAAACACACTTTCAGGTGCATTCATGAGTTTCCTTAAGGCAGGTCATGAATGACATGCAGGTTGCAGGTAGTGAAGGTCGTGAATACATCACAGAGTCTCTACTGTTCAATCTACGGCTCACGAATGGGTGGTAGAAAACACAAAAAGGGTCAAAAACTGACCTAGGAAGGCAGGAAATGTGTTCTAACATACTCAAAAGGTGTTTCTAACTTGTAAGAAGGACCTGAAACCTTAAAAAAGACTAGAATAAAGAAATAGAAACCCCAAATAGACAAATCTCTCCCCACTATGGTCATTAGTTATGTTGTAGAGGAAAGTTTCCTATGGCTAGGGTTTAAGAATCCATCAACATATTGGGGTTGAAAGAGAGATGCATATAGTTTTGTAAGTATATATAAACAAGATTCAAATATTTGATTGGTTCATACCTTAGCCAAACGAAGGTTGATCCAAGTAGCCCTTCAATCCTCCCCTTGCTCCTATTGATCCAAGAGACCTGCAAAATGAATTATACGTTCCTCAAACCAATATGGCCACATGTAAAGCAATGATAATCAAAGCAGTCTAAAAACTTAATCTGATTAACATAAACATCTGATCATAATCAAATATTCAATATACAGGTCACATTGATTGGAAGAGGAATAGAATCACATATTTATTAAACATGGAAGACGTACAAAGATACCTTCTCCAAGCTAACACCTCACAAAACCTTGATCTGTTTTTGTTAATTCTCTTCTCCAAGGAACTCAGCCTCAAAGCTCTAAAACATAAGGAGATAGATTCTAGGGAAAAGGTGGGGGGAATGAGAATCCCAATTCCTTCAGCATAACAATGAAATTATTCAAGTCCCCTCCCATGGACCTCTCTACCTCTATTGATACCTTTTTGAATAGATAGGGTCAAAGACAAAGTAGTTACAACCGAAGGAGTCAGTTGCATAACAACCCAAACTACCCAAAATTCAAGAAAAATCAAGTTTTTACATCTACAGGACATATTCTCGGGTTGCGGTGACAATAGTCGTGAATGTAAAATGATAATTGTGGGTTACAGTGATAACAGTCATGAATAAAAATGGATTAGTGGATTCACTTGCATAAAAGTTGTGAATACAATAGTAATTCAGGGAATTCACGAGTAGCAAGAAGGGAAAGTTGCGAGTACATAGGTGAATCACATGGGTAGCATGTAGGACAAGTCAATAATAGTTCAAATATTCTCATTTTTAGAGTACATGTTTGAATTTTCATACTTTGGTTTCTTCTAGAACGTTTTTTCTGACTCTGATACCTTTCCAAAGGTGCAGAGAAGAGGTCAAACAAAGTTACAGAACTATGGATATGTCTCCTCCAAGTTAGGTGTTTTTTCAATGACTTTCATGAAGTGTCCTCATGGAAGTGTCGACATGCGACAAAATCATGGGAAAGTGGTCACAGGAAGAGAGTGTTTCATTTTGGGCTATAACAAGGAGGAACCCAATATGTATGCGAGTTAGCCTCCGGAGGGTCTGGCCTTGCTAGTATCAGTAGCATCTGGTCATTTAGTGACACTTCGATTGTATTTCCTGTTAGTGTGTTGAGTAGTAGAGAGGAGCTGAAGAACCTATAGCTAAGTGTGCAGGAGTGTAGAAGAGAGTGAGTTGATCCAGGCCATGTACAAATTGGAAATAGATTCATAGAAGATATTGAGTTGATCTAGGTTGTGTGCGGATCATTAGTAGAGTCAAGTAGAGAATAATATCGAATAGAATATCAGAGAGCATGAGAGGAGGAAGAAGACTGTATAGATAAAGAAGAGATATCTAGAACAAAGTCTGCAGCTTAGTGCACCGACCAAAGGTGCCATATATTTCTCATGCCATATGAAGATTGCCTTTGTGGTTTTTCCCGGATGGGTTTCCACGTTAGATACTATGTTAAATGTGTGAGTGATGAATGTGATTGAGTTTCATATAT